>CM077450.1:8600531-9023031 GCA_039654765.1 Mylopharyngodon piceus
AATGCTCGTCTTGCACTGCTCTGCGATGCACCATGCATTACGTTGAAAGGTCACGCGTGACGTAGGCGGAAGTACCGTGGTAGGGCGAAAAACTAGATCTCATTTTCTCCTCCAACTTCAAAATCGTCCAAAATCGTTGTTTTACCTTTTTTTTTTTTTTTGTAAAGGGCGTTTAGCTTAATCTTTGCACGTTCACTTTGTAAACACTGGATCAGTATTTCCGCCTACGTCACACATGACCTTTGTAACATGATTATTACGTAATGTGTGCGGATCGAAGAGCTAGTGCAAGACGAACATTTGTGGTTAAAAAGTATATAATTTTTTTTTTTTCTAGAAAAAAATTTCGCTAGACAAGACCCTTATTCCTCGTCTAGAGCCCTTTGAAGCTGCACTGAAACTGCAATTTGGACCTTCAACCGGTGAACCCCACTGAAGTCCACTATATGGAGAAGAATCCTGGAATGTTTTCCTCAAAAACCTTAATTTCTTTTCGACTGAAGAAAGAAAGACATCTTGGATGACATAGGGGTGAGTAAAATATCAGGAAATTTTCATTCAGAAGTGAACTAATCCTTTAAATGGCTCATGTAAGTTGGCAAACTGCTATGTTCATATGTAATATAAAATATTTTATAGATGGCATTTGCTTTGGTGTTTTATAAGGTATTCTCAGAAAACTGCCGCTGGTTATGTCATTTACTAATTCATCAGTGGGGTGCCATTAAGTGCTCTCCACTTTAAGATTATATGCGCTTTACATAACACAATGAGACTGATCACACTGAAATCACTTGGAAATGAACCGTAGGTTATTTGGCCTGAGGCACGTGTGAAAGAAATGATTGCAGCCCCTCTAAAGACATTTAACATTTCTCAAAATGTCACTCAGGTCCTGGTTGGGAGGAAGAAAGAGTGAACAACAATGTGAACAAGAGCCTCAAGCTCTGTTTTCTTTGTTGCAGTATTACCTCTAGCGTATGATAGTGATCAAATTGCTGAAGTTGATGTAACATGTCACTCATCATTCCAAGAGAGATACTTGCTAACTGTCAAGTCGAGTAAGATTAAGATGAAAAGAATGACTTTGAACAAAACTGCCACCCACCAACTGCTGCAATGGTCATTAATGATAACTCCAGCACCTGTGTCAACAGCCTGTGTGCCTGGGTGTAATGAGAGTCTTTAGTTCAGGCGGTTCTGTCAAGTCAAGTGCAGCATGGCTGCAATTACCCACCATTGAAGTTCATCTAACGGAACAGCCGACTCCCCTGTTTATGTTTT
Source organism: Mylopharyngodon piceus (assembly GCA_039654765.1). Taxonomy (NCBI): domain Eukaryota; kingdom Metazoa; phylum Chordata; class Actinopteri; order Cypriniformes; family Xenocyprididae; genus Mylopharyngodon; species Mylopharyngodon piceus. Next base: position 8,601,816 of record CM077450.1, read on the forward strand.
TTCTCAAGGAGAGGCCAGTTTGGTTTAATGAAACTGAACAAAAAACCTGATTTAGTCTCTTTCAGTCACACAATGAGTGTCTATAGGATTGCTGACCCATCAGCATGTTGTTCCAAACCCGTAAGACTTTTGTTTATCTTCGAAACTTCGAAAGATATTTTGATGAAATCTGAGAGATTTCTGTCCCTCCATTGTATGTAACTACCACTTTGTCACCTCAAAAAGTTAATAAAGAGATTGTAAAACTCATCCACATGAATTGAGCGGTTTTGTTCAAATTTTCTGAAGACTTGATCGCTTTATATGATGAACAGATTGAATTTAGGCTTTTATTCACATATAAACATTGATCAGCGAACATAGAGCTCAACTGTACCTGCAAGAACAAACCTCAGTGGTTTTTGCGGAAGCTTAAACGTGCTGCGTAACACGAGAATGAACCTGATTGGTTCTTGCACGTCAAGCAAGCATGTGAGAGCTTCCGTTTACCATATCTGACATTTACCATATCAACCATTCTACCAATCTTTGAATGTTATAATGCTTGATAAGGAATTGTCAAACATTGGTTGACTGAACTTTGTGAACTTGTGTATATTACATCAACTTGTGTATCAACTGAAACTTGATGTAACATATCCTTAATTATATTTTTAATTAATTTTATCACCATATTGACAAACATTTTTAGCATAAATGTAACGGAATGTATTTGAGATTACAAAAAATAAATGTGCAAATAAACTGAATTCAAGAAATATTCTGTCATTTCTAACAATTTTCAAGTAAATGTAAGAATTTCTACACTATTTACATAAAAAAATGATTGTAATTTTAACTGTAAAAGACTGTAAAAATGCAACAGTAAAAACTTGTTAATTTGGTTAACATTAAGTATACTATATACAGGGGAAAAATGTAATAGATCTAACCTTACATTTAATGTAATTTTACAGTAAAATATTGTTAAATGTACAACTTTTTAAGTAAAAAGAACAAATCATCTTATAAATTACAGTGAAAAACTGACATTCCCAGAATTTCCTGTGTGAAACTTCACATTTTCTTCATTTTTTTTCTTAGCTATCAGTTATTAGGGTTTTATGTCACATATTTGTTAAATGAATTTTTATTGCATTATTTTAGTGTAATTTGTGTTACCATGATGGTGTTTTTAACGTGATTTGTGTGGATGACACGATGCACCTTCTACAATATCAGTATTTACCTCAGTTTGTGGAAAAGTAACTTGCGATGACCTTTGATTCATCATGTGGTTTTCTCTTTAGCATCAGTGTTATTATGGTGGATATCAGTATTTGTTAGAAGTATAAAACAGATTTAGGTAGCAACAGGGCCTTGCTAATTCAGCAGAAAAGGGCTGGAATTTTATTTATTTATTTATTTATTTGACAGTTTTAAACTAAAATTTACAGGTTGTCCTGTAAATATGTTTACATTTTTTACTGTAGTTTTACTAAATTATTATGGCAACCACAGCTGCCAGTTGTTGTTTTTTTGTTTTGTTTTTTTCTGTAAAAACAGAATTTTTACACAATAAAGTGCCACAATAAATGTCATATCATAAAATGTTTTTGTGCCATTGGAAGTTCTGCTGTGAGCGAATATATGACATTTTTTAAAGTTTTCCTTTAATGTAAGCCTTTACAGCATGATCAACATTAGCAGGTATATCCTGAACTGAACTTGTGAACTTCTGCTGCACACGAACTTCTTTGTGTCCATGTTTCGACACTTTTCCCCCTGCCCCGATGGTGTACCTATGATACAGTCTTTGCACTTCCTCTCTGTGTTGATTCGGGCCCCTTCCTGTGCCCTCTGGGGTCCAATAATTCACTGATTTTGGAGTAGATTCTTAATATTTTCTTACCACCCGGTTTCGTCTCTGCCCTAAGCTCTGTTTGGCTCTGTTGTATACTTGCTTGGTTAAGTTGGCTCTCGTTGTGGTTAAACTGAATTAAAGATGAGGTAACCGGAGCTGCACAGTAGCACTGATGCTGCTTAGCTTTGGGAAAATTAAGTCTTTGTGTTCCATTAAAATCTCATTATGTCTTGCCCCTAAACCCCAAAAGCATCCCACCCACTTTGCCAAATGGGCCCCGTTGTGCACCACACTGAAAGCACTGGTGGAATGTGTAAATTCTTTGTTTATTACCCTGAAAACACTTAACCCTCTTTTTGACCCAGGTTGGGTACCGCATCCATCCCCGAGGACATGCTGAGATTCAATGACCCAACTACTGCTGCAAATTCAAGTGGAGCATCAGAGCAGTTCAGAGCACTGACTACTCTATACAGCACTGCTTATCCTAAATAAAATAAATGAATATATCTCACCTGACCACTGTGACAAAGATCAAACGGGTCAAATAAGACATTGTGCTGATAATTTATAGAAAAATGACAGCCATTTTGTTCACTTATGATAGAGCTTTTAAGATACATTTAGCTTTTCATTTTGCAATTCTGTGCTGTGCAAGACAGTCGTCAGTCATCAGTTTGTCCACACCCTTAAATAAAAGGAGTGTAAAAGCCATCTGGGATCGGGAAAGTCCCGGCATATTGCCTGGTTAATCCATTCCCTGTGTTTGGTGTGATGATCCTCTTTTGGTGTCTGAGGATGTGAAAAAAAAAATTATAAGATAGATCAATTCAATAGATACCTGAAATAAAACATCAGTCAATTTTTTTTTTTTTTTTTTTTTTTTTTTTGATTAGTGAAAGAAGGTCCTTGACCTTCAGAAAGCATTGATCATCAACCTCAGGAGGTGAAACTAAATGTTTTTAGCTGTTTTATTTTACATATATTATAAATGAAGTTTGTTATTTTGGATTTGTCAAAAAACTGCTTACAGTTTTGTTACTTTCTGGTAAATAATCAAAATAAATACAATTTATTAAAAAAAAAAAAAAAAAGGTCTCGTTGGTACTTAAAATTAGTACAGAAACTGACAACTACTAAATGTTTTATAACTACCTGAATTAATCATGAATTACAGTAGGAATACGTGTTAATAAAGCATTTATTAACACACTGACTTACTATTACAATATGTCTATAAATGTAAATATAGTTTATTAATCATTTACTTACACTTTCTAAATGATCTTATGAACCACTGACAACTCCTAAATAACTGGTTTGTAAATAATGTAATACTTAATTTAGAAATGATAAATTGATCATTAATAAAGTATAAAGATAAAATTATTAAACGCATTATAGATATGCTTATAAATCAAGAATAAATCATTTACAGCTTATAAACTGCTTACTAATGTCTATTAATATAGGGACAATGCTTTATAAATTATGAATTAATTATTTACTAATGCTTAAGTACTGATTCATAGCATGAGTTATTATAAAGTGTTACCGAAAGTTCAACTCTCTTACTTCAGCAATTAAAAAAGAAAGAAAGAAACACAAATAAGATGTTTAACTAAAGTAATTTTTTGCTTATTCTTATGGTTAAATTGAAGCATCAAAGGTCAGTAGCAAAATCACTGGTTAATAAAGTAAGATTAATATTTGTGTTATTCAACATATTTAATTATTGCAGGTTTTCATAATATTCTTATTATTTAATTATTAAGATTGTACTGTATTCATGGAATTTGCCCTCCACAGAAATAGAATAAGAGAAATTCTGAGAGAGAGAGCTTGAATTTGCTAAATAAATGGCAATTATACTTCATATCACTATGGCCTTGAATAATACAATGGATACATTTGGAGTCCTAAGTAGGTTATCAAATAGGATGCAAAGGAAGAACCATTTTAGTAAAAGATACCGAAATGAACAGATTACTTAAATAAGCCTTGTTTGTTTCCCACGTTCTGGCCAGTTGCAGTATACAAGCGTGTTTGAAGGATAATTATTCTTTACAATACTAAAAGGGACAGTGTAGAGTTGTATTGTAAGTCTTTGAATTTAAAATATGGTAAGATGGGTTGGCAGGAGGGTGTTTTGAGCAATTACTGGACCAGACTTTACAGCAACAACAGTGTGTTGAGGAGGAACTTTATACTGTGAAACACCTTAAGAGCAGTAAAGCTCACAGCACCTGGGCTTTAATAGGGAAGTGCTGTTTGAGCTATGAAGAACCCAGCAGGTTGGATTTCTCTGGGCTACAAATTTATGACATTGCCCTTATTTTGCCTCAACACTAAATATAAACAGTGACAGCTGAGGTGGGATAGAGAGAGTGCTTCGAGGAGTTTGTGTGGAATTTGATTTATGCCACGTGAAGACTAACAAAGCCTTTAATTGGGTGTTCTGAGGGCAAAGGAAATTTATAGAGCAGCTGCTTGTTACACAACAGAATAGTGGTTTATTTTCTTTTAAGTCTTGATGGCAGGGGGGTGAAAATACAAACAATCTACGCATCTGCTTCTTATATAGCAAAATATGAATTGCGACAGAAGTGCTAAGGTATATAGCTGTACTGGACATATAAGACTCTTTTCCACCATCAAGCTAAACGGTTCTCATTGTTTTAAGAAATACAGTGCATATTTGATTCAAGAGTTGGAGACAATGTGATATACTGTAGGTAAACACTGGAGCAAGAAGTGCCACCCAAAAATGATCACATCATACAGAGAGGTAAAAGTTACCAAACTAGCTACAAAAGACATTTATAGACATAGTATTATGTGTAATATAGCAACATATTATGTGGTATAATGAGTTAGCTATGTACCTTGCTGAAAAAAAGTCATGTAGAAAAATACTGTAATATACACTATAAAACTATCCCATCAGTAGTCATTTCACCAGCACCTAGCTGGGAATGGTTTGGAATCATACTGTCGTGAACCGTGCATGTTTCTTATATTTCTACCCGAGTTAAAGGAATACTTCACCTAAATATGCAAGTTCTGTCATTATTTACTCACCCATGTTATTCCAAACCCATATGCTGTTATTTTTTCTGTGGAAAAACAATGACTGTTTATAGTGTCTATCATGGTTCAAAAAGCACACACACAAAAAACACCATAAATGTATACTAAACGTGGTCCATAAGATTTATGTGTTATATAGTGAAGCGATAACTTTATGTGAAGACCAGAGTTAAATTTTAAGTTATTTGTTATATGTTTTATGTCTTTCAAAAACTCTCCTTTTGTGTTCCATTGAAAAATTAAAGTCAAACGGTTTTGGAATGACATGAAGGTGAGTAAATTATGACAGAATGTTTGCTTCAAATCGAATACTTATATTTATGTCACAAATTAGCAGTGTTGGGGGTAAGACGGGGGCAAGATGATTACTTTTTTCAAGTAACGGGTAAAGTAATGCATTAACAAATTACAACATTTTTGAGTTACTTTCCCAAGTAAGTAACGCAAGTTACTTTGTTTTCCCATTTATTGACTGATACCTCGTCTGTCCCCATGTTGAGAGAAATCATGAGTAAGTGCAGAGGTGTTGTGTGCGCTGTGTAAACATGATGGCTACTGTAGAGATGGCTAATTCGTACGAATTCGTACAACCTCACTCGTAGAAATTAGTATGTTTTTTGCTAAATCGTACGTATTTTACGAGTTGGCAAATTCATATGAATTCGTACGAATGACCTACCCCTAACCCCGCCCCTAAACCTACCCGTCACTGGGGTTTAGACAAATCGTATGAATTTGTACGAATTAGCCACCTCGTAAAATACGTACGAATTGGTCGTGAGATAGCGTTGGCATTTACTTATCTCACTAAAAAAAGTATTCTTCAAAATGAATAAAAACAGTAAAATTCAAACTCAGAATATTACGCAAACCTGCAATAATCAACTATGTTAAATAATGCAAATATACTTTATGTATTTAATCTCACTTTATTAATCAATGTGAAATAAAGTCTGTGGTAAACACAAGCTCAAGACACTTTTAAGTTTTATTCTACGACATAAAATACATCAATATTACCCCACTCGTGATTTTTTTTTTAAAGCTGTTACGTGTCTTGGAAAAAGCGGTTCCTAACAAGTGGCTAAATGTGACTACAGAGACTGTCGGGACATTAAACATCATTACGCCAAACAGGTAAGCTCAGTCCGCTTTTACAGCCTTGTTATGCTTATAATCGTGCTCTTATAAACTATTCTAACTCAAACTTTCAGGGAAAATGGTGACGTTGAAGTCGTGGGACTGTGGTGTAGTTCGTTTACAGCCTACCTTTAGCTTTTTGCTTCTGGCGACTGCATTTAGGCTTCAAAATTCAAGTTGTGTTCATCTGTGAAAATTATCTTGATGGACAAAACGTATAAGTATCATAAACTTTTGTTGATCACAGAGCTTATTTTTTGCGATAATCCAAAAGCCTATGGAAAAATCCTATTGGGTTTTTGTCGAGGGAACCAGTGCGATGCTAACTGCCGATTGGCCTACAAAGTGACATTATACCTGCACGACTCTATTCTTCTGAAATCCAGAATGGCAGCACAGCCGAAAGGTTTGTTTGAGCTGCGCCCTCTACTGTACAGGAGTGAATGTGCATTTCCTTCAGCCTGAGGCTTATTCATTGCACTTTTGGTGTGAAAGGGCCTTTACATTTGCCAAAACTTTTTTTTGTTATTAAAAAACAAACAAGCAAGCCCAGTCCAGGTAAGTAAAAAGTAACGCAAAAATAACATAACGCATTACTTTCCATAAAAAGTAATGCAGTTAGTTACTTTTGGGGAGTAACACGATATTGTAACGTACTTTTAAAAGTAACTTTCCCTAACACTGCAAATCAATTACTCTTAGAACAATGTACTCTATAACAAATAGTTATGACAACTCAAAGTGTTGCAGAGGATAAATGTGGTCAGGGTGAATGGCTATATGCTGGTATTTCACTGATCCCCGCCAATCTAATTTGTTTCTCGGGGCGTCTGATTAGCCCTTGAATTGCTGTGATTACAAGTAAAGCTCTCATGTTTTCTCAGCTGACAGTCAGTCGTATCTAGCTGCAGGCTAGTAATTAGACATCCTCTGCCCTCTAATAGTAAAAACATGGCCCAGCATTCAACAACTACATTTAACCTGAATTATCTCTCTGTAAAAGGGCATGTTTACTTTATTATGCTAAGTAACCTTACATTATAGAGTGCATTGTGTTAAATATAGTGTTTTCTGTTAGCATGATGTCATCATTAGAGGAACGTGAATTTTCACTAATTTCTTCACTTTTTACATTGTGTAAAACTTTATCCTGTTATAATGTTTATTTTACTTTTTCATATTAATGTTGCAACTTTCCCTTGTGACAACTAGCCCCAGACTCCTCTATTCCCCTGACTCAGTCCTCCTCCTCACCCAAACTGATGAGCAAAAGCTTAGAATGGGCCATGATCTCAAAACCAGCTGGGAACAAATGTGTCCTTTGTCTCTGCCGTTACAAAAGGTGGGTGAAAGTGGCCAGGACATTTGTTTATTTTAATTGCTATAAAAATCCCCTTTCTCCTCGAAACACAAACATTGTTGTTCAGTGCCTGTTAAGGGATGAGGTGGGTTTGGTATTTGGTTTCTAGAACATTTAATTTAAATAAACTGACTTTAAATGTGCTTCTTTAAGGCACATGTATATTGATGTGTGGATATTTAAATTTCTTCTTATATATCCTGACTACAGGGTGACCTCACATTACCAAATACAATTTGTGTAACTTTGCATAAGGAAATCTTTTCTTATGTGCAAATTTGTGGTGTTTTTTCATGTTAAATCCTGTGGGAGATCTCTTTACCAGGCCCTGATTCTTATTATATTCTTTGTGCTGCTTTTGGAGGAAAATCTGAGGAATGGATTTAAATATGGTAACACGGCACTGACTACACTCTTAATAACTGCTGAAGGAATATGTGAATTAGTTAAAATAATAATAATACAAAAAAAAACCAAAAAAAAAAAACACATGCACTGTGGGGGGATGTGTACTTGTGAATAAGTAGCTTACTTTTAAAAACAATACTTATGGCAATAATGTAATTAGAAAGAATTTACTTAGGTGCGAACTAAATGTAAAGTTTTTAGAGACTTAAAGGGTTAGTTTACCCAAAAATGAAAATTCTGTCATTAAATCCTCACCCTCATGTTGTTCCAAACTCGTAAGACTTTTGTTCATCTTCGGAACACAAATGAAGATCTTTTTGATGAAATATGAGAGATTCTGTCCCTCCATTGACAGTCCATGCAACTACTACTTTGACACTTCAAAAAGTTCATAAAGAAATCGTAAAACTAATCCACATGAATTGAACGGTTCAGTTCAAATTTTCTGAAGAGACAAAATCATTTCATATGATGAACAGATTGAATTTAGGCTTTTATCCACATATAAACATTCATCAACTCAGTTGTGGTAAAAGGAAGCTCAAGCATGTTTGCTTGTCATGTGAGAACCAATGAGGTTCATTCTCGTGTTACACAGCATGTTTGAGCTTCCCCAAGACCCAATGAGGTTTATTCTCGCACATCAACCTGTTTCAGTACACGTGAATATCAAGCGAACTTGAAGAGCGTGATTAGCTTGTTCAGGTGTGTTTGATTAGGGTTGGAGCTAAACTCTGCAGGACGGTAGGTCCCCAGGAGCAGGGTTGAGGACCTCTTTAAAGACAACAGAATTTACTAATAGACCTATCTATCTATGTGTAAAAAAAATAAAATAACGATGCTGCCATCTTCCTAAAGTCATTTTCTTTTTAAAGATTTCAAGTACACTACAAGTGCACATTACAGTTAAAGGGTTAGTTAACCCCAAAATTAAAATTATCCTATAATTTACTCACCCTCAAGCCATCCTAGGTGTACTGTATATGACTTTCTTCAGTCAAACACAATCAGAGTTACATTAAAAAATATTCTGGCTCTTCCAAGCTTTATAACGGGATTGAACAGTAACCAATATTTTGAAATCCAAAAAAGCGCATCCATCCATTTTAAAAGTAATTCATACAGCTCCAGGAGGTTAATAAAGGCCTTCTGAAGCGAAGCGATGCATTTTTGTAAGAAAAATTTCCATATTTATGACTTTATAGACTATAATCAGTAGCTTCCGGTAACGTCCATCCGCACGTTCAAGAGAGTCGAGTTCCAGTGTATGACGTAGGATGTAGGAGTAGCGTAAGCTTAGCTCAAGCTCCTCTGACATTTCTCATTAAAAATTCTCATTTTAGACTTCTAATTCGTGACCAGTGTTTTGTTTTGCTCTATACTCTGCGCTTCCACGTACGTCAATACGTCATGCGTCAGGTCAGAGTTCACTCTTCTGCCGGAATCGACTCGCATACGGAAAAGCCAGTGATTCTAGTTTATAAAGTTATAAATATGGATATTTTTCTTACAAAAACGCATCACTTCACTTCAGAAGGCCTTTATTAACCCCTTGGAGCCATATGGATTTTAATGGATGGATGTGCTTTTTTGGCTTCAAAATATCTGCTACTATTCACTCCCATTATAAAGCTTGGAAGAGACAGAATATTTTTTAATATAACTCCGATTGTTTGACTGAAAGAAGAAAGTCATATACAGGACACCTAGGATGGTTTGAGGGTGAGTAAATTATAGGATAATTTTCATTTTTGGGTGAACAAACCCTTTAACCACACTTATTTTTCACAAGACTGTGCATCTACACTGCAAAAAATCTCAACTCATTATATTTAGTTTCTTTTTTGCATGGGCTTTTTGGAGTTTTACTTGCTTCCCAAAAGTTGAGATAACTCTGTTGCTATTTTGATAGTCATTTTGAAAACAGACCTATTTTGTTTCAATTATTTTTATTTCATAATATCGAAAAAATGCATGGTCGAGCTGAATGTGACAATAAAACATTGCTGTTTACAGTGCCATAGAGATTGTGGATCATAAATGAACACCGTGGAGGAAAGAGTCACTTCTAAAACATTCCATCATCATCAGAAGTACTTTTGCAGCTCTCACAGAAAATAAAGTCCCATCAAGATGGTGAGGAAAACAAAAGGGATGTCGTCCCCCTTTATGAATAGACAGATAGCGGTGTAGAGTTACAAAGCTTTCAATGCCCATTCCAGCTGAACTTTGTTCAACTCACAGCTGTCAAGCTCAGAGATGCAGAGAAGTCTTCACTTCATCTTTGAAATCTATTATCACTCAAACATGTGTAATTTCTTGTGAAAGACACGGCCGGCCCATAGTGAGCCAACACTCCTACACTGGACCCATCTTCTTCCTTTAAGGGGGATACGATCGGTCAGAAGAATGACAGGCTGTCTGCTTCACGTATCATGAAGTTTAATGTTGGAAGTGCCGGAAGCATCCATTTCTCTGTCCTCCCCCTCTCCACACCTGTTCAGCCTGCTTCCTCTCTACAGCGCCGATGATTTGAGCAGCAGCAGGTTGATGGAAAGCAGCACACATGGTCAGACACACATGCACACACACACACAGCTATGTTAGCTGGAGGTCAGCTAATACATTGCATATGGACAGTATAGTGTGCACGAGAGAGCTTCTCAGTGTCTTTTCTTTTTCTCCTTTCACTGATTGGAAGCCAATGCCTTTCACAACTGGTCATTAACATGGCCGGAGAGAATGTGCTTGGCAGACGGCTGAACATTTTATTACACCATGGAAGAGACAATCTAATGTTTCTAATGCGAAAATGTGTATTACAAAGTCAGCTGCTGTGGGAGAAAAGCGCAGAAATCTTTGTTTGTGTGAAGAAATGCGATGATGACTTTTCCCAACAATGCTCAACAGTCATAAAAAGGTTTGCAAACAACTTTGGTCACTTTAAGGCCTGGTTTCACAGACAGGGTTTAGATTAAGCCAGGATTAGGCCTTAGTTCAATTAGGACATTTAAGTAGCTTTTACAAACATGCCTTAGAAAAAACATTACTGGTGTGCATCTTGAGACAAAACAATGGCAATGACATATTTTAAGATATGTCAGTGCAAGTTACTTTCAGTTAAAACAGCTCAAACATGCATTTTAGTCTGGGACAGGCTTAAGCCTTGTCTGTGAAACCGGGGGAAAATGTTTGAGGGGCTGTTTACACAACACCATTTTCAACAAAAAACGGAAAACTTTTTTGATGCGTTCTGGCCATTCATTTACACGACAACAGCGTTTTGGTGGCCTGAAAATGCAAACTTTTGAAAATGGGTTTCAAAGTGCAAGTTTTTGAAAACGGTCTCCGTGTAAACAACAAAAACGCGAATCTGTGAAAACGATGATGTCATGCACATGCGTATTACATGTTCAGTCCGTTTCATCGCTATCTAATAGCCTGCCAGCAGAACACAGTGTTTTTAGTTATTTTCATGGATTCGTATGAATTGGGGTTTGTTTTGACAATGGTGTCATCTGTACGTGGAAAACTCAAAGGAAAAACTTCTACGTTTTAAGCATACTGTTGTCGTGTAAACGTACCCTAAATGTCATTGTCTTAGATATAAAATATTGAACAGCTATAAACCACCCATGGAAAGGCATGAGGTTGAGTAAATTGTTGCATTAGAAAACAAAATGTCAAACAAAGTGGGATTTTTTAAAGAAAGATTGCTCAGGCAGATTTTTCCCCCCAAGCAAAGCGTTTAATAAAAACAGATATACTGTTCAAAATTAAGTCAAAAGTGTCTTAGACAAGTTCATGTTGATAGTTAACGTTATGAACTATACCATTAATTCTCCAAGGCACCTGTGAAGTGAGAGGAACTGGCTTCATACATCCAAGGCATTTCAAATATGTCTCAGAAAAGTTATTTAAATTAATTCTGTAATTAATTAAAGTAATTATTTGATTATTTTTTATTTTATGTATTTTATAATATGTAGATGTCAGTTTTTCCAGAGCTGATGTGATGACACCTTACATTACCTGAAACATAATCTATCATCACCTGCAGTTCATAACCCCTATGTGTTTAGCATTGAGTAAACTGGCAATTTAACTGCACAATAACAGCAAGAAAAGGACATGGACTCATGGGGTGGAGCAAGGAGGTGAGAGATTGGAGGAAAAAATACAGCTGTGAAAATAGCCCATAGATCACATGTTACCAGACAAATAAGCAGAGTGATTCAAAGGATGCACTTTGACTTAATATAAAGGATACGCAGCATGAGAGATTTCGGCAGCATTAAACTAACACACTGATCATGTTCAAATGATTTTCACTCCACTGTTTGTTGTATTTTCTTCATTACAGTAACAAGTGCTCCAAATCTGCATGTGTACCTGTTTCTAATTTGTTCTTACTCAAACTTTATTAACCCTGTAAAGTCTGACATGAAACAATATACCTAATATGGAACAGGTTTATTTAACCTTTAGACAAAATATATATACAGCAATTTTTTTTAAAATTTTTTCAAAGTTTTTTATATAGTTTTGAGTATCATATTTGATACATCAGTCTTTTATGGCTCATATACTATGATTTAGGAGAACATGGAGCTCATACTTGTAAAAAAAAAAAAAAAAAAAAAATGCAATGATTTTATTAAAACTGAGCCTAAACTGAGCAAAAATATGCAATTTGTTGCAGTTGCTGATATTTATATAGACAAAGTAAGATGAAATTCTTATATCTTTCGTACTGTAAATCAATGAGATCTTTATAACTGTATAGTAGATTACTTACATAAAATGCATATAACTATCAGATGTCATTATATCTCCCAAATAAGATGATATTTAAATGCTAGTTTAGTTGGCGATGTCACTTTGTAAAGAAACATTACGTGCCAATAGACTGAACACGTAATACTACGGAGCCCCGGACATGACATGCAGGAAAAAAATAGTAGGCTAAATCATGCGCACGAATTATTAATTAGTTTCCTCGATTTACTTAAACATGCGCACGATTTACTAAAACATGCGCACGATTTACTATTTCGTTCCCTCGATTTATAAATCATGCGCATGATTTATAAATCGAGGGAACGAAATAGTAAATCGTGCGCACGATTTAGTAAATCGAGGGAACGAAATAGTAAATTGTGCGCATGTTTTAGTAAATCAAGGGAAGGAATTAGTAAATCGTGCTCGTCATGTGCGGGCCTCCGTATAATACACATGCGCATGACGTCACAGTTTTCACAAAATTTCAAAATACACAATTTCAAAAGCTTGTGTTTTCAGGCCACCAAAACGCCGTTGTTGTGTAAATGACTGGCCAAAACGCATAAAAAGTTTTTAGTTGAAAATGGTGTCATGAAAACAACCCCTCAGAATTATACTAAAAGGCTTATTACTTGCAAAAAAAAAGTATAAACTATAAATCAGATGACAGAAGGCATGTAAAAGATTATGTATAACAGATTTTGATCATGTTGATAATTTAGAGGCCTTGGAAATTTGCTAATGCAAAAATGACACAGTAGGCTTTATAGGGTTAAAGACAACTAGACCTAAATAGACCCAACAGTATAATTGCAAAAGGGAGGGTAAGAAAACCAGAATGACTTGAGGTACAAGAGCACCAGCAAAGATGAAGAAAGATGAACAGGTTCATTTAAATGGTCTTTAAAGTCACACACTACAATAATAAAATAATAGGATCCGATTGAATATGCATATGGCCATTAAAGTTCTTCAGATTAAAAAGGAAGCATGTGAATAATGTCATATCCCCACCCCCCACCCCCCCAGTCTTTTTCTTACAGTAGTTTCCAACATGATAGATGTGCCAATGAGCATTTAGTCAAAACCTCCAGATGAGTTTTGAGTCCACCTATTAGTTATTCTGTCAACCCTCTCTTCTATTTTGCACAAAAGAAGTTGGCAAATGTTCAGAGCGCACTCATTTGTACAGTAGATTAAGAGCAGACTGTATTAGGGATCATTATTTTAGGTCAGCTTCTGCCACAGGCAGACAGGTGCGTACATATAGTGAGTAAAGCGCTGATGAAAATGAACAAAATCCTCTCTCTGGCTTCCCTTTGAATGAAAAAAAGATGAAATTACCTGACCATAAGTGCTCTACAGCCTGTAATTTATTTGATGTGGATGTCAGCAATACTTTAATATCCAAAAAGAAAAGAAGTTTGAGGGTGGAGCCGGGGGCCTAATTATAGAAGTGTGAGAGAGCCATTCAGACTAGAAGGGGCCTGAGGCTTGAGCTAACCACTGTAACCCAGGACCAGCCATCCTTTGCACCTCATGTCATTTAAAAAAGAGGGCAGCTCTGCGTTTTGGCCTCTCTTCACTGCGGAGAGGCAGGGGAAATGAAACGAAAGAGGCGTGCAGAAAAGCTTGCACTCATTAACATCTGCACAGGGATTAGGACACTCTTTTAACACGTGCAACCCATAACAGTCCCAACATGTAATAATACAGAGCTGGAAGCCGAGGTAGTAATTTTGATATTTAAGAGCCGCAGCTGTTTGATAGGCTGGTTAGCAGTCATGTGAAAACGCAGAGCCAAGAAGATCAACATGTTTTGCATGATGGTTACTCAGCATCACGAGAAGTTCAAAGGAGTCACAAGGAATCAGATTTTCCTTGATCTTTGACATATACACTTATAAAAATGAAAATGAATGTGCCTATGAGGTGTCAAGCTTCTAAAATGACAAAAAAACAAAACAAAAAAACAAACAAACAAACAACAAAAAAAAACGGTAAAAGTACCACAACGCAATCCAATGGATCACAAGAGGACAGGCGAAAAAGCACTCAGCACTGTAGCTCATTTCTCAAACAAAGGGACTGTTTCTTAAAGTACAATCACATTAGCAAGATTTCACTGCCAAAAAGGTTCATTGTATATTGTCAATAGTGCAGTGAAGTATGAAGCACAGATCACACAGAAGTCACTTTCAAACCAAGCAGCTTTCTGATGGTCAACTCAGCGAATCTGTACCAACTGTTGATAAATCTGCGTGCATGGGAAAATGTTTCGCCCTCACATGAATGGTGAGACTGGGTTGGTGGATTCCTATTGAAATGACTGGATTTCACCTGCGAAAATTTGCTGAATAATTGCCTATCCTACCTTTAAAGGTAGGGTAGGCAATTTCAGACAGGCTAACAATAGCAAGCTAGCTTTGAAAGCATGAGATCCAAAGCCACGTCTCCTCCAAAACACATGAACACACACAGCAGTCTGCAAAACATCACGAGAGATGCCATTAAATTCAGGGCCGGCGCCACGAGGGGGCAAAAGTGAGCATTGCCTCCTCAGATCTGATTTATGCCCCCTCAGTTTGTCCCCCCTCTACCCCTGAAACAGGATTGATTTTAATCCTTTGACAAGTACGATTACACCTTTTAAATTAAGTACTATATAAAAAAAGACATTTATAGTTTGTTAAATTCAAAAATTCAAATTCCATACTCTGATGTCTATGGAAGCTGCAAAAATAATCCTTTCAATTATAATTTGACTTAGTGTTTTATTCATCAATCAGATATACATTGTGTATGAAACATTAAAGTTTACTCTATTCTTCTCCCAGTTCACAGGCCACTTTTATGTATTTCAGGAAAAATGGATGAATTTACATGATGTAAATCCTCTGAATTGTGGTGCAAACTCATCACACGTTATATAAACTAACATGATCATTATAAAGGTGTTTAAATGACAAAACACATTCACATTCGGAATATATCATATAATTCATGATAATAATTTGTGAATATTTTGAATAAAAAAGTCATAGTGTCGCCAAGGAAATAATACGTTCTAAAAATAATGTTCTAAAATAATAATCACCATAAAAAAAAAACCTCATGCTTGAATATAGATCCCTTAGAATATAGATAGAATATATATATATATATATATATATATATATATATATATACATACTTTTTTTTTATAAATATATACCTGTTTTTCCTACATTTACTGAAAGGCTGTGGAATAACTTTTGCACTTTAATATATATGATATTTATATCTGTCTATCTATCTATTTCTCTGTATTTCTGTTTTTCTATATATATATTTTTTCCTTTTTAGTTTATTTATTTATTTATTTATCTATTTATTTTTGTTTTGTTTTTGTTCTGCTATTGGCTTCCTGTTATGTAATCTCACCTCTCACTTTTTCAAAAAAAATAAAATAAATAATAATAATAAAAAATAAATGAACATAGAAACACAAAAATCTGAGTCACAGCTCGGAAATACACACGATTACAGGCAGGTAGGACGCCGTATCGTTGCATTTGGACTTTTGCTTCTGAGACTTCCACGGAAGATATGTGTACATTTTTTAATATTTAGACCACTTCTATTATTAATTGCTATCAGGATGTGAAAAAAGTGTTTATTAAAAAAATTGCTTACTCTACCTTTAAAGGCACAACATCACAAAAAGGGCCATTTCATTTAGGGTCAGGGAGAGAGATTATATATTATAAGAATATTTAAATAAAGCATGATTGAAGACTTTTATTTTTCCCTTGTAAATTTAAGTAGCATCAGAATCATTAGATACTGAATATGAATTTTTAAACATTAAAACTGAATATTAAAAAAGAAAAACCACCTACTGAGTTAAATATGTTAGTTGACCTGAACAACAAATTTTTTAAGGTCATCCATCTGGGCCATTATTTGTGTTTACAAAGAGCTATTCTTAACAGCGTAATAAGTGATTACATTTTAATAAGACATCATCAAATGCATATGTGGTTAGTGAGTCACTGGCTTGAAGTTGGAGGCATAAAAACCTTTGAGAATCACTTCCCATAATATTTATCCTTCAGCACCACACTCTAAAAGATCTCCTGACCACACGATAAATGCACCACAGTTCTGATTTCTCAATCATCAACAGAGTAATCTTGAAGCAGACTGTTTAGTATTAGGTATTAGTTTAGCAGGCAAACATGTCTTTAGGGACCTAAAACTTTTTTTCCATTCAAACGCAAATGTGACCAAGACAAGTATGCCTATTAAGTAAATGAATAACCTGTTCTATCACAAGAAGGATGGAGAAAAAGATTAATGAAACAATATTTCTGTCTTCTTCAAAAATGTGATGTTGCAGCAAATAATTGTAGTACATATGAGAAATCTGGAAAACACATGTCTCCCTTTAGATGTACGTACCTAAGCTACATTTCTTGTATATGGTAATGCAGTATAAACACAATAAAATTTTCACTCAACAGATCATTACTGCTGGAAAACGTGCTGTACCCTCAGGATAGCGTAATAGGTTAAATACTGTCACTCTTAACAAATATAAAAAGAGAAGTAATGTTTTTTCTTTTTTCTAACAAAGCCTTGGCCTAGAAGACTACAGCTGTTTGGAACTTGATTTGAAGATTGAAGGTTATAAGCCTTGTGTAGTTAATCTAGGACAGTATGATGAGAGATTTAAAATTATGTTGGTCTTTCTATGTGCTATCTAAGGTGTTCAGAATGGCTGCTAGGCAGTTGCTTTGGTGTTCAAGGTGGTTGCTCTAGTGTTGCTAGGTAATTGCTAAAGTATACTGGCTGGTTGTTAGGGTGTCTTGGCTGGTTGATAAGGTGCTGTAGATTAAAAAAATAGATCTAAGATGATTCTAGGCTATTGCTAGGGTGTTCTGGGTGTTTGCTAGGGTGTTGTTAGATATTAGATAGATAGACTCCTTGGGATTGGGACTGACCCTCAAAACAGAATTTTGTTTCATTTATTTCATAATATTAAAGAAATAATGCAGGCCCGAGCTGAATGCAAGACACTAAAACATTCTTCTTTACTGTGCGAGAGAAATTATGGATCATAAATGAACACAGCTGAGGAAAGATTCACTCATAAAACATTGCATCATCCTCAGAAGTACTTTTGCAGCTCTAACTGAAAATAAAGTCCCATCAAGATGGTGAGGAAAACAAAAGGGATGTAAAAATATCCAAAGCTCCCAATCTGTTAAGCAAATATTCCCATAGACAGACAGACAGACAGACAGACAGATAGATAGATAGATAGATAGATAGATAGATAGATAGATAGATAGATAGATAGATAGACAGACAGACAGACAGACAGACAGATACTGTAGATAGATAGACAGACAGACAGACAGACAGACATGTAGATACTGTAGATAGACAGACAGACAGACAGACAGACAGAGACAGGTAGGTAGGTAGATACTGTAGACAGACAGACAGACAGACAGATAGATAGATAGATAGATAGATAGATAGATAGATAGATAGACAGACAGACAGACAGACAGGTAGATACTGTAGACAGACAGACAGACAGACAGACAGATAGATAGATAGATAGATAGATAGATAGATAGATAGATAGATAGATAGATAGATAGATAGATAGATAGACAGACAGACAGACAGACAGGTAGATACTGTAGACAGACAGACAGACAGACAGGTAGATACTGTAGACAGACAGGTAGATACTGTAGACAGACAGACAGGTAGATACTGTAGACAGACAGACAGACAGGTAGATACTGTAGACAGACAGACGGACAGGTAGATACTGTAGACAGACAGACAGACAGGTAGATACTGTAGACAAACAGGCAGATACTGTAGACAGACAGATAGATAGATAGACAGATAGATAGACAGATGGGCCAAAGTGACCATATTTCTTAGAATCATCTAAATTTAGAGCGAGAACACACTGAATCTTTAGAGATTTATAAAGATCCTTCACTGTCAGTGCCCATTCAAGGACACTGAACTCACTGCATGATTACTAAGTAGTTGACCAGAAAATTGTCATGTTCAAATTGTGTCCAGATGCCCTTACATTATGGTGAACCAGATGAAATGGCTCTGCTTTAAGAATGTGCTGGGATGTACTTGTGAGAAAAAAACGAATAGTAGGGGCTGTTTCCTCATGCACTGATACTCTCTGCAATGTTGAGAATTTAACCTGTCTGTTAAAAGACATTTTCTAAGTTTCCACAATCTGTCACAGATGTATCTGACAGTTTGTGTTCACATTTAGTCAAATTGATTTCTTTCTTGTATATATTCAGCAGGGTATGTATAATTGTGCAATACATTGCACAACAATATTAGATCATTTTGAACAGGCAGTCTATCACACTCATTTCCAGATTAATTTTTCATTCCTAAAATCAACTGGCAATTACATTCAGCTCATTCGGCTGCTTGGACACTCTCCAATTCACGTGTAATGAACCTCTGTGGGGCCATCAGAGCCTCAGATGTGGTTGATAGTGGAAGGACATCTCTTAGTTTGACTAAAATCACAGCTGCACAACCTGGGCCAGGAAATTCTCTATTAGCTTTTTAAAGCTTTCTGTGGGCCCGTGGAAAACGTACTATAATCTAATCTGCCCGTGTGGTTTTGTAAATGTAATTAAAGCAGCCACTGCTTGAGGTCGGCGATCTTGATTCTGAAGGTCCAAAGCTCATCTGCTCAGCTAACCGCAGGCCTAGTTGCTACAGACAGCAAAACAGCAAACAAATGAAGTAGTAATTATGACTGGCATGACCTTTAATTTACAGATTAATGAAAAGCTATTAAAAGAGGTATTTTGAAACCAATGTAAAAGCCTCTACACATAAATATATGGCTGGCAAAAAATACAAACACACTCTGAGCTGCCAGTTTGACAGAAAGTCAACGCTCACATCCCCGCGCTCGGGCGGTCTTTGCGTCAGGAGCAGAATTAGATATCATTCAGTACACTCTATCAGCCCTTTGCAATAGTTGTGCTGAGCCAAATACTCCCCTGACAGCCAACTCACATGTGTTTTGTGGACAGAGGACAATTCTCCTTTTGTCCTTGTGCATGGACTGCCTCGTTCTGGCTCTTGTTTTTTGTGTCTTCTTTCTGGTTTAGCCTAGAAACATTCTTCTTTAGAGATATTTGGTGATAAAAATGCAAGTTTGCTTTGTCCTTTATCTGCAGACTTTGATTAGGTAGGACAATTTGTTGTTTGTTTATCAAATGAAGAGCCCTTCCTACTCACGCCAACTCATTCAACACAGATTGCGATGAAAGGAGAGAATAATCAAAGAGTTAGTGGTGGAGGTGGTACAGATTGACGAGGGGGAGGCTAGTTTTTTTTTTACCTCTTGCTGATAAAGTTTTCTCAAACAGATCAACCAGATTCATTAGGAATTTAAAGCCAACTGTCAAGAAGATACAAACTGCTAGAGGAATGTTTTGAAAGGAGCTTTTTTTCTCCGTTCTGTCACCTCATGGAGTTTGGGTTCCTTTCCACTGTCGCCTCTGGCTTGCTTAGTTGGGGAGACTTAATATTCAATATTCAGATGTGTGAACTGATATTAGGCTAATAGATCTACCGTTGTGTTGGGTTTTGCTCAATATGATGGTAAGTGGCAGATCAGTGGGCTTGCTGCAGTTGAATATCTAAGTAAGAGACGTCCTTTGTCCCAGACGAAACCTAAAATACTATGTGGAGGATGCAAGATAATTTAATAATTATAATATGACTCATATTTAAACAGCTATCACTTTGTGTTACACATATCCTTACAAGTACAATTTTGGCTGTATTATTTGTGTCCCCTTCAAAAATTTCTCTTGAGAAATGTTATGTTTATTGTCCCCCCCCAACTGTTAGATGAATTTATGCCCATGCCAAAAGGTTGCAGGTTTGAGAATCATAAAGTCAATGAACCGTCACTGCTGTGTAACCCCAGGTTGTTCCAGAGGAATTGTCCCTGTAATAAGTGTACGGTAAGTCATTTCGGATAAACGGATGTCTGCTAAAATGACTACTTACTTGTATCCAAGGCATTCATTAAAAGGAGGGACGGGAAATCAGACATAACCGTTAGCAGCGTTAACCTACTTTGTGTTCTGGCTACAAAAGAAACCTAGTTTAAAACAAACAGACAGTTTTAGATTGTTGATTGATTGATCCCTTAAAGGGATAGTTCACCCAAAAATGAAAATTCTGTCATCTTTTACTCACCCTCAAGTTGTTTCAAACCTGTAGGAATTTCTTTCTTCTGCTGAACACAAAAGAAGATATTTTGAAGAATATGGGTAACCAAACAGTTAAAGTGCCCCATTGACTTCCATAGTATTTTCTCCCTACTATGGAAGTCAATAGCCATGTGTACACTTTTTTGATCATTCCAATTAAAATCATTCAGATTGAAAGATTCAGTGGACTGTTTATATGAGACGTTATCTAATCCGATAAGGTGTTTACATGCGCCGACGCTTTCAATCGGAATGACTTTGTGACATGCACATTAGCCTATTTCCTGTTTGCCGCCTTTTTTATTTCTGTCAACATGGAGTTCTGTTATTTCTTATGCGCGCCATTTTTATGTAAAGTGTTGCTCTTAATCAAGCAACAGCATGAATTTGTAGAATATTACTGCTGTAAGGTATGAGGAAAAGACGGGCGCAGGAAGCTGACCTTTTTGGTGGCTGCGCATCTCTAAGGAGCATCTCAATACTACCCCTCCCTCCTCCGAAAAGCAGAAGCGTGTGATGAAGGTCCATAGTAATGATACACTTAGTTCCTTCAGTGTATTTAATAAATGTGTTGTTTCAGTTTTATTTCAGTTTGATTTTGCCACCGCCATTTTGCATTCTGACGACCCTTGACCTCTTGATGTGATGACGTAGATGCAAAACAATCGGTTTAATGCATTTACATGCGTTTACATGCGTTTTGTTCGGTTTATAGAAAGGCTTATCCCACCCTTCTCAATCTGATTACAATTTCATTCAGTTTTGGGCATTTTTATTCCGATTGAGGTGTTTGGAGCATTTTCATTCGGACTGGACTTTTAAACCGATTACAATGCTCCATGTAAACGCACCTTATTGGGGCCCATCAACTGTTTGGTTACCCATTTTCTAGTTGATGCGTTCTGACTAATTTGTAATAATGTTTTGGTAACTGAAACGTTGTTTGAAACCCCCCGTGGTTATCATGTCCACTTTACACGTTGATTCAGTGAGTGCACCTAAAAATATCATATATCCAGAGCCGGATCAAAGCCGGGGTCAGCTCCTCCGTGAATCCCGCCCTACCGTTTAGCCTAAATAAACCGAAAGGAGGGGCTTGTCCGCGACAGAGAAGCGAAGGGTCCCGTGGTGAGCGCTGCAGAGCTGTGTAGTGTGTGTGTCAGGTTTCATTCCGAGAGAGACTCAAGAACGCAGCAGTCAGAGAAACCCGTCAAATGGCACGACCGAAGCACACGGACTCCCACTAGAGCCGGACCTCACTGAACCAATATCTCCATGCACTTGAATGAGCAGCATGCCTCTGTTGAGGTCGCTTTGAAGATTAATATTTTCACGTGAAAAGCGGTTTAACTGCCTGAAAGGAAAACTTTAATTAGTTTATTTGAACAAGACCCTGCTCTGCCTGATAAAGTGGTGGATAAACATTACATTGCCTATATATATAAGCTACGTCTCACAGACATGGAGGACATGAAATTGCGAGTATCACCTCAGTCCAGTCGGGAGAGGACCTGTGTTCAGCATCCCTGCCAAAAGCGCATTTTGACGAACTGGAAGGACGTGTGTGCTATCTGCGTGTGTTTGATCTCGTTTGGAGTTTGTGTGTTGCTCTACCTGAGGACGTCGGATCTGCAGTCCAGGGTGCTCAGTTTGGAAAAGGACAGAGATCCCCGTATCTCCAGTTGGATCTCTCTGGAACAGGTGGAGCCCGTCCTGTGGAGTCGACTGGATCAGATATTAGAGGAGGTGAGCGGTGACTTTTATTCTTCAGATATTTGTAATAATATTTAGTCATACTTTATACAAGCTATTTGCATGAGTCATGAGTGTGAGGACAGAGCGAAAGAGAAGATATTCATGTTATCCCACCTTGTTGACATGTTGTATCTTAACGAAAGGTAGAAGTGCGTTGCTCAGAAAGTTTAATGTGTTTGAGGTTGAAGATGAGGAATTTATTTCTGGAATTACGTTCAGGTGTGTTAAAATATGAAATTAAAGAAACTGACGAGCTAAGCTCTAAATCTCCTCGTCCCCGTGTTAGTTTGTTTACTGGTCCTCGTTTGTTTACGCACTTTCACTGTGCACATTTGAGCTCTGGGGACTGAACAAACGCGCATGCACATGGATCAAAATAATTATTTTTTTTATGTGCCCAGTTTTTTTGGGCTTTTGCTTATTTTATTTATTTATTTTTTTGTTTATTTATCAATTATTATTTGGCATTATTTAATTCCTTTAGTAAATTGTCGTTTTAATGTATTTGTTGTCTGTGTGCTTTTTTGCCACGTCACTTTTTTCTCGTTTTATCTCACTTAGTCCTTTTTACTTGGTTAAATATAATTGAGATAAAACAAACTGACTTCTACTTCTGTTTTAACTCTCTACTGACTTAAACAAACTACTAGATGATATTAATTAGCTTATTAGTTAACATTAATATTTCAACCAATAAATGTCATTCAGTGTCTCACATGAGTAGGAAATGATTAAATCCTGATTATTAAATTACATTTGTTAGATGCTGTAGCTTTCCAGATGCCAGATCAGACTCTTTTACATGGCTCAAATTCTCCACATCCTATTTAGCATTGCTCTAGAACAAGTGTCTATAAATAACACAATCGTATTGCCAAAATTTCCTTCTGCCATTTTGACACATCCATTAGTGTAGCTGTCTTAATAAAAGGACACATAATTGATATGATCCGGTAGATGCACCCGTATAACTCGCATCTGACCCACTGGATTTTAAAAGAAATCTGTTGTTATAATAAGCAAATCTGCTACTGTAAGCTATGACTGTTCAGTAAAACTATTGTTTGCAGCATGCAAAACCTGCTAAACACATTGTGTCACCATACGACCACCTGTTTTACATCAACAATCAAGCAGTTAGGGCTCTCACCAGTTTCAGCACTGGCTGAGCACATGTCATCTGTGTAGAATAGGATTGAGCTTGAAGTGGTGAGGTGGAGAAAAGTGAGATATATATATATTTTCAGTGCATTGCCTGCGGCCGTGGTCCCTTCACACTGGCCTCTGGTAGATCATCACCTAGCTGCGTGTAAAATATTTGTAGTGTTAAAAGCATCTTGGGTAGAATTTTGCTCGGGGAAAGGCTACCATCTCACTATCTGCGGTTCATAAAATAATAGAGTCTGCAGAGGATGATGCAGGTGGATATTTAGTGTGTTAACGAGACTAAGCAGAATGGTGTAGAGACGGAAAAGTGTGAGTCAATCTGAGGTTGAGTGTGATTACAGTGTCTAAATAATGTTGAGTCATTTACAGGTGAATCTCACTGAAATCTGTCAAACACATGTCAAAGAAAGAAATGTGAATTAGATTAATTAGATTTTCTTTTTGCATGCATTATAACATGACAATTAAGCATATTTTGCCACCCCATTTTAATTTGGATAATGCAAAAAACTGGTAAAGAATTACAGTATAATTGTAATAAGAATCGAATGAGAATTATCCTTTAGAATAATTTCAGTTGTAAAAAGTATATATATCATAGCAAAAAGCTATAATAAACTTCAGTTTTGTTTAATACTGATGGGCCTTTGAAAGCATCTGAAGTGTGTTCTGTTATCAAGGGCAGATGTTTCTCATAGACATATTGACTACTGACATTTCAGCATCACCATAAAATTGCATACGTGTCCATTAAAGCTGAGAAACATATACATTGGAAGTGCCTGTTGAAGTTTAGAAAGGTGGCGATTTCACAATTTATAACAGAATATGCCGGAATGTCCTTTAGGGGTGTAATCAAGATCTGGTCAGGGGGAAAGTAGCAAAACGAGAGAGAGAGAGAATGAAAGAAATGGAAAGAGAGATGGAGTTAGGCCTCTGGGCACAAAGTCTGGGGGTCTTAGTAGTAATCGGACATTGGAATTGTAAAACGTTTTGTCATCCTTTCAAAATAGATTGTTAAAACCAGATCAAATACTGGGCATCGAGTTACCATTAAAGCTGGGAGGCAGAGAATGTCACCTCCCTCCTGTCCTAACCCATTCCTGCAAGCACTGGGGCATCAGCTGTCACATGTCATTACTGCAACCTTACCATTTACATCACGTCATCTTAAAGTCAGCAAGAAATATGTTCGCAAACCATTTTACTTCCATAATGTGATGCATTTTCAAATTAAATGGTATTTAATGAGAAAAAATGTAGGACAGGACACAATTTTAACCATCTGGAAATTATTGGATTGTGAAAGTGGGCGTTGCATTCCAAAAAGTTGTTGAATGTCACTTGATGTCACTATTTGTGACATCAAAGTCTTTTCAGAAGTGAGCAAGTTATTACTTTTTAATGAAAGATTACAAAAACAAACATTTTTTTCTCTCTCTTTGGAATAACATGCACAGATGAATCGTGTGCACAATAAGTACAGAGAGATGGGTATTACGAAGGTAAATGGGGCCATTGTTGATTTCATGTTGACTTAAAGAACAGCTATATTTGAGCATAAAGGAACACACCCTAGCAGAATTAAATGCATCAGTAACTCCATGTGCTTCAAAATGAAAGCTAAGTCTCTGTTTCTTTAGATCTTGTTCAATGCAACTCTTCATGCTAACTTTTCATCACTGGTTATTGTTTTCTCAATGTCACGCTGCATTGCTGTTTACGAGATCACTTAGCTTTAAGTGAAACAGGGTCTTGCAAGCACTTTCCCATGGTTTGATGTTAAAACATTATATATTTTTTTAAAGAAACCTTTTATTTGAACATAACCTGGGAATGTGGCACTGGAAAATCATGAGTTAAAGCTCTGGGAAACTCTGTTGCGTGTACATTGTCCCTGGACATTGCTCCTGTGGAAAAGCTGTTTACGCACAGCACAGGTTCCTTCCAAATTGTAGTGCATTTTCCACAGCTTTTGTGCTTGCAAAACAAACGTCTCTTGGTTAACCCAGCTGTCACATGTATGGATAATTTCATCTTAACATTCTGCAGGTTTTCCTTTTTCTTCTTAACATCCATTAGTTCTTTTTCTGTTTTACAATATCTACCGAGTTTAGTAGTGTGGAAAAACTTCTACAATAGCTTGTAGTGTCTGAGAGCGGTCTGAGTAAAGACTTCTCCAGCTGGGAAGAGGGTTTGCCAGTAACAACCAAATAAAGCCCTGGAACGATTGGTGGATAATATAAACTGGGGCAAGAAGAATGTCCAATAGTGGTCCCAGAATTATTTAGCTTGAGTGTTTCAATGTTAGATGGGGCGGGCGTGACCTATAGTACCACAATGTAGACGCTTGACAGACTTTACAATTCGGTCATAAATGTAGCCGGGCAATGATTGTTCTGCCAGTGACATGGCATAACATACAGTTGGTATGTCTATTATAGCTGGTGTTTTGTAAGTTTGGGATAAAAATGCAATAGTAGCTCTGTTTAATATCACTCACTGTTCTCTAAATTCAGTTAATCTATAGTTCATCGATCACTTTGATACCTTTACCACAATACCCTGGGGTGTCCGTCTAAAATGGATGAACTGTTTGGTTCCAAAGACTGACCTATGCACACATACATTGTTAATCAAATATCTAACAACACTGCAGCACCTGTCACTGTGATGCTTCTAATAGAGCGAACGGCTCCAGAAGCTATGCAGAGACAACAGACATTGTGCCTCTGATGATGGTTGAAGTGCCAAATATATATTAAGCTTTTAAGGTTAATTCATAAATATATTTTCAGAGTTTTCTTTTGAATTTGAATCTTTTAATTTTTTAATATTTTTTTAATTATATTTAGTTTTTAATAAAATTTTATTATATTATTTTGTATGCTTAAAAATTTTAAGACATGTTACACTACTGTTTAAAAATCTAATGATGTAATTGAATCATTTTTTCAGCAAGGACACATAACTTATCAGATGTTACAGTAAAGACATTTATAATATTACAAAAGATTTCTATTTCTAATAAATGCTGTTCTTTTATGTGAAAAAATCCTGGGGAAAAAAATATTAATATTTTCCACAGAAATATTAAGCAGCACAACTGTTTTCAATGTTGATAATGAAAAGAAATGTTTCTTGAGCAGCAAATCAGCATATTAGAATGATTTCTGAAGGATCATGTGACACTGAAGACTGGAGTAATGATGCTGAAAATTCAGCTTTACATCACAGGAATAAATTACATTTTAAAATATATATTAAAAAAACTGTACACCGTGAAACACTGTACTATTTTACTGTATTTCTGAATTATACCTATACTATCTGAATAATACTTTTAAATTATACCTTACGTACAATGTGGTTTGTTTCTGCACAGCTGACTTTAAATGTCCTGTTTGTTTATTTCCAGAAATTAGCTGCACGTCTACCGAAGATCCGGGCGGCTCGGGATGCGCCTCACAGCTGCCTCTGTCCACCAGGTATGCCTGTTTACCCCATTCATCCACAGCCCACCACTCCTTGATCACAACACACCTGTGACATTGTGCTCTGCCTGTTACTTCTGATATGCATTTGAATGTATGTTGCGGTTAAGCCTATTGAGCTTCCCTTTTGCAAAAAAAAGGGAAGCTTTTGCCGGCAGGTATGAAGAGATTATATTGTTGCCCCGGCGATAGGATAGAGACGTGATCCCTGTGGACTAGATCTCATTTCCCATGTAATGTTCATGAGTGAAAAGATTCTCCTCTCCCCAACCCTTTGCTGTCCACTTGTGCCCTCGGACTGGCTTCGTTATGGTGACAGGTGCAGTCATATTTTCGTGCACTGTTGGCAGTCATTGGTTTCACTCAGTGTTTGAGTGGTTCGTGATGCAAGCCGGAGTGTTGGGATGGCATCATCTGGACGTTCCTGAGTGCATGGATCAGTCAGCAAGGTTCGCAGAGTACAACTAACAAGTCACATCCGCGTGTTTTAACAGGACTAGCCTTGTTCAATATTCATAACATTAGATGAGATATTTTTTCAGGATTCTTTGATGAATAGAAACTTCAAAAGAACAGCATTTATTTGAAATAGAAATCTTGTGTAACATTATAAATGTCTTTACTGTCACCTTTGGTCAATTTAATGCATCCTTGCTGAATAAAAGTATTATTATTATGTAAATCTTACTTACCTCATCACGTGACACTCAAGACTGAAGGAATGGCTGCTGAAAATTCAGTTTTGCCATTTCCATCACAGGAATAAATTACATTTGAAATATATTAAAACAGAAAAGTTCCTATTACTGTAACGATATTACTGTTTTTACTGTATTTTGGCACAGATAAAAGCAGGTGAGCAGCATAAGAGACTTCAAAAACTTAAAAATATCTTAATTATTCCTTTAAAATGTATATGAGCACGAATTAAAATGGCCTTCTAGTCCGTCACACTTTTTATTATAACAATGTTGCTTCTTAGCAGCTACATGTTTACCTGCTTCCCTAACATAACCTCCAGATGTCAGTCATTAGACAACCTCTTGTGTTATAGCCTGTGTGTGTGTGTGTGTGTGTGTGTGTGTGTGTGTGTGTGTGTGTGTGTGTGTGTGTGTGTGAATTTACACATCTCTGAGAACCAGGCCAGATGGTACAGACATCTCAGTGTTAATTAGGCTAGTCAGTACTAGTCATTGTTGTGTTAACTGAGTGGGAAGTGACTTCAGACAGCATAGTGAAACCAGTTTAAGATGGCCATGTCATGGATAGGCACTTTTGAGCCAGGTGTGGAGACCATTTAACAGCAGGCATCCCAGATGATGGTCGTGTTTGTTGTTGTTTGGTCTTTATTGCTGTACCGTGGGAGAGTGTCTGATCTCGCAATACAGACTGCGCTTTTACTTCATTTCAACCGTTTGATGAAAACCAGGCAAAAGATCAGCATAAAATGTGTACTTGTTCAGCTGAAATGACTGTAGATACAGTGCAGTGAAAGTACCGTTTGTATATTGTATATAAATGTGTATAAATACTATCTGTATGTGAGGAAGTGTTCACATATATGTCGTTCTCCATGTTGCCAGCTGCTGCTTGTCAATCATTCCAGCGCGCAGTGTTCAGATGGCTTCCATTCCATTGTTTATTTTGAGTGCTCAGCAGTGGGCAATAGTCTGTGACTCCTTCATCAAGCGCATGTATATGTATAGCATTGATTTAATGTTTGAGCTAGAGAAGAGGAGTAATAACTTTTCTACTTGCAAAGGTATCATTGTTTCAACCTATCAACAAAAATAGTTCTTTATTGTACAGTTAGCGACTCCTCTTCCAAGTTCATAAAGAATGCTATGTGTTTGTCATGTGCAGTTCAGCCCAAGGACAGTGTATTATTATTCTTGGCTCGGCGTGTTTAAGTGAAGATGATGTGTGGTGTGACTGTTTGTAAGACTACCTGGTGGCTTTAATATACATAATTTTAATTCTCTCTCATGAACTGTTATTAGTCTGAGCCTGTTCCTCTTGCAGCACTGCTACAATCTCAAAACACCTAGCATATGGGCCTGGGGAATGTTTCAACACATCCAAATGAGTTTATTTTTTCTGATTTTGCAAATCCCAAGGGCCTGCAGAGGTTAAATTCACTCAGCTCATGTTTAAAAACCCATTTGGCACATTCGCATTCTCTCGGAAATTCTCCAAGATTTGTTTTTATGAACAAAGTCAGAGTCAGTTCATACACACAACTGTTTACCCCCCAGCGCTGCACATTTCAGCACTGAAGCAGTAACAGTGCCCACATTCTTACTGTGAAGAAAACTACTATCTGCTTGCAATCACATCATTCTCTATAGGGCACAGCTGATTGGTTCCTGCTGTATCAGTAGCCAATGAGCTCGCTGCTCAACCTTCAAATACTTGGTCAGCATTTGGTGTAGCAGTTGCAGCGTGCTTTCAGAAACCCTCCACCCTCCCCAGCTCCACCTGTACAGATCTGCTATGGGTAATTCATGTATGCTATATTGTACAGCAGCTGCATGTCTTACTTGCTCACAGCCGTGTGTCGTGTATGTAATGACAGTAGCAAGTCCCGTACTTGCTCTGCAGCAGCAGCAGCATCAATAACCAACAGCAGCAGCAGCGTAGATCTATTCTGCCAAGATCAAACATATCAACACTGTCATATCCATTACCATGTCAAACACTCCAAGAGTTGTCATGACAGAAATATATTGCAATATGAAAAAATACAGGACTTTTCACCAGATTATTTGAATAGCTATATTTGGAAAGATAATAATTCTAGGATGGTCGGAGTGATTGTGGAGTGCATATGCATAGAAAATAAAAAGATTTTTAAAAATGGCTTTAACTTTCTTTTTTTTTTTGTGAACCATCCTTTGATTTGGAAAAACTTGAAAAAATTGGGCCTTCACAGCTGGGTTTAAAACCAACTCAAACTTCTTTCATAAAATGAACAGTTTTTTTTAAAGAATCTTTCCACTTAGGTCAAATTTGCACAGTTTTTAACCCATTTAATATCACTAAAATCATATTTATTATGATTTTTATTGTGATTTATTAAATAAAATATTAAACTTATAATATATTGTAATAATACTATTATATTGTAAAATAAAAAAAATAGAGTATTTAATAGTTTATTGTATAACTGTAAAGTTACAATACTAATATTTACATTTTAATTTCTTCATTTTCAAATGTTAAACAATCTAGCTTTTGTTTTGGCAGTTTCAGAGTATAAATAAATGTTTCAGAGTCAAGTGCGGCACTCTTCATTTGCACACTTGCAGCTTGTGATGCAGTGTTTCAGCAGCTCAGTTCAAAGTAAATGTGCCAAGTTGCTCTGAAACTCTGAAACAAACACTGGATCATGAGCTGCACACATGCAAATTGAACAAAGTGTCACATTTTACTCTGAAATCCGCCACGCATATAGTTATGTAAGCAAATCACAGCTTTTGAGATTTGAAAATTGATATCGCAATATCGATTTTATTTATTGTGCAGCCCTAGTTATTAGAAAATTTGGCATTGTATATTGTAACTATACTTCACCAAAGCATGCCCATATTCATACTCATATGAAACACTGCTTTAAAAATGTATGTTCTGATGTTATATTTTTCATTAATTTTAAAGCTTGATATTTTTAACTGTTATGAGAATCATAGACAGATGCCAACATGGCAGATTGCGTGACATACCCTCATTCTTAAAAACATGAAGAAATCCATGCGAGGTAAAAGCAAATATGATCTAGATAACATTAAATACAGGTTCACTTGAATTGAGGATAAATGTGATTTGTGCCGACCACAACAGGTTTTGTGTGGTGATTTATTAGCTGTCAAGAGCATGAAACCATTGAAAAAGACATTTAGAAACCAAACACTCAAACAAACCAGTCGAAATTACCATAATACTTTAATAAATATTTAAATACATTTCTGTGTTTGATTTTGTTTACTTTTGTACAATAAACAGTTTTTTTTTTTTTTTTTGAGTCGCTGCTTTGTAAAACCAGTTAAGAACCACTGATTTTAGGTGTTTTAGGTTTATTTTCAGTGTGCATGTTGCTTAGCTGTGCCCCTTTGAACAGATGTGTATATATAAACATCATTATTAAAAAATGACATCTGCGGCTTATCATAGATGGCTGGATGTGTGACAGTTCTGTTAACAGTGACTGATGCATTGTCGCTATTTAGTCATCAGAGAAAACAAGAACGTAGTATGTATACATAAAGACAGTGATTTATGGCTCAAAAAAATGTTTTTGGAATGGTGTGTTTATCTGCCCTGGTATGGAAGAGCCACAATGACGTGAAAACCAAATGCACGCTGCTCAAGGTGTGAATGAACTGTGTAGACAATTGTGGCATGCTGATGGATATGATGCTCTTTGTTCTAGCAGAGATTTGTAAAAATGATCCTAGAGGCTATTACTGCCAACAGCTTTGTCAGTGTACAGGAAAACTCCCATGACAGTTAGATTGAATCCAGGCCCAAGCGTCCAGAACGCTCTTGAATCCACACATTGTTTCCTGAGAAGCTGAATGGCACTTTCTTGGATGTAGTCGTAGGAAACAGAGAAAAAGAAAAAGACTACTGCCACCCTCTTGGCTTCTATGCTTCTACTCACATTGCTCTTATTTCTGAAAAACCAAAGACCCAATTCCCAAAAGGATTTAGTGTCTTTGTGACTAGATTCCGATCCGCAGGCCAGCATTAGTTGTGTCACCAGGGGTCGTAAGGGATTGGGTAAGAGTGCTATCTTTAAATGTGTGCATCACCAACACTAGTTTGACTGCTTCTCTGTTGGTCTTCAGTTGGATTGTTGTGGCTGCCATGAAAAGCGGGATGAGGGGTTTCATTGCATGCCCATCTGAGGGGATTAATCACGAGTACAACAGGAAGGGTGAGAGGCTTCTAAAGCCCCAAGCTTCACTTCAGGAAGTGACATTTGACAGTTTACCTGGATGCAGTCCGAAGAGAAGCCATATCTAGTGTGTGTAACCGGAGCTTGACTCCGGGAACTTTATGTATGACATATTTGCCATATTTAACATCCTCATCACCCCTAAAAGTACAACGCAGTAACACAGCCAAGTGGAAAAGTGTTCAGAGGTTAATTGAGTTCTCAGTTACACTTTAATTAAGTACTCAAATGTCTTCCGAATATGACTTAATAGAAATAAAAATACACATATTAGGCAATTGTCGACAAACAGATGTATAGCATAGCTCTGGGTGAATTTGATGAGAAATATTTGAGACTGTTGATTGTAGATTTTGGTGTCTTATCTGAGCACAGTTTGAGACGTTATTGTGATCTCCTCTTCAGCAAAAGTCTCTATTTGCTCCACATTTGATCTCATTTCTGTCAAGGAGAAACAACTGAGATATTAAAGAGATATAATTTGTGGCAGAGACTGTTCACAACTCAAAAACAAACCTAAATAGACTGGTCAAATATTGCCATGTTTATTGTAACTAAGTGCTGTAGCTAGAATTGTCGTGATACCAAAATTTCAGTCAGTAACAATGCCAGTAAAATTTCACGGTTCTCAGTACCATAACGGAAACTATTGGAACTACTATTTCATTAACTATTTAAAAAAAATGTAAATAAATAAATCAAATGAGTTAATTATTAATGTTAATAATAATTCTAAGCAATAGGGCTGGGTATTGACACAATTTTCACAACTCGATTCGATTTCTATTCACATGCTTGCGATTCGATTCCGATTTCAGTTCGAGAGGGAAAAAAAATCTCTCAACTAATGCTGTAAACTACACATGGGAGTCAGTTGGTACTACATTACTATAATATTGAAGGTTAAAATTTAACTTAATTATAAACAAACACTTAAATTACACTCAATGTTTTTTTATAAATAAAGTTTAGAATTACATAATCATATTTCTACTCCAATTCGTTTTTTTTTTTTTTTTAAATATAAACATTTAAATTGTGGCTGTCATAACTGATTTATTCAAACATGCATTAAATATTGAAGAACATTAAAAATTATAATGAATATGTAACGGTGCATATATTTATCAGAATGCTCCTCTCTAGAGTTTATTTTTCTAGCTGACTAACGAGTTTATGGTCACTGAATATGGTTTTTCTGAGGTAAATGTGACGTTACGTGACATTGTTTACAAGCTTTTATTGACGTCTTACCGCGGTTAAAACACTGAGCGATTTAATGTGACATGATACGGATTTCGGTAAGTTGTACTGTATCTTTTAACATACCTTCACATGTTTATTCATGTTTTATTCGCGCTGTAACTCGTATTAAAGCGGAGAGGATACGTTCACATGCGCTCTGTGCTGCCGCTTCTCTTTAACTGAGGTGCTACAGCGATCTGCCACGCCACATTTAACAGCGCCAAAACGGTATTATTTTATGAATTTCATAATAAGATGGACGTGATTTGAAATCTGAGACTTTGCTTCATATCAAAAGTAACAAAGCACAAAGATTATTGTGATTTATTGGATGGGAGGCGCGCTACACATTCTGTTCACTCATCAACTGAAAACAGACTAGACTAATCGATTCTTGGGATTTAAGAATCGATATCGGTTCGTAAAAATGAGAATCGATTAAAATTGAGAAATCGATATTTTTTACCCAGCCTTACTAAGTAAATAATACATTATAACATTGGCATACAGCATTCACAGCCAGGTCTATTTTGACGTCAGACTTTTTTTGTCCTGTCCATTGCTATGGTTATCACTGTTACAGAGGTCACTCCCAAACCTTTACATTGTGTACTTGGTAGAATAATAGTACATTTATTGTATTTTAAATGTTTCATATACAGATAGCAAGCAAAGCAAACCCTTTTTAGTCACTGAAGCTGTCAGTTACTTCAGTGCAGCACAAGCTAACTCTTGCAAAAACTCCTGAAAACTCATTTTGATCTGCATTGAGTGGATTCTGACTAACTTTAACACCTCAGATTGGTCATTGTGTTCAACACTCAACAGATTTCTGTGATTGGCTACAATGATCAACACTTCAAAAACACCTAGTAAATAGAAACATTTGACACTCTTTACAGAGCACTCACACAAATACAAACAGAATGTTTGAAAGCAGCCACTCATCAGCGGGTAACGAATGTCCTCAATACCACCGGAATTGCAGAAAGGCTGGTATCTTCACATTTTTTATATTTCAGTATCGAATTGGTTCCGAAGTAAAGCTAGTCTGCAGAGCTAGTCTTAGGATTGTTTGTCTTGCTCCATGACACAGAAACACAAACAATCAGAACAGGTTAAATGTATAGGTAAATGTATAGCAGGATTTTGGACCAATCAGATTTCACTGTGGGCGGAGCTACTCAAAGAAATAGAAAATGGACAAAATGTCCTGCAGCTCATTGGTTGTCGTGGTACAAAAACTTTGGGATGAAATGACTTGTTGCTTTATTGTGTCACACTTGTTAGAATACAGTGTTATGTTCTTGTATTATGGCTGTTGGATATGGCACACATTGTCAGAGCGTCTCCAGAGCTCCCACAGGGACAGGGTGCACACAGCACATGGCATTCTGGGCACTCAGAGAATGCCCAGTGCATTGCCTGCTGACAGACCAGTGCAGACCCCCAGGACTGGATCAAAGAGCACTGCAGTGTGTGTTGATAAGAGAGAGAAAAATACACAGAAAGATTAGCAGCAACCTTAAAGTAGCTACGTTTTGCATGCTCAGATTAACCCAGTACATAAAACCAGTTGATACTATCACTTGAACAGCATAAGAGCAGAAGGAAAGGGAAAACGCTGCAGCATGTCCTTAATGCTCTTGTAAACAAGAGGCTTCTTCTGATCCTCACAGCAGGGTCAGGTGAAAGGGTCGTGCTGCTGGTTATTTAAGGAGTTCCAAGTTCACCTTGACATGTCTGCTGACAGGAAGAGGGGCTTTTGGATCTCGTTTCCTCACCCGTGATTACTTTACACTGCAGCTGCCAGAGAGCAGTCTTACTCGGGAGAGGTGTAGTCTGTGAGTCATGACCGACACAGACGAGAGATCTTCAGATGGATAGAAAGGGAAGCAGAGAGGATGAGACTATGAGAGAATTGGCTTGAATTCATATATGTGACTCTGAATTGAGTATATATATGTAACGGAGGCCAGCTAGTAGTCGCTGTGCGAGTAAACCTCACTCCTCTGATCTCAAGAGATGCTCTAGCGACTGACGCTAGAGGTTGCAGCCTTTAGCCTCCTTGTTAGAGCGTCCGACTCCCACGCCGGAGACCCAGGTTCGAGGCCTGCACAGAGTGGGGCGAGTAGGACCTGGGTAGAGGGGTTACATATATATACTGTATATATGATGTTGATTTGTATGTTAACAAATGATGATAAGTTTGTCTGTTTCAAATAATTAAAAATATGGTCCCACTTTATATTAAGTGTCTTTAACTACAGTGTACTAACATTTAAATTGATAATTTGATACAATGTACTTGTTGTATTTACTTGTACATTCATAATCAGTTAAATTCTAAATGATTCACAACCTCTTTGACAAAGAAAGAGAGAGAAATGCTAACACTCATGAGAGTGAGTAATGTGTCTGTTTTTCACATACCACATCTTGTGCTGGATATTTATTCCTGATGTTCTCACAGAAGATATTCGCATTGTATATTTGATTCTAATCAGTTTGAATCTTGGTTGTAGAAATATTTGTGGCATGAGGAATCTTCACTTGACAACAAAGGAAAATGTATTATGAAAATTCAGTGGTTAAATATCTCAGCTAAAATATTCCAGTTTAATCTGGGAATGTTGCTCGAATAAGTAGTTTGAGGAAATGCACGGTCGTTCCATTGTGGTTGGCCAAAAACGAGCACCATTTTTTGTTTCTACAGATGCATGATAGTGAATCTGTGAAGGTTAAATTGGGTGTAATAAAAACCCAACTCTGCTAGGTCTGTCATAAAAATACAGTTGGAATGTCTGTGATTAAAAAATTTACATAAAAGCTTGTCTGGAAATCTTGGAATATTATTTGAGGTATAACAATAGCCCTCAATTGAAAAATCCTGAGAGGTATGAAAACCATTTCCTAGAACTGGGTTTACACAAAGGCTGATAATGAAGCGTAGAATTATGCACATAGCTCAATGAGAAAATAAACCAAAAGTGCAAATAATTTACCAAATTGTCATCAGTCACTATCTGCTTGTTTATCCTGATACATAAGGAATCTAAAGATAGACTCTTCAAGACAAACAGACAACAACATACATTGTGATTGTGGTTTACAAACAGTTGTGTCACTGTTGGTTTGCTTGAATGAACTTTAAGTAAGCACAACATGTTGAAAGCTTTGCAGACGTCATCTCACCAGTATGCTCTCTCATTTAGCAGCACATTGTCTCTGGGGGGAAAAAAACATTAATAATTGTGATGCAGGGATTAATGAGAGTGCAACTGGTGCATATTTCTCTATCTGAACATCTCTCACAAATATTTTGAACGACAGAAATTCATGCAAGTTTTGATTTTCTTTGGACATGAACCAACAAACACAAACATCTTCCCACCACGTTTTAAATTCAGAGACATTTTAAGTATTTCTGCAGATGGTGATAAAAATTAGCAGTAAACTGAACCTATAAAATCTCCCAGCTGAACATAGGAATGATATCAAATGCTGCACAAACTCATTGTGGTCTACTGCTCTTTTTTTGAAATAGGACTGTTTAGTCACACGCTGGAGGAATAGTTTCATTTTGGAAACCTGAAGAGCCTATCTTCTAAATCTTTCTGCCTCCTAACAGATCATGTGTATTTGCGTCCCCAG
The DNA here is from genome assembly GCA_039654765.1 of Mylopharyngodon piceus. NCBI lineage: Eukaryota > Metazoa > Chordata > Actinopteri > Cypriniformes > Xenocyprididae > Mylopharyngodon > Mylopharyngodon piceus. Next base: position 8,638,999 of record CM077450.1, read on the forward strand.
ATGAATTCCACTTGTTGCACACACTGTACACTCAGCTTTTGGAAGATACACATAACCAAAGAAGTGTAGTCTGAAAAAGCATTTTAGTTGGAAAATTGTTTGTGGCTGTTCAGCAGTAGCCAGTGATGAAGCAACATAAGATCAGGTTTACACTGGTCCATCTAGATGCCTGGTCAACCCAATCAAAATGTACATTAATAGTTTAAAAAATAAAAGAAACAACATTTTGTTGCACACTAATTATACCTTACATTTTTTATATAATATAGTATAATATAATATATAATATATATCCAGCCATACAAGTATCGCCACAGGAACCGTTTCACCATTTGAATCACTCCGCTTTCAGCATTCTCACAGCGAGTGTCATGGCGGACGAGCAAACCCACCATATTTTTATAGATACTACTGTTATTTTGTAACGGAATGTAGTTTTAAGAGTTTTTTTTAGGCGAGAATGTAGTTGTTTACACCTCAGATAAGCGATTTATATGTAAACATACAGTGCCTATTTGAAAATTTGTTTATACGCTTTCAGAGATGCGAGTTCCAGGCTGTCAGCGACCGTTCAGTGCTCATGTACCCGCAAAGAACAGCTTCATCTCGGCCAGTCCTTTGGGAATTTACCGCTGGCTCTTATGTGGATAGTGTTTAAACATGAAGTATAATTCATTTTGGGTATATCAAAACGGGCAATCTTTGGTCTTATTAATCTATTACTTGTTCCAGAGCTAATAGATTTGGCTTAAGGGCTATATTAAGTTTCATAACTTTATATTTATATTGAAATTAAATCCTGTACTAACTAGAGCACTGCTTTTGTACATTTGACTGAACTGTTTGCTTGTTTATTTCCTATTTTACTTTGTATACTGTTATAATGTCTATTGTTGTTAATTATATTACTGTTCAATAAATATTTTATATAAATAACATGCTGTATTTTTTGGTATTGAGAAAGAGTCCGTTAGTGATTTTGACTTAATACGCCATTAGATGAGTGAGTGAGTGAGTCAGTCGCAAAGACTTTTATATTGAAATGGACTGAAACAAGGAAACAAGGACATTGTTTTTACTTTAAACAACATCTTACGAGACGCAACTGACAAATACATTGACTAGCGCTGTCATGGAAAGTCTTCTTAAATGTTAAAAGGACAAAGACAAAGATATCGCTTTCCTCAGCAGACATTCATCAAACTGATTTTGTGATTATGAATATAAGATTGACCTGAAGAATATCAGCTAGATGCGGGTAATGCACTCACTTAGTTGATCTCTCTCTCATAATACAATGAGTTTCAATGAAGCAACTCAGTGTTCTTCGTTACTAGTTCTAAAGTGACGTTTTAGAATTAGTAACGGAGGCTTGGGCTCAACTGTTAAACTGTCAACTTGAGATTTGAATCTGTGGCGGAAGGAAGTAGTTCCTCACAAAAGAGGGTTTTTAAAGACAATCCGTTGTCGTTTCTTTTTTATTTACACACTTGTGCCGTCGAACTGTTGTACAAACGCAATATCACAATCGTAGCCGTGTGATATGGCTCTATATCAGCACGGCTATGATTACCTACGGCCAAATCACAGCTGTGCTGATATAGAGTGATAACGCACGGCTACTCGTGTGATATTGCTTATATAAACACTGGGATAGGTTCCAGCATCCCTGTGACTCTACATACAGTATACAAGCGGTTTGGAGAATGCATGGATTTATGTTATGTTATGTTATGTTATGTTTATTTCAGACTTAGGTAAATGCATCTCTTTCTTAAGGCAAATTTATTTTTCTATAAGGCCAAGGAAAGGAATATATAAAGAAGATTTGAAGATTTACATGTTTTCATTATTCATTTATAATAATTAACATTTATATTTGTGAAATTGCATGTTAAATTATGAATAAATATCTTTGGTATATCAGGCACTGAGGTCAGAATAGTTGGCAAGGTACAGTACAGTTCTTGGAAAATGTGGTTACTGCTACAATGTCCCTTACGATAGAAGTTATATTGAAAATTTATTGAATGGGACTCTTAGCAAAGCCAACACAGCAAAATCAAAACCTAAAGTGTATTTACATTATGTTCCAGATCATTGAAGCACTGGAAAGCAGTAAATTTCATTGTAGACAGACGTAGGATTTGCATTCAGTCCAGGAGTCTGATAGTCTGATATCATAAACCGGTGTGGTCTGTGTGGATATGTGTATCAGTGTGTGTGTGTGATCCATGGTCCTGCTCCCCTGAGGCCTTGTGTGTGCTGGCATCATCAGTCGAGGCCCCCTGCTTGCAGCAGATTTCCTGTGGGCATTAAGGTGCATTCCGCTCACTTCTGCTCAGAGGGAGCTCGCTCACTTCTTATGTTAACAGCTCTGGGCAGACGTCCAAAAACAACAGTTTTTATTGAATTTGAAAGAAGAAAAAAATCCCCTTTTGGACTATTTTTGTTCCTCAGGCTATTGCCTTAACGGTAGTTGAAATTGTAGTAGCACTTTTCTAAAGGTTGTGTGTCACCTTTTAGAGTCTAAGACTAATTAAGTGCTTGAAAGTCTTAGCAGAAGAGGATGTTGCCTCCCGCTCAGAAGCAAATCTCAGTCTTTAACTCCTTCAAATATTTCTAAGTTTGTTTTACGCTGCATTCAGAAAGCATTCACCCCTCCATATGATATTTCTCACTCTGCTGTGCTCAAATGATAAGCCTACCATTAATTTGCACAATATAAACCAAAAATGAATGAGAATGCTCACTCTTGCCAAGTATTACTCTGCCTTTTTAGTACTTTAGTATTTTATCAACTCATATTTGTCATTTATGTTCACAAGAGCATGATGCATTTCTTTTCTCCTCCAGACATAAAAAAATATGTTATTGCTTGACTTTTCACAATGATAGAATTAAATACTCTTGGGCATGTGCAAATATACAGTTGCAAGAAAAAGTATGTGAACCACTTGCAGAATCTGTGAAAATGTTAATAATTTTAACAAAATAAGGGAGATAATACAAAATGCATGTCATTTTTTATCTAGTACTGTCCTGAGTAAGATATTTTGCAAAGATGTTTACATATAATCCACAAGACAAAAGAAATCGCTGAATTTATTAAAATAACCCCATTCATAAGTATGTGAACCATTGATTCTTAATACTGTGTGTGATTACCTGGATGATCTACGACTGTTTTTTTGTTTTGTGGTTGTTCATGAGTCCCTTGTTTGTCCTGAGCAGTTAAACTGAGCTCTGTTCTTCAGAAAAAATCTCCAGATCCTGCAAATTCTTCAGTTTTCCAGCATTTTTTGCATATTTGAACCCTTTACAGCAGTGACTGAATGATTTTGAGATCCGTCTTTTCACACTGAGGACAACTGAGGGACTCAAACACAACTTTTAAAAAAGGTTCAAACATTCACTGATGCTCCAGAAAAAAAACATGATGCATTAATAGATGGGGGGTGAAAACATTTGGAATTTGAAGATCAAGGTAAATTGTATTTAATTTGTCTTCCGGGAAACATGCAAGTATCTTCTGTTGCTTCCGAAGGGCAGTACTAAATGAAAAAAAATGATATTCAAGCAAAATAAGAAAAATTTGGACCTCTTCATCCTGTTCAAAAGTTTTCACCCCCGACTCTTAATGCATTGTGTTTCCTTCTGAAGCATCAGTGAATGTTTATTCGACGACACGAGTGTGCAAATAAATAAGAAATAACAACAAAGTGTCTTTAAAACCCTCTTTTGTGCAGAACTATTTCCAGATGAGAGAGAGATCGCCTGTGTGAACATTAGTTACCTTTGTCTGATATAACATTTATTCTTCAGGTCGATGTCCATAATATTATATCATTATAAAATATGAATTTGTGATATTATAAAATATGCATTATAAAATCCATTTGAATGTCCACTGAGGAAAGCGATCTTTGTATTTGTCCTTTTTACATTTAAGGGAATTTTCAATAACGGCGCAAAAACAACGTCTTTTGTTTACAAATGTCCCTTTCAATTTAAAAGTCCCCCGAAGCACTGGCCGAGATGAAGCTGTTCTCGGTGGGTACACGAGCACTGAACGGCCACTGACAGCCTGGAGTTCACATATCCGAAAACGTCTAAACAAATTGTAAAATAGGCACTATGATTAAATATGAGTCACACATTTCAGGTCTAAACAACTACATTCTCTGAAAAACTCTTAAAACTATAGTTCGTAGTACAACAAGTGTAGTATTTGTAAAAAAATACGATGGATTTGCTCGGCTGCCATGACAGTTGTTTCAAGCGGAGTGATACAAACGGTGAAAAGGTAAGAGTGTTGTTATCACTAGAATATCACACGGCTCTCAGCCAATCAGATTCGAGAACTAGAAAGAACTGTTGTATGCATGTATGTATGTATGTGTGTGTGTGTGTATATATATATATATATTCAGAAAATGCATGTACATTTTGAATTGTACTTAGAAATGTTACGTTTGAAAAAGCTAGTTCATGAAGGCCTTTGTAAACTGTTTGTAAATGTGATCTGTTAAATTTTGCATGTTATTAAGCATTATATGCATGAATTGGTGGTCGTGACCCAGAATTGAAAAAAGCGGCCTGCTTGACATCAACCTTTTATTTGGTACGGAAGCACAGGCTTAGCTATTGTGTTTTTTGGAGAGACACAGGAATTCTCCAGTCAGCATAAAACTACACAGACTCATAAAACATGGCGTTTTTGGCTTTGTCAGTAATTATAGTTATCTTAAGAGTATAACATGCAAAGTACAGATTTTATTTCACCTGCTCTATGGAGCGATTCAGGCAAGTGTTTACCTAGAACAAGTCAGATCCAAATGTGATATCATCAAGCTTCTCACTAACAGAATTTGATCTTCAGTGACGGAGCAGGTTAGAATCTGCGCACCTTTGAATTCAAAGAACGTTGTTACTAGATGTTAATCTCCGTGATCTGGTCTCTGGATTTTAAACATGCCCTATGTGAAAAGGTTGAAAGAAAAGGTAATTTGTTGTTATAGGAAAAAATAATCTTCATGCTTAATCCTCCAGTTTTTCAAGCATGCATGGTTCAAAATAATGAAGAAATCAGCCCTCTTCTGACTAAACCCTTGGCATCAGTGCTGCTTTTAAGCTAATAAGGACTAAAACAGATGGCTCAGTATGAAAAGACGCACGTAGATGACTTACCTCTCTCTTTTATGTCCACATCAGGCACTTATTCGGTAAATCGTCCTTGGAGTCAGGCTTATGTCATTTCCTCTGAAGTTCTGAATCGCCTTTTCATATGAAACCAGAACTCATTAGATCAGTGACGTACATATCTGCGTTATTATTGAGAGGCACTTAAAAAAGGATTAGGTCACATGAAGGTAGCAATTTTTAGTTATTAATTTAAAGGCATGTCAGTTTAATATGAGGTTAATTAGATTTTTACTACTAGCAAGTGTATTTCACATTATTCTTAAATTTTATTTCATCTACATGTGAATTTTGTTAAAAGGACACAATTTTTGACCAGAATAAAACTATTTAATTGAGGTGTTGAATCCACTTGAATCCACTTGAAAAGTACCATGGAATATTATTTACAGCATAATTAGTTCACTGAATACCAAGAATATGATTAGCCAATATAACATTTCTCAGTTCATTAACGTCCCTCAATTCCGACCGTCAGTGTGAAACAAGTTTTTTTTTTTTTTTTCTGCTGTATTTCTTGTGCCAGTAATAGGAGATTTACGTTCCAGAATAATATTGACGAAATTACAGCGAAGTGACAGGTTTAATGTTGCATTGGTTTAAGGCTGGAGATAACCACAAAAGACTGCTGCTAATTTAGTAAAACAATATCTGTTTCAGGCTATAGAAACTCCTGGAGGCTCACATTGACCTCTGACCTCTCACCCCCCTCAGTCAACGCTGATTACTTATAATCCCTGTGAAGTATTTACTGGAATGGACATTGGAGCCTTTTGATTGTCACCTCGACACAAATCCAACAGTTTTTTAAAGACCTGTTTTTGTACTGATTACATGTACTTTATTTGCCATACTGTGTTGTGTTTCTAAACAGTCGCCTGTGTTTCCGTGTTCACAGTGTCCAGCCCCCATCCAGCCCCCCACCCCGTCCACGTAAAGCACTTAGGATCTAATTAGGCCCATTAAACAGATAGGCAGCATTTCCTTTCCTTTGTTTGTCCTGTCAAGTTTGAGAGCTTTGTCACCTTCTTTCTTTCTATTGTCTTTAACTGTGTTTACCTAAATCAACCATTTTCTCAATCCCTCTCCTCGTCTGTGCTTTGCTTTCATCCCCCCTCACCACCTTTTTTTTCCCCATCTTTTGCAAGCACATATTAAAGAATATTTCTACCCTTAAGTCAAAACGAGAACAGAATCATAAAAGAAAAACTTTTGGGTTCAATTCATGTGATTTGCTACAAAGCTATGGTTTTCTTGAAGGTCTTTGATGTTTTAATCAGCATACCCTTAGGACGTTGCCATTTTATAGGTAGCAGTAAGCAATAAAATGACCTACATATTTTTTATGTGTAACACAACCAATTAGTCATGACATTTCAGGCATTTTTAATAAAGTTCAAACACATTTATAGACTCTGTGAAACAAAAGTGAGCACATTTTTAAAATATTTTTAATTATTTTATTTTTTATATATTATTTTATTACTTTAAAATATAATTAGCATTTTTGTCTTTTAAAAATCTATTTTTATCTGACTTTTTTTATAAGCATGTGTATATTTTTATTTTTATTTTGACTATATGGTGCCAGAACTCTTTAGTCATCTTGCTTAATTATGTTGGCTGACATTAACTTTCGTTGGGTGACTCAATATGTAGAGTAGACATCAATTTTAAACCTTTAGGCCAGATATTCTAAGCAAGTACGCAGACACGCTTGCTTGGCCAACACATTCTTGAATTCCGTACCAAACCTCAGCACTCAATGGTGCGATAGAGTTACCTTCAAATGTCTGTGCCATTAAACCGGATGTGTCATTATTCAGGTTGCTAACTATAAACATGTTTATGCAAGGTTCTCTTGTTGCTTCCCAATGACAGTTATTGACCTAGTGCCCCTTGTGGCAACACTGAGAATGCAACTCACGCTTGACGTATAAATTGCTCTGACCCATTTCAGAAGGCTACAATGTGTGAAATCGAGCTGCCACTTTAAGAAATGTGTGTATCCATGTACGTTTCACATATTAGAGATGATGACAGTATTTATCTCTGTTTTCCTGAATGTATTGGCTCCAAACAAGCAAAAAAACATTCTCAGGGTCAATTTTCTTCTTGGAAGAAGAGCTGTGGGATTCCTGAGCTCCTGGTTTCTTGGATTACCAAATTCATTGAATTGTAAAGTAGCAAGTAATTTAGCCTTGGTGGAGGTTATATGGAACTATAAGCTTTTTTTTTTTTTTTTTTTTTTTTAAGTGAGTTTTTTTATTCAAATACTCCCACTTTTGTCTTGGAAAGACTTTAGAAAATTCCACTGATGAGTATGAAGGACACAAAAATGAGGTATATGTGTTTAACAGGGAGACTGGACACTGACTTAGCTTCCACTCTAACGTCAAAAAGCTCAAGAACTCTGGTTGACTTCCTGGTCAGGGAGATTGGGAAAAAGGCGAAGAAAGCATTGAGGAAAAGAAAGTAGGAGAGACTGAGGGGAAAAAGTTGCCTCAGATATTTTGGGATACAATTACCTTCAATCAAAGCATTGAGAGACCTGAGACTGCCACGTGAAGTGATTTGTCCATCCAATATGGATGCTTGTGAATGTGTCTGTTTGAGAATCAACACACCAGAGCTCAATTAACAGTTGAACTGCCAGTGAAGCAAAACAGATGCAAGCTCAGCGGAGGGTCGAAATGCGGCCAGAGTGTGATCATTTCACGCACCCCTGTTGTTTCTCCATCTCACTGTGCAAATGACTGACACTTATCAATTCCAATAGCCCAGACAGGGACTGAGTTCACAAGCTGTGGAATCAGACGAGCCTCCTGTGCTGTCAACACGCTTCAGGCTTCCCAGAAATCTGCCCGTTTACTCATTTTATAAGACCCTTGGATCTTGCCAACCGGCATGAATTTTAAGAGACTCTGTGGGAAATTACGTAAAATACTCAAGAAGGAAAATACGACTGCGGCCAAATTGTACAGAAGTTTGCTTTGCTGAAATAAAGGAAAATCTGTTTGTTAATGCTAACCAGTTAGGTATGTAATTTGTCAAAGGGCATTTTCTCTGACTCGTTTACGAAATATTTACTTTAGACAAATGAGCTTTTCAACTTCTTAAATCGCCAACAGATCAGTTGCACTGGAACTGAGCACCTTTAAGGTGCTTTAAATTGATGTTGTTTATGTTTCACAGGATCTTTTTCTTAAACAACTAGTATGATAGTGGTGTTTATACTGCCACCTATAGGCATGGAGGCAGCATTGCACAAAAGCAAAGATTTTCAGATGCAGCTATTATTATTGAATAACCCGATTCACAGGCATATTTTTCACCCATTATTCATTTGTTCTACACCTTCAAATGTCATCTGATCTCAGCATGGCGGTCAGACCACTTTTATGTGGAAGAAAAAACTGAAGTAATTTTAGTGCCCCTTGTGGCAACACTGAGAATACAACTCACGCTTGACGTATAAATTGCTCTGACCCATTGCAGAAGGCTACAGTGTGTGAAATCGAGCTTCCGTTGCTAGAAATGTGTGTTCATGTATGTGGAAAAAAAAACTGAAGTAGTTTTTCTATGCCAATAACATGAATGAGCCTTCATCTCATGTGAGTAAAGTAGTTTAAACTTTAAAAATTAGAAGTCTTTTTACTACAGTATGTAAACTTCTCCAGGTGACACAACCCTGGGGTTTGTCAAAAACAGTTCATAATTCACCCCTGGCTTTTCTTCTGTTCAGTTAATTTGGTGGCCTTGGTATCTAATTGATTTTCTGGTTATGGTAAGAGCTGTTTAGACTGAGAAAAATCTGGTTGTGTTTACTCCAGATTTATCTCCAGCTTGATTGCGTTCTGTACCTGAGGTCAAAGGTCAGCTGTAGCTCTTCATCAAGCCGCTGTTGTTAAGGCATATCTGATGATGCCCTACGGACCCTAGGGAATGATTTTCCCAGCTGTGAAACAGGAGTGCGAATGCCCACTTAGTTTGTGTGTTGGGGGAACCAATCAAACATGTAGAGGCCAGAGAAACAGGGAGGGTGTAATCATCTACAACTCCTTAGCCATCCTACCTTCCCCCTACAGAGCCCCAATTGGTTTGCTCATCTTGCTGTGAAGCATCCGTTTGATGTCCTCAAGATAAACAGGGTTATTTACAGTGCCGTGGGCTTTTACTGAGGGGCCCCTTTCTGGGTTGTCAAGCAGAGGTGTGTGTGTAAACGTGGGACAGTGTCAGAACCTTGTTCTCAATTCCCGTGGTCAGAGTACACTAGTCACATATACACAAGATCCATCAACACTGACCTCAACTTGCCCTGTTGACCACAAGATGCTTTGTAGACTACATTTTCTTTTCATTTATAGAATAATGAAAGGGCGGTGTAATGACTGGATAGTATTTAGTATGGTCTCCCCTTTAATCAGGATGCTCAGCAAATTAGAGCAAACCTCAAATAAGCACTGTAACACAACCACACACTATGACAGTAAAGTGTAGTCTGACTACAAAGTATTACGGACAGTTATGGTTTTCAGAGAGTATACAAATATTTATATAAATCATAGACACCTGTGTCAAGGTTTTTGAGCTTTTTGCCTGGTCTTTGACACCCTTTTTTCTCCAACATGATACTAGTTATAGAGATGTTTCCATCAAAAGGTGGTCCTGTTCTGGATAAATAGACTCTGTACCTTTTAAACTGGCAGGTATTGAAAGTGGAACCAGTGATGGCAGAGACCAGAATAGGGGTCGGATAATGTCCTCACAAAGTACTGTGTAATTGTACAACTTAGCCTAACTGTAATTCAAAAAGAAATACCAAAATTTACACTGCATTTAGAGTCCAAAATCCAATAAGATCATGTTGCTGTATTGTTTGTGGTATGTTAGGTAAATCCGTTATGTCATCATTTGGCTCCCTAAACTAAGTCAGGGGCCTGCCGGCTGAAACTGTGAGTGCTTACAGATAAAATCAAGCGTGTTTGCAGGCTCCAAACCTATATTTACTGTACCCCAGCCCAACCAGTGCCGCAGGGGAAGAGAAGGGGATTTAAGCTTGGTCTTTCACAGTCACAGATGAGCTAGTGTGGGGATTGTGTTATCAACTAACCAAAGTGCACTATAGTAATCCAGGATTAGAGCACAAAGTGACTGTGTGCATGTGTGTTGCGGCTTTCTTTTTATGTGCCAACCCGCTAGATCCCCATGTTTGCCTTCTATCAGTTACAGCTCTTACTGTGGCAGGAACCTGGTAATTGATCTTAATCCAGAACTGAAGGTAAAGACGGAAAATCGAAACGAAGTCCGCTCAAATCCCGTTCTGACATGAAATTTCTTTGTACTATACTTCTTTCTGTTTTTAATGAATTCAAAACAATTTGGACTGATCTTGAATAAATGTCTCAATTACAGTAGGCCTATAGATAATAGTTATGATATTTGTGGCTTTAAAGCAACATGTTGTATAAAGTGGTATAAATAAATGTGTCGTGACTTGACTGGAGTGCTGAATTTGCAAAGCCCGTGAAAATATATCCACATCGCTTTTAACTCACCGCTGTCATTTTTGTAGTGTGTTTATTTTGTCATTGAGAGGAAAGCGCACAGCACATATTTACATATTCATCTAAATGCCACTCTTAGCAGTGTGGACGGCATCGAGATGTTCACTAACAGTATAACGCTGCAAAACTTATTTTTACCCAAATAACGAAAGAACTCTGGAGGAAATATTACCACTCCGCTCACATGCTCTGCTGTGAAAAATATGTAAAAAAAATATATATTTTGATTGTGTTGGTATGTTTTGTACTATGGTAACATTAAAAGTGGTATGTGTGATTTCTGCAGTAGTGGCACCAAATGGAAATGGTGGATGGCAATTCTTTCCTCGTTAATCTTGTAGCCCTGGTACAGGATGAGCTGATTTTTGTCGCTCGCCAGTCGTCGTATTAAACATGACAAATCATTTATAACAGTGTCTCATTGCAACGTCTTAATGCTCTGTTCTTGGAAGGCAGAGAAGCAACTCAGCACCTTTGTCTTTTAGCACCTGATTCCATAATTTGGACAGACTGTCGAAAATGTTTGGCTAGGGTTCAAGGGTATTTGTGACATGGGAATGAAATGGACACAAGAGACTTGAGAGATAAACAAACACCTGCAGTTTTACTTCATGTCAATGTTTACAGTTGCTAATGACCATGTGTTTTCTTTTCTGATGGACGGAGTGATCTTCATGGACTTAAATTAATAGTTCCTCCAAAATTCAGTGTTGATTAATGTTCCAAGCTGCTGTACTGATAGTTTCTTGGAGCACATAGAATTTTATTAAAGAAACATTATGCTTTTGCCATTGAGTTTCAGAGTTACAAAAAACACACCATAAAAGAATCACAAAAATAGAAGCGATGGTATTTTGGTGTCAGTTACATTGATTAAGTGAATAATACATTTATGTATTTTTGGCTCTTTTTTTATTATTATTATTTCTCTTTTTTGGAGTTTAGCCATTTCTGATCACTTTGAATTGTAAATATTCTACAAAAAGAATCAATTTTGTGTTCCACAGAAGAAAGAAAAGCATATGGTTTCGGAACAACAACCGTTTTGAATTTCATTTGGAGTCCTTTAAACTTGTAAAGCCTGACATATGAAATAATAGTCCAAAAAATATACTATTTTAAATACAACAGCTTATTGAACCATGAACCTTCATCTAAGGGCCAAACTGGGCAAAAATATGCAATTTGGTGCAGTTGCTGATATTTATATGGCCAAAAAGATAAAATTCTGATCAGATTTGTTGTCACTCACATTTGAAAATATTTTTTAAGTGATGTATGGATAATCAAGTAAACCCAGTTTGCTTAAAGGGTTAGTTCACCCAAAAAATGAAAATTCTGTCATTAAGTACTCGCCCTCATGTCGTTCCACACCTGTAAGACCTTCAGAACACAAATTAAGATATTTTTGATGAAATCCGAGGGCATCTGATCCACACATAGGCAGTAACGTCATTGCACCTTTTGACGTCCAGAAAGGTATCTAAAATGGTTAAAATTAGTCAACGTGACTACAGTGGTTCAACCTTAATGTTATGAAGCGACGAGAATACTTTTTGTGCGCAAAAACAAAACAAAAATAATGACTTTATTCAACAATTTGAACCGTTGTCATACATAGTGAACTCAGTGCAGGCTTCCTTGTTTAAGTCTGAATGCCGGCTCCTTATTATACAGATTTCACAGCAATGTACCACAACCTGAAGGTGTACAGTTTTAGAATTATACTAAAAGGCCTTTTACTTGCTAATAAGTATAAACTATCAATCAGATGACAAAAGGCATATAGTAGATTGGGTATAACAGATTTTTCAGCAAAATTTTGATCATGTGGATAATTTAGAGTTAATAGATCATATGGCTTTATAGAGTTAAAAATCAAACCACTCGCATTTACTTGTTCTGCTAAAATGATGATGTCAACACACATTTGCCTTCTCCGTCAGTCTGCTGTGTTTATAGTCAAGTGACTTCCGAGAGTCTGCCCGCTCACATGAACCCTCACTTCTGAAGACTAAACATTGCCGTCTTTGTTAGAAGTTGGAGAATTTGCAGTCATGGCTGACACCTCCACCTCTCGCTGTCTCTGTGTGATTAGTGGTGTGTGTTAAGAAGGATTTCCCCACGTGTGAGGCCCAGACGATGGATTGGGGAGGACTCCGCTGAGAGTCAGCGGTGGGCCCGTGCGCTTGAGCAGAATATATTGGCGTCCCATCTAACCTGCATTGTGCATGTGAGGTGCTGTAGGTAGAGGGTGCAGAGCAGCCGGTCAGCACTGCTGGTATTTGGTTCAGAGTTCTGCATGGCTGATCAGAGGGACTGAGAAAAAGAATAGGCCATGATGTGAACAGGGGCCCACATTGTTCTGTGCATAACAGGCCAACAGCAGATGGTGGATGAGCCAATATGGCTTACATACTCCCACACATTGACATGAGAATGCTGGACGTCACATATATCGAATATATTGTCTGTCATGCTGACTGCAGGAATCCAGAACCTGCAATTGAGCAAGACTTGCCGGGAGCTTTTCACAGTTAGATGTTTTTATTGGATCACGAGGTTCACACTACGCACTTTCAGTGCTTTGAAGTTTAATTTTTCCTGGACTTCATTTACTAGGGCTTAAAATAGAGCCATTCATACTCAGGATGTTGTATTTGAATAAAATGTCAATTCACATCTGACCCTTAGTGATGGATTTAAAGGGATAGTTCACAAAAAAAAATGAAAATTCTGTCAAAATTCACACTCATGTCGCTCCAAACCTCTAAGACTTTCTTCTGTGAAGCACAAAAGGAACGTTCACACCACTCTTTTCCAAACAATGAAAGTAAATGGGAACTTTGAGCTCTAGAAAAGCACCATGAAAGTTGTCAATTTAGCTTTTGTGCAATGTTACAAATCTCTCAAAGACATATGATAGGTTTAACTTAGGATTTGATGTTGAGACACGCAAGAACCCGACATTTGAGTCTTTGACGTCAAACCTGGTGCGACATGTCTTGATATGTCATATTTGAATGAATGCAAAGTTTTATGGGCTACTTTTGAGGTACTTTTATAGTATTTTTTTTTTTTTTTGGTACCAAATTAGATATTGGCTGATATTTTTAAATTTGGTATTAGTTTATATTGGATATTTAATTGTGCATGCCGTATTTTACATTTAGGTTAACTCTGATGTCAACGCTCACTTAATCTTAAATTTATTTTAAAACAAATAATTTATAATAGAAATTTAATACAGTATCATAATGAATGAAATTTTCATTTATCATTCTTACACTAAAAAATGCTGGGTTAAAAACAATCTAAGTTGGGTTGAAAATGGACAAACCCAGCAATTGGGTTGTTTTAACCCAGCGAATGGGTTAAATGATTATCCAACCTGCTGGGTAGTTTTATTTAACTCAACTATTGTTTAAAATGACTGTATTGCTTGCTTAAAAAGAACCCAAAGTATGTTGGAAATTAACATTTATTAATATGTTTAATAAATGAACATTTATTAATAAGTTTAATGAATAATAATGAATGCAGTTAATATTCATATAAGTTTAATGAATAATAATGAATGTTCACCTTTTGATTTATATTGTTGACTAGTATAATTATGTGTCTAATTTTTAATTTCCAACATATTTTGGGTTCATTTTAAGCAAGCAAAACAGTAATTGTTAAACAATAGTTGGGTTAAATAAAACGTGCTGGGCAAACATTTAACATTTAACCCAACTGCTGGGTTAAAACAACCCAATCGCTGGGTTTGTCCATTTTCAACCCAACTTGGGTTGTTTTTAACCCAGCATTTTTTTAGAGCCTAACATGAAAATCTGTGCATTCCTACGTGGTTTGGGAACAACATGAGAGTAAATAATGACCGAATTTAAATTTTTGAATGAACTATTACTTAAATTTAATGCCAACGCTGATTTCCTTCAGTAGCAATCAATATAACCACAGCCTGAACAAATATACCCAAATATGATTGTTATTAATCTTTCAGTTACAAACTCTGCAGGACAACATCTGGAAACAGCCAGTGTGTATATCACACATTGCGTGGTCAAGAGTACAGGCACAATTTAGCCATTAGGATGGTGGCGAGGCAGCGGGTTACTTATTTTCTGTGAAGAGCTTTCTGACTTCCTCCGCTGGTGAAATGCCTGGAGGGCAAACATATAGTGGGCCCCCTCGCAAGCTGGCCTATTCCTCTCCTCACCGAATGTGAGAGCCTCCATATGCTTAACTCTGAGAGGCTCTAGACAAACAAGGCCTGTTCCCTGTTTATTTATGTTGTGTAATGTTTTTTTGAGTGTGTGTATACAGATTGTGTATGTAGAAAAGGTCACAGAGTTTTTCTTTCTGTTATATACACACTCAAAGCGTCATAAGCGATAAATTTTGTGTTATAAGGATAGATTAGTTGAGTCAAGAAGGCCTGTATGCTGATAAAAACTCAAAAGGTTACACAAAAAAAAGAAAGTTGTGTGAAGCAGATTTTTGGAAATGGATGACTTGGATGTTGTGAAGTTGGATGGGATAATTTTGATTCTTTTAACAGTTTTCGTTTAATAATTTAGCTTTTTGGTATAACAATTTCCCGTAAAAAATTTGAGAGTTTTGGTACACTTGTGGTTTTCAAAATAACCGGCCAACAAAAAACTGCTTATTAATCTTCCATTATGCAATGTTATCGCCAAATATTGGATTCAATCTTTTTGTCAACTTGTTTTCTTTCAATTAGCGCAGGTTTTGTATTTCTTTTTGAGGCTGATTGATCATAGTCCTCATAGAGCTCATGCATCTAAATTTTTTTAATTTATAAGCAATTTAAAAGGCCAGTCATTTTTGACCCGGAACACCAAATCAGGTAAAGGATTTTCAACACAGCTAACAAATGGAACCTTATTGTACAGTGTTACCCAAATTAAAATTTAATGTATCCTTATAAAGACCAGAATATGCCTCTACTGTGATTATCATATTCCTGAATTAATAAATTTCATAAAGTCAAAAATATCAGGGTGATACAAGATAAAAAAGACCCTTCCAGACCCTCATTACTGTGCCAAGTTCAGAAAGTCTCTTAAAACATCAGGCAATTTGATCTTTTTAGATTAGTTCAGGTTGTAAGGTGGTGCAGTTCTTCCCCAAACTTAATGAGATTTTTACCTTTTCTACTTTGAGAAAAAATAAAAAACGGTTTGAAAAATAATGATTCACTGAGAGCGTGAACTTTAAGTGTTGGCTCTTTTGGAATGTTGAATTTCATTCCATCATCTTTACACCCACTACACACTGACACCTATGTCTACAGTAGCGGTTGGCACTGGCACCCGCTCCAGGTCTGGTGGAGAGAGGACGACCTGGCCAGTTGTGCAGGCAGGGATGGTTTATGCCTTCGGTGAGACAGCATGTTTGGATTTCAGGGTCAGGTTGGCACGCAGTGGTGTAGGGTGACCGCTCGGCCGGCTAAGCAGTGAGCAGCGTCTGGACATTGCCGGCGCTTCCAGCGGATCTGATGAGCAGATGGACAGAAGGCAGTCTAGAAAGAACAGCACTGATCCTAGACAGTCAAAGAGAGGAAGATAAACTAGTGGGGGGAAAAAAAGAAAAAGATGGGGTTCATAGGGTTGAGGTGTGTTTGTGTGTGTTGTTGGAACGCGTTCTGGGAAATGGCAGTGTGTGTGTTCTTGCAGCATGTGACAGGAACTGAGCTGAATCAAGCCTCTCCAAAGCACAGTACATCTCAGACTAAGTACTTCCCCTGCTTGAGATCTCCATGGCAATGGAACATATGTAAAACAAATAAACACACATGCATACACACATGAGTTCTCATATCATGCTTGCGCAAAAATACTGTATTCATCATTTTAATTAGATTTGGATTATCAAAGGAAAATTTTAAGAATTAAAGGATTTAATTCTTAAAGGAATAGTTCAAGCAAAAAATGTCATCATTTACTCTCCTCATGTTGTTCCAAACCTGGATCACTTTCTTCCATCAGTATGACTTTTTTCCGTGCAATTACAACAATTGGGTCTGGAATTTTTTGGCTTCACAAAGGACAGTAAAGCATTGTAAAATGATCATAAAATATTCCAAAAGTAGTCTGAAAATGGCAGTTCACACCACACACACTGTAGCGATAACTATGATGTTTTAATAATCGTTCTAATTCCTTAAGGACATTATCATCCTTGGTGTGTACTCTAATATAGTTACTGTATTAGTTATCTTTTAGTGTATTAGTTATCTTTTATCTATTAGTGTGAATGGGCCTAAAGACTCATGCACTGTATTCCAAGTTTTTCTAATAGCTTTGTGTGAGAAACAAATTGAAATTTATGTTGATATTCACTGAAAATCTTGCCCTCCTCATTGAGTCACATTCATTATATTAAAGATAGTATCATATATTCAAGAGTATATTCACTTTTTCAAAAATTCACCTTGTGTTCCATGAAGGAAAAAGTCACAACATGAGTAAATGATGACCAAATTTTTATTTTTCAGTAACCAAGAAGGATTTTAATAGAGGTGGGTTTTCTTGTGCTTTTGGAAAAAAGTTTCTGTGTTACCACACATCCTCACTTCCTCAAAATGAATTTCCAGCATCCATCAAATGCTCTGTCACAGCTTTCTCTAGTATGCCAGTGCCCTGACATTCACATGTAAGTAATGCAGAGCAGCCTTTTCAACTGTTATCCATACAAATATATCTACCACAGTAAAATCAGTATAGCTAATGCTGCCTTCGCATGCTACTAGTTAACAAGTTGTATTAACTACTGGGAAACTCTGAGATAACTGGGATTTTTGCCTTTAAAAAGATTTCCCCAAGAAATAGACAAGAATAAACCCTGGTGTCCTCCATTATTTCCGACAGCAAAGCACTTGAAAGTGACGAGCTCGTAATCACAACTTCAGAAGTGGGAAGTATGACATTTCGGTAACACTTTAGTATGGGGAACAATTCTCACTTTTAACTAGTTGCTTATTAGCTTGCTGTTTATTAGTACTTATAAAGCACATATTAATGCCTTATTCTGCATGACCATATTCTACATCCCTAAATCCTACCCAATACCTAAACTTAACAACTACAACAACTGCCTTACTAACTATTAATAAGCAGTAAATTAAGAGTTTATTTGGGCAAAAGACACAGTTAATAGTGAATATGTGTTCCCTATACCAAAGTGTTACCGAAATTTCTGATAGCACGTGAAGGCAGCATTAATCTTCCATTAACACATTCATTCCATTGCAGATATGGACTGAGTTCATTTGGAGTGTTCACACTGAAAATTTTGTATGCAATTCTTGCAGTCTACCCTGAAACTGCCCGAAGCAGTGAGTAATCATGTAAACCCTGTTTTCTCACATGTTTTCTCATAAGTCTGGATGAAAGTTTGTGATGTTTGTGACCCAAACAGATTGTGACAGTGCAGCCAAGGATGCTGGTTTTGTGCTACTGAATATTATTTTGAGGCGTAATAGATAAGGGTGTTGAAAAGTTCTCTGTGTCCCCGTCAACAGGCCATAACTTCACTGTAAAGATCCGAGCACACCGCAGCAACAATTTACAAGCACATTACACATGCCTCATGTTTGATTGTTTGGGTTTTTGCTTCAGTTTAGTCTCACTTCAGTTTCATTCCCAAATGTAAATCCTAGATAAATGGGAGTTACAACACCACACTTACCAGCTTTGGGTTTGGGGAACAGAGGAATGTCGGTATTTCAATCACTCCTGACTCATTGGATGCTGCTCCGTGTTTGTGGCTGTGCCTGTTTCTCTCATTTGAGTTAGAAACATATAACGGAAACGCAATCCTTTGTCATTTTTTCCTTTTATTCCGGTTTATTCTTTGTTTCGGGCATGTAATCCTTCACCAAGACTAGGTTTATTTTGATATCCTGTTTGGTTTATAGATCTGTACATATTGCTGATTGGGGAACAAACTTGAGGTTGCTATAAGAGGTGAAGTGGTGTACAGTTGCACCAAATCTTTATAGATTTTTTACATCTGCTTAATGTTTTATTTTTTGTATCACTTTAAAGTACACATACATTCCCAATTTGGAAAGTACTCCACTTCCTTTGTGGCACACATGGAATTCAGATCAGGGGGGAAACAAAACGTAAATCGGGGGAACTAAGCTTATCACAAAAATAATAATAATAATGATAATAATTTACCATGGAAAGATAGTTTAGTTATTTATTTTTATTTCCCCAGTTCAGAACCAGAAAGGATTCTTTTATTAGTTTTGCAGATAATTACTCTTCCCATTAGATAAAAACTGAGTTACTGACTTTTTGTTGAACTATCACCAATTTCTAAAATGCAACATTAACATTCACACACAATATAACTTTTCTTGTCAAAAAAAGTCAGTTTTTGATTCTGATTGGTGACACGTTCAAATTTTCTTTGTAACTGCATGTCTGTAAAGTAATAAAAAGAACTTGGAAATGTTGTAATTAGGTATTTTAATGACATTTTTTCCCAGTAAGTTTCCAGTAATTATGTTTTTACCAGTGGGAAACTGGGACTTCTAACTATATCTGAGTTGCCAAATTGGCTGACAGAAGATACTCAAGTGTATGGTTAGCTATTTCAATTTCAGGGCTTTATTTCAAAAATAAAAAGAACATGCTTATAGTTCTTAAAGTCACCTCTTTTTTTTTGTTTGTTTTGTGTTATATTAACTACTTAATTATTTGTTTGATACCATGAAAGGAAATTCATTGTTTATATGTTTTTTTTTGTTTGTTTTTTTTGTTTTTTTCTTTGGCATCTATGGTCTTCAATATCCATAAAACTTTCCAATTGCACAAAAGGTTCTTTATAATGGAAAAAAGTTCATTAGATCATTAAAATGTTCCTCACACTAAGAAAAAACTGTTAAGAACTGAAAGGTTCTTTGCCAAAATGGTTCACTGTGAAAACCCTTTTTAACCTTTATTTTTAAGAGTGTACTTCCATATTTTGTTTCCAACTTGAATCCATGGCAAGTCTAAATAATGACCGACCAGTTCATACATTTTCCGGTTGCACTTGAAAGCAGCATAATTCCATTTCCTCATTACCACCATGGGTGTGTATGAAAGGTGCTGTAAGCCATTTTTTTAATGCCATGCATGTCCCTGATTGCAGCTTTATTTCCGGTATGGTAGAAATATAAAGATCTCTCCTGCCTAGTAACCCGACTTTAGCCCTATTAGAAAAGCCAGTGCATGGGTATTTTAACATGTTTTTAGCTGTGTAATGTTTATTTCAACAGTTCTGCTTTTGTAATCAGCCGACAGGCTGCATTTATTTGATGGCCACTTTTGACACACCAGCCACGGTGTGTGTTGAGAGCCGCTGGCCAAATGCCAGCCCTGTAACACATATGGTAAAGACATTGAGCTGCTCCCTGTTTATTTCAGCAATGCCACTGAAATCTCCTTGTCAGGCTTCTGTTTTAATAACTCTTGGCATGGCATGCCTTTTTACCCTCAGTAACCCAATATCGGCAGACGCCGGCTCTCTGAGCTCTCATCGCACTTCATTTTTTCGCTCTTGGCTGCAGCGTGAATGGGAGCGGTAAAACCCTCAGCGAGGAGGTCCTATGGGAGTTCAGCAGTCTGCAGTTTTTCGCTTAACCGATGTGACAAAGCTCAATAACGGATTTGTCTGCCTCGAGTCTCAGGAGAAAACTGACACCACGTTGGGTGAAACCTCCCCTTTTTAAGTCCGTTTTTAAATTTCTTTTTAAGAATGTGTGGTAAGTAGCAAAGCTATACAGATTGATCGGTATTTATGAAAGGAAATTGTGCTGTCCTTCTGCAATCATGATGTCAACATTAATAAATGTGTTGTTTCTTCATTGTGATGAATTGTGTTTTTTCCCTTTCAAGCGAGTGTACTTTACTGCAAGGTCAGATCTTTTTTCAAAACAGACACACCAATCTTGCCCTTTTAACACCATTTTCGTATAGTTGTTGCATTCAAAGCTCCCATAGGTCAAAGTTGGGCTCGCAAGCGTATGCATCGCAATTACAATTGTCAAGGAAAAAGCATAAAACATCCCTTAAGTTTCCTCTAAAGTGTCAGATTTTCTGTTCACCAGTAGTAAAGGTGTTGGTTTAACCCTACCCTGATGGCCATTTGTCTTGCACAAGTAACGTGTTTGTTACTTTGGAGGATATGGACAGAGTCGTGCAGAGAGTTCCTCAGAGGCAGGGGCTCAAATGTAAAAAAGAGGCATCTATCATTATAATTCTTATAAATAAGGGGCCATTTCATGTCACCATTTTGCATGTTCTTGACCAGCCTACATTTCACATAACAGGCCTTAGATGGCACTTGAAATTAATTTAATCAACTCTGATAATTTCCTCAAACAGTAAATCAGTATGCAGTACATAAATAAGTGTAAACTGAACACTACTCAGCATTAACGTGACTTCTTTTACTGCATGGTTTTGCAGAGTGCTTTGTAGTCAATTCACATCTGATTTTTAAGCGGTGCTATTCAATTGTTAAATGAGACAAACCGTAGATCCAGATCGCTCCACCAACGCAAATTTATGTCCGTTCAGACTGTAAAGCTTTTTGAATTTTTTCCCCCACTTTTGGAGTTATAATAACCATTTTATTGTTATATAAGTGTTTTGCTTTGCTTGGCCATAGTACAAACAAATCAATTGTAGCTGGCAGCGTAAAACAGCAACTGTCAAACCCTACGCCAACCGGTTGCATCAGCAGGGGACTAAATGATCACAAAAACAACAGGCAGTTATCCTAATATGGCTAGCACTCATTTATCTATATTGCAGAAAACCATGTCATGTCACCTAATTAATATTCATGAGTTAAGCTGTAGGGTGAGGTAGTGATACTGATTTCAGACTTCATCTTGATTAAACGTGATCTTCTTTTGAACGATCTTTTACTCTGTGCCAGTGTTGTCCTTGCAATATTTTTTGATTCCAGTTTGTTGTCAATCGTTTCGCATTTTGAGTTATTTTTAGCTGTGCTGAATAAGCCCAGACGAGACTTCCTCCACTGTTACTACCCACACAGCCTGTCTTGCGATACTCTTCCTGCTTATTGGGCAAAGATCCAAATTCACACTGGATATTTTCACACCATAAAGGCTGTTTGATGCTTTCTCACGGTTACAGTGAGCATCTGACACTCTGCAAACAGCTCTGAGGTTACTGGGTACATTCAGCATTCTCCTGGTTAGTTCACAGTCAAGATTGATCATAATTTCAAAGAATTTCTTAATAAAGATGCATATGTGAAAGTTTAAAGTTCTTTAGACACATTTATTCACATATTCTTCTAGACTGACTCTAACACATGTGCACACACGCACACTCATTCTTTTCATTTCATAGCACTTTTGCTACTGAAGTATAATGACTTAAGCATCTGCGAAGGCCAGCAGGTGTTAATGCAATTCTCTCTTTATAATCTGCATTTTATTTGTCGTAGATAAGATGACCTCAGGGCCAGTAACGGAGGATTTTTCCAATGGGTGGGGATAAAAAAGTGGAATTCAGTCGATCTCAATGGCCCTATTGAGATTCCTGACGCTTCAAATCCATCCTGTTTCTGCTAATGAAGTCAAATGCTTGTCCTCCTGGCTTTGCCTCGGTGATTCAGAGCAAATAAAAGCCGACCATATCTACTTAAGTGAAATGTCAGTGGATCTCAATTCAGACCGGCAAATTGGCCAATTAAAGAGGAAATAAGGCAAACTCTATTTAAACCAAATGCCCCTTGCACTTCCTGACCACACTTTTACTGTACATCATAGCTCAAAGAACATCCGCCCTTGATGAATCATCCAACACTATTGCTTTGTTTCTTTTAATCTGGTAATTAAACTAATGAGTGTGGTGTTGTAGTATCATTTATATACATTTACAGCTTAACCAAAATGGAGGACTAAGAGTGTATTAATTTAAAAATAAAACTGTAAATATGTACTTTTCAAATGGACATATTTGGACGTGTCTGGAAGCTTAAAAATGCTGCCTTTGGAGGATGCATTCCAAGCTGGAACGGCATCAAGGCACGTCCAATGTTGGCTTCACTTCCTGTCTCCAGGGGTGCACAATCCTGTTCCTGGAGGTCTACCTTCCTGCAAATTTCAGCTCCAACCCTGATCAAACACAAATGAACCAGCTAATTAAGATCTTCAAGAGTACTTGTTAATTACAGACAGGTGTGCTGGATCAGGATTGGATCTGAACTCTGCAGGCAGGCACCCCTGGTCTAAATGTACGTTTCTGACCAATGTTTTCCACTTTTGATGTCATTTCTAGCAAGAAATTAGTATTGTAATAATTAAATATTTGCATAGTTTTCACCAAAGCTCTCTCTGTTTTGTTGTTGGTCAATAAACTGCTATGCTTCCTCAGAAGTCTGTCTGAAATCAGTTTAGTTAGGTATCTTTGTGTGCAAACACTGCCTGCAAAGTCATTGCCTGATAGGGCAGCGAGGCAACAAGTCAGCTTTCATTCGCAGCCCAAGACTTCCTTGGTTATTCAGCTTATAAGTGAAAGTGACATGTGAAGGCCGAGTATGGTAACCCATACTCTGAATTTGTTCTCAGCATTTAACCCATTCAAGTTAGTGCACACACATTAGGAATCTCTGTTGAAAAAAACAGCATATGCTGGTTAGGTCTGTTTTAGCAGCTGGTTTGAGCTGGTTTATGCTGGTCCTTAGTTGGTCCTGAGCTGGAGCTAGTTGCTTAGGACCATCACTTGACCAGCTTAAACCAGCTCAAACCAGACCTAACCAGCATATGCTGTTTTTTGTCAACAGGGATAGTGAGTAGTGAACACACAAACACACACACACAGAGCAGTGGGCAGCCATTTTGCTATGGCGCCTGGGGAGCGATTGGGGGTTAGGTACCTTGCTCAAGGGCACCTCAGTCATTTCCTGCCTATATTGAGAATCGAACCTGCAACCTTTGTGTTACCAGTCTTACTCTTTAACCATTAGGCCACAACTGCCTCACTATGCTGACCAGCTCAAACCAGCATAAACCAGCCTGGAAATTCATGCTGATCTACTCTGGTCTTTTCAGCAGACTAGTCAATGGTAGTGCCTCTGTTGGGTGTTTCTCAGATTTCTAATCATGAATGAATTTCTTTGGGGCCAAATTTCAGTCGATGACTATCTAAATCACCCATTTAGATGGAAAAACAGCCAAAGAAAATTCACTGAAAGATTTATGTGGCGCACTCCAATTCTCCACTTCACCTCCCGGTACAATTGGAGTAGGAAACCTTTCTTCTACCCAGAACGAAGGAGACGATGTATATTGATGTATATTTTTTCCTCCTGGGAGCAATTTGGGAGAATAATGGTAAAGTCAGGGTAATAGTGGTTTTTCTGGCATCATCACAAAAGAGTCTTTGTAGTGATCTCCTGTAAGTGACTCGCCGTAATTATTTAATCCCGGTCGTAATGGCGCACTTTTTCTGCTCTAAGGATTGTTGGGGAAAATATTTCTCCACCTATCCACAACTTGGCATGAGAATGAATAAGAACTCTGCACCAATTCAGATTTTCTGGGAATGCTACAATTGGCCAGAAGTACGATAGAGAGGGTGAGGTGCACATTGACTTGGCTTAGAACTGTGTGCCCTTAAGAAAGCTTGCAAGGTTATTTTCCCAGCCTTCTAATGTTGTATGTCTCCTTTCTTATTTTTACAAGCAAAATACTCTGTTGCTTTTGAGCCTATTGTATGCAGGTCAGATGGTTTTTATTGACCGGTAGGTGCAAGTGTAGTAAAGTGTTTGCCAAACTCTTTCAGCAGAGAACTGGCTGGTGTGCTTCTGAATCCTGAATCATGGTATGAGGTTAGTACAGCAGGGGCCAAGAGCAAGAATGAAAAACGACTTGTGCTGTGATCCTTTTTCAAACTGTGACTGCAGTTTAACGAGGCAACAAAGCGGCGAGGGATCGTCGTGAATGGGCCAACTGTCATCAGTGGGCAGACGGGAGCAGACACACTGCCGTTCGGCTCCTGTAACCGGGCCTGCGCTCTCTTTGGAGTGGGAGCTGTTCAACGAGACGTCAGTCATCTGGATTGCACCAGGTTCAGCATGGGTTGGAGTGCGTGATGGACTGTATGCTTCTCTAGGCTTGAAACTTTTGTGGACCTATTGGAACTTGATAGGGCCTTTGTTTAAGGTTTATTGGTTCCCTTAGGATACTGGAGGTGCATGGAGCACCACATCGCTTTTTCAAAGAAGTCAACTAATCTTCTCGGCCTTCTGGAATTGCCACATAACCGTATTTTTATTTGGAGACCAAGAGAACTTACATTTGACAAGGTTATATATAACAGTTGTGAAAAGTCATGAAATGCGTGCAGCGATTTTTCCAGATTTCAAAAGGTGTGGGGAAGGCTTAGTTCATCTTAGTAGAACAAAAGTGCAAGAGTTCATTCCTTTTCTTCTGACCGTCACACAACCCAAGCAGAACTAGTTTACATGCTAAATTGTAGATGAAAAAAAATGAATTGTACAGTGTATTTTAAATTGTTTATTGGTGATTAATGTGACATTGTACATGTCCTGGCACATAAAAGAATTCTTAAAATCCTTATGTTTTACATGTGTGCAACTACTTGAGGGTGATTAAATAATGACTGAATTTTCATTTTCACTAACCCTCTAAAGACACCATATCGCATCACAGAAGCAGTACCATATTCTTGCACTGAAGTTGTCCATGTCTGAAGAGCAATTCATACTTTGTTAGCACAACATTTGCTGTTTTATTCATATCCCTGTTTCACCCTCTGCTTGGACTTTGCTGTGCTGCGCTTGCAGTTTGGAGGTCTGGAAGCTGAAGCATTCAGTCTTGGGCACTATGGCATGTGTACAGGGGCAATCAGAGGACAGAGCATTTGGAGAAATTGGCAGATGATAAGGGGAGTGGAGCTGGCAGTGGATGGGTATTTTGGGTTGTATGGTATTCTCGATGTTATTCCTGGAGCTATATAACTGTACTCAGATCATCTTAAGATAGTGTCTCAGATGGTGTGCCTAAAAAATGGTTAAAATGTATTTTAATTGTCACTTAGTCACCACTTAAAAAAATATGCTTCATTTTCTAAATGCAATTACCTGTCAAACTGTCATTGCAGCAAAACAAAGTAGGGGCCAGACGATTTTGCAGTTAAAAACATGAGGCGCGGGTCTAGAGATGGTTTAAAAGTTGAACTTTTACCTTGAGTGTCATGTAGAACGTTGTGTCAATGCGCGAGATGCTGCAAAAGACACGAGCACAATGGTTAAAGATGTCCATTTAGCATGTTTACATAGGAAAAACAATGGCACATTCTGAACCAGGTAAACACAAATCGATAATACAGGTATTTGCAAACTGCACAACATACGAAAAGAGTTGAAAAAGGCATAAAGAAATAACCCGACACATCACGTATCATTTATTCAAATATATGGTGCCCACAAAAATCTTCAATAAAGCCGTCTTCCAAAAAAAAAAAAAAATAAATGATACAGACAGGTGTGTGTGTGCGTAAGGAAATCGTGATTAAAATCGTAATCGCAATATTGATCAAAAAATCATGATAGTATTTTTTTTGTCCATATCTCAAAGCCCTACTATAAATGCACCATTTTGCTGCCACAGAAATCTTTAGAAAGGGTTTCCAAAGGTCGATCCAGTACCATAGACATTTTTTGGGAAAATGATACCAATCTATTTGGGTCATCAGAGTTTAATATTCAGGGTTCGGTACTATGAAAAAAGGTGGGGCGGGTGACTCGGGTGCCTGCATGTCAGCATTCAGCAGAAGATCTCCATTTCCTATCACTTTCCAGTCCTCTTGCATAAGGACGGTAACAGGTGGTTGTGATATGCGGCTTGATATAAATACTTTAACTGACATAGCACTGCCTAAACATTAATGAAAGCATTAAATGTTCCTTGTGTTTATAGTTCGGTGTTGTTTGTTGTGTGAACCACCATGCGGTCTCTCACACAAACATACTCCCCTAGACACGCATAGTTTTACACTTAGAGTCCTCTAGGCATCATCACATGGGGTATTTTTGACGCCCTGGCTCAATTCGCCTTTGGATGAAGGTTGTCTGTAGAGCAGGAAGTGGACTCAAGTCCAGAATGCGCCAGGAATCAGAACACATGCTTCCACGTGTCTGTGTGCTCGGTTTCGGCTTTCACTTTGGGGCTTTAAAGATCTCCACACCCAGTATACAGTCTACCAAATTGTCCACTCATCCTACTGCTGGCTGCACAGGCACAGTTTTTGACACGTTATCTGCTTCTTGCTACCGCTGCTTGCCGTGACTCTGTAGTGATGTATTTTTAGCCCAGTTTTTGCCTTTAATTATTGCAGCCACGGGAAAGCTTGGTTCAAAGAACTGTGATGAAATGATTGCTAACCAACACAGTTATATAATAAAGTATTGCAATACAATTCAAACTCTGCTAGTAAAAAAAAAAAAAAAGTGCAAAAATTGTACCTTTAGGGGTGCAACAGCTTGTCACTAGAGTAGCATCCTTAAAGGGATAGTTCACCCATGATTTACTCAACCTCAAGCCATCCTAGGTGTATATGACTATCTTCTTTCAAGCGAACACAATTTGAGTTATATTAAATAATATTCTTGCTCTTCCAAGCTTTATAGCGGGTGTGAGATTTTGAAGGCCAAAAAAGTGCATCCATCCATCATATAAGTAATCCATACAGCACCAGGGGGTTAATAAAGGCCTTTTGAAGCGAAGCGATGGGTTTTTTGTAAGAAAGATATCAATATTTAAAACTTTATAAACTATAATAACTAGCTTCCGGCAGACGGCTGTGCGCATCGATTTACGGCGAAAGATTAACCCCTGACCTAACGCATGACGTATTGATGAACGCGGAAGCGCAGAGGATAAAGCAAAACAAAACACCGGTCACGAATTAGAAGTCTAAAATGAGAATTTTTAAAGAGAAATGTCAGAGGATTCTGATATAAGAGAAGAGGAGCTTTAGTTTGTTGCCCAGTCCTATTTGTTTGAATCGCGAGAGGCGTCTAAGCTTATGCTACTCCTACATCCTGCGTCATTCGTTCATTTTATTTTAATATAACTCCGATTGTGTTTAGCTGAAAGAAGATAAGTCACATACACCTAGGATGGCTTGAGGGTGAGTAAATCATGGGATAATTTTCATTTTTGGGTGAACTATCCCTTTAAAAGACCGGTGCCTTATCTACCACTAAAAATGCATATTAGCACCTCAGAGTAGTAATATGTAACCTTAAAGTACTACTGTGAACCTTTTAGGGGGTAGATAAGGTATAAAGTTGTCCCTCTAAGGGTACTGCCCCAGTGACAAGCTGTTGTACCCCTAAAAATACAATTTTTGCACTTTTTTTTTTTTTTTTTTTTTTCTGAGAGTGTAGCAGGGTAAGGCTGTGGTGTGGAGTTATTGCTTCAGACATTCTATACATAAATGTAACTCTGGACTAATTGTAGGTTGTTTTTCAATCAGGATCCCCTGGTTTGAGGGGAAAGAAAGGCCGTGATGGGGCTCCAGGTAGGTCTACAGTATGCATATGCCTGTGCCTGCAACTTCATAGACTGCTGTTGTGTATAAGCTTCTACGTGTGTGCTTTTAATAGCAAGAAAAGCATGAAAACAAACTGTCCTCCATGGAGATCTTAAAGCATTCAGAGATGCTAGCACTCGACAAAGTATATAGAGATGAACTGAGTCCTAGTACAAAATTAGTAGTGTAGTACAGAAACCTTTGGATGCAACACTGAAAGGTGTTTGTGGTCACATCCATCAAGATGGTATTTTTATTTCACACGATTATACTGTAGGAGTTGATAGACTTTTGACTTGAAACATGACTGTTACTGTTACTGTTACAAAAATCTTTGCATTTTTATTACTGCTTGAAACCTCAAAGGGATAACTTTATATCCGATGTACCGCTAAAAGGTACATATTGGTACCTTAGAGTAGTCTGTAGGTGCTCCATTTGAGTCTGCTACTTATACGACCTATAGATTCCTCTATATTTTGCGCTTATGAAGTGGTTTCATGTAAAGAGTCATGGGATCACATGGGTAAAATGAGAGTGTTTATGATGACAAAGATTGATCTGGAATGTTCAGAGAGCTATTCTTGCGTGACCACACATATATTGTGTGTGTTGTTCGCTCGTTCTTTGACATTATTCTTGCTTTTAGGCCTAAAATAAGGCTTGCTGTCTCAGCAGCAGCTTTGATAAATGCAGGTTCTAATTTCTAAGAAAATACAGACTTCTCAAAACAGGAAAGGAAAGAATAATGATGGACCCATAGGAAAGCTTTGTCACCGGTGTGACTGCACCATTACTTAAGGCTGCCATATTTAATGCACAGTTCGGACTCACGGTGATCCACAGAGCTCAGTCTAAATGTAGATCTTCTCCTTGTTGAGGAATTCTATAGCTCATGTTTTCTTGAGACATTTCTCCAACAGTAAACGATTGTTTTAAAGGGAATTTTGTTCTCTCTTGCATCCATTATAATTTTTTTTTTTTTCTCGAGTCAAAGTTCAAAACTGTTATTCTCCTAAGTTTCAGGCCTTGAAAGAGAGATGTGGTAACTTTTCAAACTCTTTAGAGGAACAAAAAGGTTCCTGGATGAAAGTCCTGGAAAGAACCCTTATGATTCTGGTCATATTGTTCAGTAACAAATTGCTTCGACGGACTGATTTCATTCTTGCAGTTGTCCAGACATAGTAAGTTATAGAAGAGAAGTTCTGGGAGATATTAAGTTACATAAGCGGAAAAGATTTGTCATCAGCAATTTTGAGTTTGCTCTTCCTTGGTAAAGTTTGAGTGCCTGAACCTATGATCTAGTTCTGCTTTGATTGAAGTGTCTTGGTTAAAGGATGTAAAAGAGGCTGTAAATCATAATAATGCATGTGCTCTTTTATAATACATTAACATATGGCTATCTAACTAATTTTGATCAACCTGCATCATTTGTTTGTTCAAAGCCAAGATATCCTGCTATGCCCACATGATAACATTAAAGAACCAAACCTTTCAATGCAACAAACGTCATGACCAGGTGCACATGGAATATGCACCCTCAGAACTCCACAGATTTCTACAGAATTGGAACAACTTTATTCACAAAGTTCACAAAATTCTCACATCCCTCACCCTTGCGTGTTCGTTTATTAAATACTGAAGTATATTATGCTTTCAGCAACCAATAAGAGTGTAGAAATCTTAGTTTCATTTAACATATTTTCTCAGAGGTTTTAATCTATCCCGCATTTTCCACTGGAATCACTCTGGAAAACTGTTTTTAACCTTTTTTTGACTAACGATGTTAATGAAATCTGTTTCCACTGTTTATTACGCTCCTAGTGTATGATTTAGCATTAGTTATGAAGGAGATGGACAGTTTGTGATGTCTGGGTGGGGTTCGCATGCACAGAACAGGGGTGTGATTTATCTGCGCAGGCAGTCTTCCAGTGATGTGGCTTATTCTCCCACTCAGTTCTCAGTGGTCTGTTGCTTGGTGGACTGACTGCTCATCCCTATGCTAGAGACAAGCAGCACTTTCCCACAGAGAGCTTTTCAATCCTGTCATCTACTAAATTATAAACATATTTTTTAACGCTTTATTTAAGTGCTGTGACGCACTTCGTTAAACTACCTGCGTGTGAGCTATAATCTTCCTCAGAGATTGTCTTACGGTAAGAGAAATTGAAGGCGGTGTTCATCAGTTCAGTTCAGTTCAGTTCAGTTCATCATCAGTTCATGTGTTCTGGACAGCCAGAACACCCACTTCGGATTCTGGTTGGACTACAGAAATTCAGACTTGCGTGACGTTTTTTTCCTGTTCATTGGGAAATAAAATCAGTCAGTGTAAAATGTTTGATGTAATGTGCACATGGTCCAAACAAGATGATTTTGTTTTTCAGAATGACTAATCTCTGTGTCTCTCTGTTTTTATTGCAGGTCCTCCTGTAAGTAGACGTTGTCCCTTTGTTGACTGGATTGTGGTAATGTGACCCAAACTCTGTGGCTTTCTGTGTATTTGTGTTTGTTTTGAGAGTGAATTTATCTTTCATGTGTTTCCTTATTGTCACTGCTGATGGAGTGCTGATTACACAACTTAATTCACATTATGGAAACTGTTAGTTACATTTCCTTCCGCCACACATATAAACACACCCACTCTTTCATCTGTCAGAAGAAGAGCTCGTGTTTTGTGTTAAAGGTGAAGTGTGCAAGTTGTTGATTTTGCAGTACCTTCTCATATTTCATCTGCAGAGAATCTGTGGCTCTATTAAAATATTACTCTGATTGCTTTAGGCCCAACATGGCAACACTAATTCAACCAATAATGTGAGTTTTAGGGCGGGGTTATCTGTTTGCGCAACCAATGACATAGAGGGAGAGTGTTCAGGAGACTTGTGTGAAAACAATGATTATTTTTTCAATTTTGTATGGTGTCGCTAGTGCTACAAAAATTACACACTTCACCTTTTAAATCGCATGGCATTATCTTGGACACATCAATGCTTTCTTCTGCCACTTGGACGTTGGGAATTTAGTCAGACACTAATATAGAAGACGACAGCATTGGTAGACACAGTATGTTCAACTTAATATGTTATTTGAGGGCTAAGGTTGCTGAATGAGATTATAGTGAGAAAGAAGGTCAAGAGAAATATATATAGTAGAGGAGAAAAGAGAGGTGGTATAAAATTAGGTGCGGTTGGACAGCTGCAGTAAGAGGGAGAAGGTTGAGCTTGAGTGATTAATGAAATAACAGCAGCCACAGACAAACACTCCCCACAGAAAAGACAAATTACAAATAAGGTCTCTTTAACTGTTTCTACTAGAAATCAATGAGCGTAAATGAAGAGACTCCTGCGAAAACCTACTGTAAAAAAACGACTCCTGGATGAACTATTATCCGATAGTTCATCCAAATAAGAAACTCGATCCCGCTTTATATTAAATGTCTTTACCTACTGTAGTAACATTTAAATGAATAATTTTATACAATGCCCTTATTGTGTTTTTATATACTTATATTAAAAAATACCTGCATGTATTTACAGCTGTAATTAATTTCTGTATTTACATCTACAGTATGATTACTCTGTTGACTCTTCCCCTACACCGTAACCCACCATTAAACCTATCCATATCACCAAAACTGTCCCTAACCTTACCCGCATCCCACCTCAATAGCAGCAGAAGTGTTTTGCAATACAATATGAATGCAATAAGTACATACCTAACATTTTTTTTATGTAACAGTACTTAAAGACACCTAATATAAAGTGTGACCAGAATCTCCCTCACTGTAAACCCTAACACTCAAAATAATTAATTGATTTGAGTAGGGCAAACTCAAATTAAACAAATTAGTTCAATCAAATTAACTTTTATGAGAATTTAGAACTTTCTGTTTCTTTTGAGTTCACAAAACTGATACATTTTAAGTAATCGGAATTGTTTCATTGTTTTGAGTTTTTATGTACTTGTTTCTTTTAATTTAGAAAAACTTAAATTTACCTCGTGTTATATGTTTTTTGTGCAAGATTAATGTTAAGTGGGCGATTTAGTAGTGTTTAATGCTTTGCTATCCCAAATTGTTAGAGTTATGTGGGTTTTTTGGGGGGTCACCATCATGATGACGAGTGGAGCATGAGCTTATTTTAGAACAAGTATATCATAAATGTTCTATATTGCCATACTCTTTCAGCAATTGCTATGCTAATGTTATCAAAGCATTGTGTTACCAATTAGCATTTGCTGAATTAGCTAGTAATAGCTACAGTAGCTAAATTTCCACTGCTAAAAATATGTTGAGATTACATGATAATTTTAAGTTAAATGTATGAATCAACTTACTCAAAAATTTCAAGTTAAGAGCAGTTAATTAGTACAAAAATCAGTGATGTTGTTCATTATCATTGAACCTCAAATCTGGCATTACGTGTCTTCACGAATAGCCCACTTTTTAGGCTGTTTTTGTGTGATTGTTGGAGCTCGAATGAGTGTTTCCCCTCTCCCCTTCACTCACTTTTATTTTAGATTTTGGGGTGAGCTGTTCTTCTAAATCTCTGAGCAATAAATATCCCTCTGGGTGAGCAGGTTCCAGGAATCAAAAAACACACATTAGTATACAAACATTTCAACACCTGCTCGTATTACCCATAAATTGAAGGCAAATTGAGAACAACTGAAAGGCAGGTGAAAGTACTGTCAAACAATGCACACAGTATGTTAACTGACTTGACAACAGTAGAAGTATCAACTTAATGTTTAAGTAAGAATGTTTAGAGATAGTTAGTGAATTCTTTTAATCAAGTCAGTCTTCTTTAAACAAGTTTGGTGATCTATTGGCAATCAGTGTCAGTAGGTCTTTAACTACAGTGTTTGTTTTCAGTAAAGGCTGTTTGGCAAGCCTGGTCCCTGATCAATGGTCCTAGAGGGCCGTCCCATTACACTGACCTATGGAAATTCTTAGAAGAGTGTTATACTGTAGGTTATCCAACAAGAACACTAAGACAACACTCTTACTGATGTGATGGCAACTGTAAACTTCACCAAATTGGCCTTTTCCTGTGCGCTGAAAGTGAATACTTTGAGAAGTTTAAATACATAATAGTCTGGGGTTCTTCACAGGTCACCTCACAGGAGCATAGCCCTTTGCCCTCTTTTGGAGGCACGGCTGGCCCAACCCAGCCTTAAACAATTAGTAGTGACACGAAACATTTTACATTGACAGAAAACACCTTCGTTAGTGTGTTGAAAAACTTCTGTGGAAAATTGCAATGGTCATGTCAAGCACATGCTGAACATTAGGGGTGAAACACTTATGGGTGGGAATCGGCAGGGTGCAAATTGTGCAAATTGCAAATTGTGATTTTTGCAATCCTTTACACATTTGTTTCTTATTCACCTGCATTGGACTTCAGCACTTTGTGCGATTATATTCTTAGTTGAGTCTGTTTGTGTTTGGTTGATTAGAAAGAATCAAGTATGCATTGACCTCCACAATAATCCATCTGAAATCGCATACTCTCTGAGTATGTACTTCTTTTGAATAAGTAATTGCCTTGCGACTGTTAAAAAAGTATAGTTATATAGTAGTGTAGTATGAATCTAATTACATACTACATTCGCCATGCTGACATTGTGTCATGTGACTTACGGTGACAGTTGCGTCGCTTCACTTCCATTCTCTCTTTTGTCCTCACGGTATAGTAAAGTGTTGGCGGAAGTACTTTTTACCTACTTTTTTTATGAATTCTACGGATTCGGATGTACTACTCTTTTCACATACTGTTTTTTGCCTACTATATACAGTAGTAGGGAATAGGGCTGCACGATTTATTGCACAATACAAAAAAATAACATGGAAATCACGCTTAAACGCAATTCTTAGTGTGAAAATCGCAAAGGCTGGGGTTTTTTATTTTTTATGGGCAGCTTGTCAATGAAGTATGGCTCCAAACGCTAATCCATCTGAAAGCACTGCGAGTTTGAGTCACTTATAATGTACATTTGAAAAAGCAACACGCGTCAAACATCTTTCCAAACATGAGAAGCATTTATTGACATCTTGTCCAACAAAAGACAACATTTAATAACATGTTTTTACTCCAAACTCACTTCATAACAACAGTTGAGCATCCTTCTGTGAGATGATGTGGCTTCTTACACAGAATAAAGCAGTCGTGTGTTTATTAGTCATGTTTAATCAATCAAAGCGTTTCAATCTTCTGTTTATTCAGCTACAGCAATAGTATGATGCCCATAGGGATTTCCTGGAATGACCTGTGTTATCTACTTCTACAGCAGGGCATATTTGGAGTTTCTGCGCAAGAGCGCCCTCTGGCTTTCAGATGGAGAAGCATTTACTACTGATCACAGAGCCGTACAGCTCTGACAAGCAGCGCATAAAATAATCGCAGCCTCTCGATAAATCGTGCAGCTCTACCAGGGAAGTAGGCATGTTCTGAGCTGAGTTAGTACATCTCTTCAAAAATATTAATATCAAAACTAAATGTATAAATTCTTGGCATGATGATATCGAAACAGTATTGTGATGTAAATATCACAGTACTTTATGCTGCTTTGTTTTAAAAGAGCAGCATAATTGAATTAGTTTTCCCTGGGGATGTACTCGATGAACTCTGCATTTCTCCATACCCAGAATGGCTTTTGTCCACTGAATATCTCTTATCCATGTAATGTTGGGCTCTAGGGAAACAGTCGCCCCTGTTTTCCTCTGGGGTGCCCCTTCATTTACCCAGCAGCGCTGTGGGCTAAATGAGAGCCACATGTACCCTGCTACCGTGGATCTCAAATGAAGTGTTCTTCCGGTGGGTGACCTCTGACCTTGCCAGACACTCCTCTGGGCCGGCCTGAGCAGCGCCTAGCGGGCCACAGTGGCCTGCTCCCACTCACCACCTGGGTCTGTACCTTGGACCTGCTATGCATACTTCAACACGTTCGTATATACACAGCACATGTAAACCAGCTCGCTCGTACGCACCATAGACCACTATACACATTCCTAATGGCAGCTACATCCAGCGGAGATCTGTTCCTTTCTCTACACACTGCCGCTTATAAACACCTTCCAGCTGCGTCCAGGTCCCATATACCTTACATGTGTGCCTATGACCTTTGAACCTATATATCCTATTAGTGGTCTTTCATTGTTTCCCATGCACATTTCAGCAGTGATACACATTACATTTAAAGAGAGCAGGAATTTTGTGATTGCCCAGTTACTTAAATACAAAATAGTAATCTTTTCACTTTTTGGACTCTTTAAAGGGGTGTAAAAAATCGGTGAAGTTAAATGGAGTAATGCAATAAATTATTTTCTGTTTAAATATGTTTTAAAATGTAATTTATTCCTGTGATGTGAAGCTGAATTTTCAGCATCATTACTCCAGTCTTCAGTATCACATGATCCTTCAGAAATCATTATAATATGCTGATTTGGTGCTAAAAAAAATTTGTTAAAAAGTGTTAAAAAAAATTGTGCTGCTTCATATTCTTGTGGAAACTGTGATTAAAAAATTCATATTCATTATTTGATAGTAAGTTCAAATGAACAGAATTTATTTAAAATGTCGTCGATGTTACTTATGATCAATTTCATGCATCCTTGCTGAATAAAAGTATTACTTTCTTAATAAATCTTAAATATTTTAAAAATCTTAAAAATCTTACTTTGAATGGTACACACACACACACACATATATACACATACACACATTGGGTTTCCATGTTTTATGGGGAAATTCCAGACATAATGATTTTTATACTGTACAAAATGTATATTCTATCCCCTAACCCTAAACCTACCCATCACAGAAAAATGTCTGCATTTTTACATTTCCAAAACCATCATTCTATATGATTTATAAGCAGTTTTCCTTGTGGGGTCCTTATAATGTAGTGTTTACCAGGTACACACATACACGGTTGGGTTTTTCAATCATGTGTTTTACACATTTTTTTTCTGCATAAATAAAACAACACAAGAAACAAAAATTTTGTTAAAGGAATACTCCACTTTTTTTGAAAATAGGCTCATTTTCCAACTCCCCTAGAGTTAAACATTTGAGTTTTACCGTTTTTCGAATCCATTCAGCCGATCTCCGGGTCTGGCAGTACCACTTTTAGCATAGCTTAGCATAGTTCATTGAATCTGATTAGACCGTTAGCATCTCGCTCAAAAATAACCAAAGAGTTTCGATATTTTTCCTATTTAAAACTTGACTCTTCTGTAGTTACATCGTGTACTAAGACCAACGGAAAATGAAAAGTTGCGATTTTCTAGGCCAATATGGCTAGGAACTATACTCTCTTTCCGGCGTAATAATGCTGCCGTACCATGGGTGCAGCAGGCGCAATGATATTACGCAGCGCCTGTGACCCCCTGCTTGCACAGGGAGCGTGCCTTGCAACCATGGAGACATTTGTGAGAGACGCTGCGTAATATCATTGCACCTGCTGCACCCATGGTACGGCAGCAAAGTTCCTTGATTATTACGCCGGAATGAGAATATAGTTCCTAGCCATATCGGCCTAGAAAATCGCAACTTTTCATTTTCCGTAGGGGAGTTGGAAAATGAGCCTATTTTCAAATAAAGTGGAGTGTTCCTTTAAATTGTTTCATGGAGTTTGAAATATATATATTTTTTTTTTATAAATGTGTATGGTCATATCAAAGCATACAGACAGAAGATAGTGCCACGGATGTTTTTGTCCGTCTGCAATAGTTTCCTCCCCTGGGCTGAGGCTTGATAAATGGCTTCCCTCTCCACACTGTAGTCCAAGAGGAAAGCCATCACACGCACACACAGACACACACACACACACACACACACTAGTATGCACTTCCACAGGCTCATGAAATGAACTATCAATGCATCATCAGATAATGAAGAGTGTCACGGTGGTCTTAACAGAAAGGATATGTCTTTAAATGATCAAACAGCTGTCAGGTTTTACCACTAAACCTCTGCAATGAAAAAAATCATTTTTTTCACAGTGGAATAGCGTACAGTGAATCAAGTGGACATATTTGATTTAAACCAGAGCGATCTCCTCAATC
This sequence comes from Mylopharyngodon piceus, assembly GCA_039654765.1. Taxonomy (NCBI): domain Eukaryota; kingdom Metazoa; phylum Chordata; class Actinopteri; order Cypriniformes; family Xenocyprididae; genus Mylopharyngodon; species Mylopharyngodon piceus. Next base: position 8,676,459 of record CM077450.1, read on the forward strand.
GACTCTCAAGTCAAGCATGATATAAAGGATTCTCAGCCAGCACCTTCATCTGTGAAACTGTTTCATGCATGCTCGGGCCTCTTAATGAACATCTTTTTTTAATCAGACATGTGGTACTATTCATTGTTCATGCTAGCACTAAATGCTTATTAAATACACTGAAATCAATCGTGTTTAGTGATGACATGAACTGAATTGACTTTCACAATGAAACAAATTAGTATTTTGTCTTCTTTTCCAGTACTTATATAAGCACCTTAATAAAGATATTTTACAGGGAAAAATTGCATAAGATAAACCGACTTGTTTTCAGGAAATATTATTGAATTTTTAAATTATTATAAAGACAATATTATATATATATATATATATATATATATATATATTATTATTATTATTATTATAATATATATTTTTTTTTTCTTTTTTTTTCTCATGGACATGTTTTTTATTATTCTTTTAAGCATAAACATCACTAAATTTATAATTAATGATGTTTAAAAAATGCCAGTGGGGTTAAAAAACTAAACTTAATTAAAGATATATTCTCTGAAAAACAGTTTTAATACCTTATACAGTGTTTGTTTCTTCTGGAGTAACTTGATCTTGTTTTAAGAATGTTTATATTGTATTTTGTACTGGAAAAAATATAGATTAAAATGATTTTTTGTGCAAGTTGAAAGTCATTAAATAAAAACAAACATGTCATTATATTAAAAAAGATGTTCTGGGGTCCAAAGAAAATTCTGATATAAAAGCATTTGATGGTGTTTGCATTTGTGGAATGCTTCTTTGGAGTGTTTTCCTGCTGCTACCTTTGAGCCTTGCCACAATAAAATTTAATGCTGGATCACAGTGTTTCTCACTAAACTTGTTTTCATTATTCAATATTGAAATCAACATCATTGTAAAAGCAGACTGAATTTTATTATGGCTTGGCAGGGTGTTGTGATCTTCTTAATCAGTAATGTTGACTGGTTCTTTCTTTATTCTGTACCCATTTCTCTCGCCCCTTTTTCAGGGTCCACCTGGACGAGCAGGCTTTCCGGTAACTGTCTCATAACGTGTCCTATTGTCTGTCCATCTGTCTTGTTTGGTTTTCTTGCACTTTACCTTTCTCTAGTTGTGTCTTATTTTTAAGAAGCTGTATTGAAACAATTCCACCTGAACACTTAATATGAAAAATACTACATTATTTATGTTGCAGTTATTCTTTAAATGCATGTCATATACAGCTTCCTTATTAGGACACACTGAGACCACCTTTTAACCAAGGGACTGAGAATATACAACCAATGTATTATGTTGAGAGTGTGAGAATATATTTAGCTTGTTTTAATTCTTAATATTGCCAATATACAGTGGAGTGAAAAAGCATTCAGTATATGACTACATTGTATATCTGTATTTTTTATATGTATTTTAAAATTAAGGAATTTGGAAAAATTGAAACCAAGAAAAGTTATGATGTAAAATGAATTATTTCAGATTTTGCACTATTGTTTGTTCACTTATTACATGAATAAATGTATGACATTGTTAATGTAAACCTTTTTTACAAACAGTCTCAAATGATCTTGTTTCCACTTGAGATCATTTTTTAAATCATGCTGGAGAACAAGATCATCATGTTTTACACAAACTTGTGCACTCCATTGTTAAGCTATAGTATAATTTGTAATGTAGAAAAAGCATCAAATTAGATATGTCTCCAAAGTAGTGCACTGGTGGCCTCAGACTTTTGGACCCCACTGATCATTGCCCTAAACCAGATAAGCTAAGCTAGGCTTAATGTAATGAGACTCATTGTATTTTATACATGATTGTGTTCTCTCTGGCCCTTTGGTGTCTGTCTGGATCCACACTTCTGAATTTCTGCTGTAATTCTAATATTACTAACTAAAACTCAAACACATCTGTCTTTCATTATGGCATGATAGAAGAAGTCCATCTTATACAGTATGTGAACTCTAGTCCTACCTGCCAATTATAACCTACAAACCCCCATCACACATGACAGCTCTTCTTGTGAAACTTTGCCATAAAATCTTTTTTGTGTACGTTTTGTTTAAATTGTTGACAGGTCTGGTCAAAATGTGAATGTGAGCCCCTGCCAAAGCTTTTGATTGATTGCAACCTAAGGAAATGAGATGAAATTTTGTATTTTTGTAGGATGGAAGGTAGGGGTAGGAAGGGGAGGGTGGTAATTTACCCAAAATGTGTCCATTAGATTAGTTCTTCAAAAAAATATTGATATTGGCATTCACGCTCTGTTGGACTATTAGAGGATACTTGTGGTTTGTATATTTAAGCTTTGAGGCACATTCGCGTGTATATATGGCTGTTTAACACTTTTGATTTGTAGTTAAGTACTTTGGGGTTCATTTGGAAAAGTCTTTGTATTGTACTTTATCAAGCTACACTGTGAAGAATTATTTTCATGATTTGTTATCACAACAATTTTTCTTTTGTCAAATCAACTTAGATAATGTAGTTCAGATAACATAATATTTTGAGTTTCTGTTGATTAAACCAATCATCTTCATTGTATTAACTCAAATTTTTAATTTCAATGAACTCAATTTTAAGGCAACCAGGTAACTTACTTTTTTAAGTTAAACCAGCAATTCTTTTTTACAGTGTACTTCTAATTTAAAGCTCTAGATCTATACATCTGCAGTTATTAAATAAGTTATACTTAAATATACTTACATAAGTTATACTAACAGTTCACAGTATTACTAATTAATGCCATAAGGTAGTATAAAGTTTATCTCAAATCAGCACCTTGGACAGAGCCAAGAGAATTCAGTCAAGTGACTTTCCTCTTGGGACATTCAGCGGCAGGCAGCGAATTAACTCTGAAGGCCAAACTAAATGGACACTTCTGATGTTGGAATCTTTATCTTAACAGCTTTGAAACTTATAAAACAACTCGGCACCTTCAAAGCTACAGTCCATGAGCTCAGTCGCTGTTTTAGCAAATGTTTTGTTGACTTCTGATGGGGTTTTGCCCCCCTGCCCCCACACCTTTTCCATTACGTGTTACTCGAGTGAGTCGTCAGCAAGCTGTCAACGCTCCCAGCCCTTCTAATACACTGACCTGCAACGTTAGGAATGCAAATAAAAACAGCTGTAGGAATACAACCTTGCATAATAAGTCACTTCAACATTGCTGGAGTTTATGGTCATGTTAAATAGTGTAAAATTTTTGGAAAAGCATTAGTCCATGACTACAAATGGTGAATCCTTATGACTGTTTATTATATCAGGATCTCAGGTTGCTACTCACACATTTCCCATATGTTCTGGGGATTTTCTCCATAGTTAAAGTAAGTGGTGGGATGTTTCAGTGTGGATAGCTAATTATAATAGGATGGGTTGTTTTCATAGTTCATTGTTGTTAAATGGATATTTCACCCAAAAAAATAAAATCCTGTCATCATTTAGGACTCATGTTGTTCTAAATCCATAGGCTTTCTGCAACATTTCATTGTTGATTCCATTGATCATGATACCTTTATGTTGCTTTTGCATCCTGTTTAAAGCTTGAAGGCTTCGGTTTCTGTGCATTTGTAATTGCATGGAAAGAAGCATGGAAAACCAAGTTTTCCAGTGGAAGAAAGGAAGTCATGCAGATTTAAAGTGACATAGTGTTGAATAAATGACGACAGGATTTTCATTTTTAGGTGAACTATTCCTTTAAACCCTTCCAACAGGAAACAAACTGTCATGCTCCCAAACTTTTTCAGTCACTTTATCATATTTGATAAGGTCAGATAGCAAACATAATCTTATGCAAGCACTATGAAATGGCCCTAATACAAAAGGTTGCTGCATTAACCCCATGCTTTCAGTGGGATCATGTAATCACTGATGACGCTTGTTGTCTGACTGCTTTCATTTCAAATTCTTAAGTGACTTTTAGCTTTTGAAGTCTTTGGCATGCCTGCATCATCAGCTTTCAATTTACCAGTAGGTGAATGTTTAGTAATATAGACATTTAGTTGGCGTCACACTGGTCAGCTTAACATTACTAACTTTTCATAGCCATATCACGTGAACATGTGGCTGAATGTCATTTAGTCACTAGCGGTAGTGGTAGTAATTGCAGATTGTAGAGATTCAGTCTGTCAGATTTATTGTTCCTGATTTTCCTTTTGACTTTGCATTGACCACTAGGGAGACAAAGGATCAATGGGCATTCCTGGAAGAATGGTGAGTGATTTGATAATATGCACTAAGCCCAACAAGGTAGTCTGTAGAATATAGCTGTAGTCTTGAATAATTGGTCATCAATCCTCAGTGGCATGCCATCATTTAAAGCTAAACATTTGTAGCTAATTGTACGACACCTTTACTTTTACACCAGTCATTTATGCCAAAGTCCATATTGATCCTATCAGGTCAGATTGGATAAGATTAATGTTTGATTTAATTGCTAAAGTATGTCATGTACAACATCCAGTATCATTGGTTATTAGCACTTCCTAATTCGTTTTGACCTGTTTTAGCTGGCACTGTGAATGTAAAGCATTCACAAGCTTTCACATTAATTTCTTCCAAATGTTAAATGTAGCATTTCAGCTTTTCAGCACAACTATATCATATAAACCAAGAACTATATCTTATTTATTCAGCCAGAAAATGGTTTCCACTTCATCGCCACCATTGATAGTTAAGGAAATGTCTGACTGAGAAGTCTGAAATATTTCCCTGTCACATTTGAACAAGGGCTGAAGAACAGAGTTCTTTCTGGCTGCATTTGATGAAATTCTCACTCCTTATTACTCAGTTTGTCTTGGCTGCTCAGTCATGTAAAAATGATATACTTGTTGAACTTTAAATAGAAAATAGACCTCAAAAAATCACTTTTTCTTATCAGTTACACTCTACATGCTGAGAAGGTAAAATTTGCAGCCAAACCTAGAGGAGATCTTGGAAGAAAAGTTTTGGATATATATCCACAGAGAGACAATATGTATATATTCAAGACGAGAGAAACAGATTTGAAAACCACAGACAGTTGTGAGCTCTATTTTACCTCCTCATTCATAAGATTTGTGCATTTGGAATTGGACATTTTTCAGTTTAGCGCAATGCATGATGTGTTGCAACAGAAATCAGGGTCATCCAAAATCCACATAGTCATTTTGATGTCCCCCTGGAGCGTAGCAGCTACTCTTCCTTAAACATTTTCACTAAGAAACCGATAAAACTGCATTGTCCTCAAAGGAGACATTCCAGAGTCTTGACCCTTGTATAGTTGCATACTCTAAGCTCACCCTAATGCTTTCTCTTGAAAAACAATCCCTACCTAAAAGCAGTCAGCAGCATTCAGCTCAAACTGTGAGCCCCAAGCCGAGTTTTCCATATTTCACCCAGTGTAAAGCTACATTGTGCTCCTTTAGATTCTCACAGGAAGCGTTTTTTTCACTCTTCATGGCTTATCCTTCCCCCCCTCCAACCTCCTCCACTGACCAGTCTGTCTGTGAGAAAAGTTAGCAGCCCCCTCATCTACTATCCATTACTCCCCACAGGCCAGCAGTGTAACACTCCAGTGCTTCCGTTCCCCTGTAGCCTCCACCCCTCAACAACCAAAAATGCTCCAGTACATCAGTGTGTCCCATTCCCCAACCTCCAAACACTCCGTCTCAGGCTGCTGCATGCCTGTGTCCTCTCAGAACCTCGCTAACCCTGGTTCCTCTCTCTGTCTCTCTCCTTCTCACTGTGCATGTGACTGTGTCTGCTGTGACTGACCAGGGCTTAAAGGGAAACCTGGGGGAGAAGGTAAGTGCAGGACGTCGGCCTGCATGTGCAAAATTGAGACTCTCTCACTGTGGGTGGCTGTGTTGATGCGGGTGGGGGGGGAACGACCTGAATCCATTGCACAAAGTGCACAGGTATCGTGATTTATATCAGGAAGGCTTCAGGCTTTATTTTGAAAGGCCTTGGGGGTCACATTCGGAAGACGTTTCCCACAATGCTTGGATTACCTGTGTTTATTCTTGGAGCGCTCTGAAGTTTTAAGACTCCCCACTCTAGACAAAGAGATGTTTGGAATGGAGCACCTTACGAAATCCTACCACTTCAGGACACGTCCAAAACTATCCAAATGTTATGTAGTCACTAGAAGTCTCTTCGAGTCTGTATTTGGTATGACTGAGCACTCTAAACTGAATTTAGTACATTGAGTTTCAGTTCCTGTTGTGGCAAATATGGTTTGAGCCGTTCTTAAACCAGTCCCATTTGGCAGCTTCGCTCAGTGTTTGTACAAGCCAGCAGTTCTGCGGCATCCCTTCATCAAGCTGGAATGATATGTAATCTCTGAGGCTGAACAAGCAATGTGAGGAGAAACATATTCTTCATCCTTCACCATCACAGAAAAGTAGTGAAACTTCTGGATAGTTATCCTCACTTGCCAGCAAAACAGTGTGGTTCGAACGAACTTGGAAGGGAAATAAATAGTGATGTGACCACCAGGCCGACAAGTAGAGAAGCAGACTATATACGACCTTGGAAAGACCCACCAGATTCTCGTCCAGAATAATCAGTGGGCTTCCCTTGTTGTTTCAGGGGTTTACTTTTTATCCCCTCTTTTTAAGTGCGGTCATGTTTTACCTTCCAGCAAGGGTAAGTCTTGACCCAACAAATTTTGGGTGAAGAACTTCACTTCATTAGATATCAAAACAAACCCCCTCAAGATAAATGGGCATACTAGCCCTGAAACTGGCAGCCTTAGCGCTTCAGTCCTCAAGCAAATAAATTCAGTTGAATCATAAGTGGTTGCGTTGGAAAGCTAAAGTCGGCCGAAAATCAGGCAAATTGGTGATTGATTTGTTGAACTTTGCAAGAACTGCAGAACTTGAGACAATGTATTCTTTAGACAGAAAGGATTACTTGTTGAACGACATGAAATCTGTGAAGATCGTATCATGCATGAGTAAGACCAATTCTTAAATATCAGCAGAATTTGCTCCTGCTTTGGCTGAATATATTTGGACTCTTTGTCCAGTACCCATTCCTAGCTGCCAAATGCTTGTAATGTAAGCCTGTTCAAAGGGATATCTCTAGATCTTCAGTTGTCCTGTTGCACAGATCTCTGCAAGATTCTGTGGGTAACCATAAACCTCGGGGGCAAAGCTTAGGAGTCCTTTCCTTTTCCACAACCTGAAAATCAGTCTTTCGCTCTCTAGTAACCTTTGTAGGTGACTCAAAAAAGTGCTAAAACAAATACTCCTTCGTCCCCTGATAAAGTGGGCATTGAACCAGAAAAACTGTCCACAATTTGATGGATGGCTGAGTCATCAAAGGTGTCTTCCTGATAGAGTTTCACATGAGAGAGCTAATTAGAGAAAGTGCAGGAAACCCGAGAGCTTTCCTGTCTGACCACAGAGCGTTGCGGGATTGCACTTGGATGTTTGGTGCAGTGCTGCGGACAGGCCGACACCGTGCAAATCACCTAGTTTACGCCAGATAACCAGCCCGCCGGGCCGCTTGCTGTTTACTCAGCAGTGCTCCCTGACCCTCTCAATTCGCTGTCAAGATGTAAACTACGACTCTGAAACGAGAACCAGGGTCTGCTGACACTTTACTCACAGACCAAAATACAGTTTTCACCTCTGAGCCACATGCAAGCGCTCTCCGTGAGGCGGCTTAGCGAAAGAGTTATGTTAAACAGATGTTATAGGGTGTTTCAGAAAGGGTTGTTCTATTCTGCAGATACAATATATTCACTGATACATTTGGCTTTGTGTACTAGGTGTAGTTTAGTGGATATCATTCTTTCTCTTTTCTGTCACTTCCTCTCCTCACTGTCTTTCTACCTCTCTTATCTGTCCGTAGGGAGCACCAGGAGAGCCAGGTCTGTCTATCATTGGCCCACGAGGACCTCCTGTAAGTGTTTGCTCTGTCACTGCCTAAACTCTTCATCATCTTCCTCTAATGTCAGATCTCCAGAGTAGATACAGGTTAGAGGTGCAGATTTTAGCAGCTTTTGGCCTCAATCCCATGATTCCAAGAGTTCTTGGCAAGGGGTTGTTCTATTGTTTTTCTTCCCGCACTTAACTTACAGACCACCCCAAAGTTAGCTTGATAAGTATATGGTGTAGGGTAGATAAGCAGGATCAGCATCATCTAGCACACTACTGTATGTGGAGCAAATACAATGAATCTCTTCTAATCAAGATGTGATCTCTAATGTGCACGAACAGGACAGGAATCCCACAGCAGCTTGTATGGAAGCACTTACACTTCATCAGTGTATTTCGGGGCTGTGACTCCCACGTAATGACGCCCATTAGGAATCTCATCTTCATTAGCAAGAAGGAATGAAAACATCCCAGCCCTTGTCATTATAATCCAGACATTAAACGTGCAGATTGTGCTGGATCTGTTAATGAGTGGTCAGTCATCAGGTGAAATGGGGCTTGTCCCCAAACTGGCACTCTTTCCCTTTCTTTGCATTCCTCTCAGTAAGACAAAATCGTAATGTTATGCAGTCAGAAGCGCAATTTCCTTGCTGATTATGCCGTGCAAAACTTTGTCCTGTGGTTTCCCCATTCATCCCAACACACTCAGGGCTGTCAGACTGTTCAGACATCTGTTTTTCTGCTTGCTGATTATACACTTTCCTATACCTCTGACCCATCACCTCTAATAAGGCGTCAGGAGTGGACATCAGGCATAGAGAACTAGTGACAGGTGAAGTTTCATCGCAGGGCTTCCTCAAAGGGAATGTCTTCAGCAGTTGAGCTGAAAGCATAGGCTTTGTCCTCACCTCCATAAGGGTCACAGAGGTGGATTTGAGGCAGAAGTGTGGAGAGGCCAGCGGAAATGACTGCTTTAGCCAGGCAGGTAGACCTGATAGGGCGGTAAAAGTTTCTTTCTCACACATAAGTGGGGCAGTTAGGGAATAAAAAGAGTGATCATTAGATGATGTGTTGAGTTGTCATTACATTTACAGTTATTGTCCTAGCTGATCAGGTCAGGGCCAAGGTTTTTTAAAGTTATAAAGATACAACATCAATACAAGCTATTCTCGAATACGCAAAAGGAAAGAAGAAATAGATTTTTTTCCACAAAACTACATGCAGTCATACAGATAAAAGCTGAGGCTATCAAAACAATTAATTAATTGTGATTATTGCTATGATTTCATGATTTGTTTTTAAAGGCCAATTATTACATTAATTATATATACATTGAAAAAAAAACATTTTGCAAAATCCCCTTTATAGATTCCTTAGTACCACTGGACTCCAGTTTGTCTTAGGTGTCTTTTGTCATGTTTTGTTCAAGGTACACTTTGAAAAATTGTGTCTGTCCTGAAAACGACTGAAAAGTGATATTTAATCTGGGTTTAATTCCAAGATCAGACTGCAGTCAGAAAATTGATGTTGTGTCACTCCTGAAGAATGTTATGGATTGCGTCCATAGTGGATTTTTGGTTTAGAGGAATTTTTTTTGCTGGACTGGACTTCAATTGTTCAATTGTATTCAATTGTTTTCTGTTACATTTTGTTACACTTTTGTGCCAACAAAATGAATGTTGTCAGTCCTGTTTTGGGTGATTCTGAGGGGCACATGCTGCTACTTCCATTATTCCAGACCGTTAGGTTCCCAAGGCAGAGAAAATCAGCCATGTTCCAATAACTACCTGAGACCCAGACACACAATCCCCTTCATTAGCTCCGTTCACCTCTTCCTTGTAATTTTCTCTCAGGTTGCTCCAACGCAGTTTTTTTTTGCCAGGCATATTGAATGACTTCCTCTTTTCCCAAGGGCTGCAAAAGTTTTTTCAGGAAAGCAAACTTAGTGTTGTTCACAGGAGAATGTAGCACTAATGATTACTGACATTTACTTAATATGTGAGAGCCAATGAGACAAGGCTAACAAATTAAATAAGGACAAGTCTAATGTCTTTCAGTTAGTTCTTTCCAGTGTTGAATTGCAGTCAGTGTCCCACAGTTTTTAGAGCTTTATTTGTCTTTGTCTCCTCATCCCACACAAAGTGCTTCCTACAGAGCAGGAAGGCTCCTGTCCTTCAACCTCAATTACGACACAACTGAGTTTGGAGGAACAATACTCCGTCTCTCAATACAGACCTCCTTTCATCGAGTTCACATAATCCTCATGTTTTTCGTATAGAAAATAACTGCTTATCTTTTTTCTTTCTGTCTCCCCTCAGGGACAGCCCGGTACTAGAGGATTTCCAGGCTTTCCGGTAAGTGACTTTTGTCTGAAGCCAACTGGACAAACTTCCAGTTTAGTTGTGAGTTTATAAAAGCCACCAATTAGCTACTGGTTCCTTGGCCCCTTATTTAATTGATGCACATGGAAATGACTCAAGGAAGTGAGAATAAATGTACAGCAGATTTGTGCTGATGTCCTTCTAGAAGTCAAATTATGTGAGACCATATATACACTGTAAGGTGTATAAATGTCCTAGAACCCTGTCTAAAGGCTGTTTATCTCCTCTGGATATTAAAGGCCCTTTTCAGGTGTTTATTACCCTGCATGTTCACCGTTCAGCAGGACACATTGAGAGCACTGAGTTAAAATACAGTACCATCAGTGTGTCTAGTGACCTGACCCTTAAAGGAACACTCCACTTTTTTTGAAAATAGGCTCATTTTCCAACTCCCCTAGAGTTAAACAGTTGAGTTTTACCGTTTTCGAATCCATTCAGCCGATCTCCGGGTCTGGCGGTACCACTTTTAGCATAGCTTAGCATAGTTCATTGAATCTGATTAGACCGTTAGCATCTCGCTCAAAAATGACCAAAGATTTTCAATATTTTTCCTATTACAGAAACTACAGAAGAGTCAAGTTTTAAATAGAAAAAATTTCGAAACTCTTTGGTCATTTTTGAGTGACATGCTAACGGTCTAATCAGATTCAGTGAACTATGCTAAGCTATGCTAAAAGTGGTACCGCCAGACCCGGAGATTGGCTGAATGGATTCGAAAACGTTAAAACTCAACTGTTTAACTCTAGGGGAGTTGGAAAATGAGCCTATTTTCAAAAAAAGTGGAGTGTTCCTTTAAGAAATACCTTTTTTTTTTCATAAACATTGTCATATTAGCTTGTCTAGACAGGAGAATTGGAGCTGTTTTGTGCCTTCACAATATCGCCAATCTGCTGTTAACTTTTTTCCAGGGCCCCATCGGCTTGGACGGGAAACCCGTGAGTTTTGCTTCATTCCTTACAAATGTTTGAGTAATTGACACTTGTGCAGGTTTGGAACCTCCAAACCCTTGTACCAAATTATTTGGCAGTAATTGATAATTGACAGTCATTTCGGCAATGAAGAGGATAATTATGGTAATAATAATTATGCCAATTATCATAATAAATTCACTATTGTCATCATCATGACAGAACATGAAATCAATAACGATATGTGTACAAAGAATGAAGTAATTTGTGCTACCTAAAAAGACTAAAGAGAATGGATATTTTTCCTTTGCCTTTTCCCCCCAATCTTACAGGGACAGAATGGTCCAAAAGGTGATATGGTAAGTATTTTTTGTAACCATTTTAACTTACCATTGTTAACTGGCTTGAGAGATGCCGTGCATAAGCAATTTCCTATAAATGTGATCCTAAGAAAACACACCTTGGCTGGAATTAATTGACGCGTTAAAATACAAATCTAAATACTTTTAGTTTAAAGGGACACGCATAATGAGATCTGTCATTTCACTTTTACTAATGAAATACCATTGGAATAAAAACCATTCGTCATAAAGAGAAATATGTAAAGAAGTAAAACATGTCATAAAGCAAAATTTGTCAGTGTCCATAAAACTCACCAGTTGAGCCATTTGTTTTCAAGATAGCTTGTTACAGTGATGTTTATCTAGGCTGTAAGCATGGCCATATAAATTCACAAGAACAACACTCTTGTAGTTTGATTTATGGGTAGAGTGACTGAATGGCATTGTGTGTGTGTGTGTGTGTGTGTGTGTGTGTGTGTGAGAGAGAGAGAGAAAGAGAGAGAGAGAGATGAGAGGCCGTTTCATTCAGTGGAGTTTGTCAAAAGTAACTTTTAAGTGAATATCTGTATGACTTTAGCCGCCTGTGCTATTAAAACAAGGACATTGGGTTGGCTCTGTCCTCTTAAACTGCGACTTGAAAAATGTAGTCAAGAGTTTTCTATAACGTGATGAAAGACAATGGGCAGATAGATTAGGCTCCCAGGCTGTGCGCTTTACACCATTCCTTATGAAATACAGTACAACCTCTATGTTCTCTCTTTTATAGCATCGTGAGAAACGGCAAGCTTAGAAACTATAAAAGAGAAGCACTTTTCCGAATTGACACCTTTATAAGACAGCATCAGAGCTGAACGGCCCCTGCTGAGCTTTTGAACATGCCTCACAGAGCTTTTAAAAAATACATAGCTTACACAAATATACTGTAAGATGGATTTTTATATATATATATATATATATATATATGTTTCTGCTCAAGTTCTTCACGCTCCACATTTGCTTTTATCCTTATATGAAAGTAGTACAGAAATTGATTTGTTGGTATTTCTGGATGAATATTATGACTTCTTGGAATCAATCTAACTGTCATTTCTAAGGCTGCAGGTTACATGTTTTTCAGAGGGCATGATTTATTAAAAGCAGCCACTGAAGCTCTCCATACAAGCAAACAATGATACTTTTAACTTAGTAAAATGCTTAAAAATAAAGAGGTTTGTTTTTAGCAATTAGCCTTTTTTGTATATCGTTTTTCAACATAAGAAATTAATTTATAATGAACTGTTTTGTGCGTTTGTGCTTGTTATGACTGAGAGGTTTGGCATTGTTGGTCGTAAACAGGAAAAGATAATCATGGAAAACCCAGTAACACCTTGTGATTATTTTCCCAGGGTCCTCGTGGTCCCAAAGGAGTACCAGTAAGTATTTGCTTAAAAATATATTAATGTATCATCATAATTCCAGAGGAGTTTTTACGTGGCACTGGAATGTTATGCATGAATTATGTTTTGGATGGATTTTAAGTGTTTTGTTCAAATCTTATTTTTCAGGGTGAACCTGGTCCAAAAGGAGAGAAGGTAGAATTTATGCATAAAATGCACTAAAATAGCAGCTAATTTTCTTATAATTTGTGAAATAGCCTTAGAGGACGACACATAATAGATTTTTTTCTTTCTTTTTTCTAGGGTGTATGTGGTGACTACACTCACAGGGTGAGTGAATGTTTTATTAAACTTGTTGAATTGATTTTTTGATGATATAAACGCTGTGAATGTTTCATTTATGGTTTAAAATAAGCTACCAAATGTGATTCAAAGGTTGTATGGTGTTGTGTGCTGAAAAATCCCAAGCATATGTTTTCATTCCAGTTTTACGTGATAGTCTTCTATTTGTCAAAGAGATTTGTCTTGTTTACCCTTAAAAAGACATGTACAACATGCTTTGCGGTTAATTTACAGACAAATACCATAGAGGGAAAAAGGGAAGGAATAATGGATTGGCAGCTTGGATAGTCCCAGATAGGTAGCACATGAGCACATGCCAAGGCAGGGCCTCAAAAGTTGATCAGCCCTCTCTTGGGAAAATCACAGTTTCATGTAAACAGAGCAATTTTACCAACAGCCTGCTGAATTGAATTTGATAAGACTCTCTTTTAAAAGGGGTTTTGGTAACAGCCCTAGCCTATTTAAATGTAATTTTGGCCTTTTGAAGCTATTTTATCAATTATGTAATCTCAAAAACAACACGCAATATAAAAGCAGAAAAATAGTCTTGGCAGTAGATGTTTCTACTGAATGTGTGTTTTGATTGGAAAAGAAAGAACAGAAACAGCAGCAGGACACGTACAGTTGATAGTTGTTTTTTAAGTATTTAATCACTGATTTTATTGTGTACAGTACAAGTAAGTGTAGTCAGTATATCATACAGATATATCACATCAAAACAGAGTCATTCTTTCTTCATGCATGTCAGCCAGGCCACGTGGGAGGCAGTTGACTATTTAGAAAGCTGCACATAAGGGTGATCTTTTTGGGTGGTTGTACTGTAGGTTATTTGCAGTTAGGGTTAAAGCCAAAGGTCACTGCGCTAGACTGAAAGGATACACCCTGCAGTGACGGAACAAAAATGGGTATTATCACTTGAATGTGTGTGCGTGTGTGTGTTTATGTATCCGTATCCATGTCCGTGTATTTATATGTTGGGCCATTTTAAGCAGGGGCTCCCAATGAAAACGCTGGCAGCTTTGCGCTCCAGTCAGGCTCTGATGTTGAAGGTTTGTGGGCTGTTCGCTGTCCCTCATCCCTAATACCGTGATATGTGTGTTACAGTCCTGCTGCAAAGAGAGACATAGCTGAAAACTGTGCTCTAGTTTATCCACATGCACTGTTGGAGGTGCAGAGAGGTGCCTGTTATTATAACTGATTGAAAACACTGTAGGAATTTATAATGACATATCTTAAAACACAGCTGTTTTCCTGCTTTTTCTTTGGCCTTCTTAGGGAACTTTTATGGTTGTGGTATAACATTTTAAGGTACGCTATGCAACTGTAACTTTATATGACATCAAGATGCATCCAAATGTTTTTTTGGATATGTTAAATACATAAATACCATGTCTCTTTTATATTTTGATTGGCCTCCTTATGCATAGAGTACCTTAACACAATGTAACATTATGGTTGAATTGGTGAAAAACCTTCTGTAGGGAGATAAGGACACTTTAAAACACTTGCCTTCTTTCTTTATTTGTATGTATTTTCCTCTTACTCTGAAATTCATTGAGACAATCAGTGTGTTTTTGTATATATGATATTATAGATTGTGTATATTGCTTTTTAAAATATATAAAAATATAGCTTATATATTTATAGTCATATAGTATGTTTATATATTGGAATATGCACACTAAATTCAGAAGTTTGAGGTCAGTATGATTTTTTATTTTTTTTATTTTATTTTTTTTTACAAGGATGCATTAAGTTGATCAAAAATGACAGACATTTATGTTAAAAAAGATTTCT
The DNA here is from genome assembly GCA_039654765.1 of Mylopharyngodon piceus. Lineage (NCBI taxonomy): Eukaryota > Metazoa > Chordata > Actinopteri > Cypriniformes > Xenocyprididae > Mylopharyngodon > Mylopharyngodon piceus. The sequence goes on from CM077450.1 coordinate 8,691,475, forward strand.
ATTTCAGATAAATGCTGTTCTTTTGAACTTTCTATTCATCAAAGAATAAAAAAAAGTAAGATCACAAAATTTTTAAGCAGCGCAACTATTTTCAACATACCATCATAATAATGTTTCTTGAGCAGCAAATCAGCATATTAGAATGATTTCTGAAGGATCATGTGACACTGAAGACTGGAGTAATTATGCTGAAAATTCAGCTTTGATCACAAGAATAAATTACATTTTAAAATATAGTAAAATAGAAAATAGTTATTTTAAATTGTAATAATATTTCATTTTTTTCAAAGTTTTTACTGTATTTTTGATCAAATAAATACAGGCTTGGTGAGCATAAGAGACTTCTTTTAAATATCATCATAATTCCACATAATTATTTTAATTTTTTAAAAATTTACAGACCTGAAACTATTGAACAGTAGTGTATATTCCATGTACAGTAAGGTCCAAAAGTCTGAGACCTCATTGAAAATGTTTTAAATTAGAATTAGAATGCAAAATTGAATAATTTTCAGTAGTCTTCAGTTCTTTTGGAATTTTGGAATCATTGTAGATGTAAATTTTTACATTTAAATCTCATAAGAAGGCAAGTTGTATTTAGGGTAATATCAACTATTAGTGGTATATCTATGGGTCAATAACTTTTCAATCTGTGCTTTGCAATGCTGCTGATCTCAACAGAAACGCCGTATTGTCAACGTCTGTGCTGGAGGACAGGCCGCAGTAAGTCTGTTGCGAAACTCTCTTTGTAGCAAGACTGAATCCAGCCTGATCTACACAGCATTGCTGCAGAGTTACAGGTGCCGTCACAGTGGAGATGGACATAGAAACATTATCATTGATAATGTTTGATATGTGAATTAATAGGGCTGTCAGTCAACTATAAATTATTAATATTTAATCAAAGGCATAGTTTATATTATTTTAACTACTAAACCTAAATCTTTTATTGAGCTATTAATTTGATAATTGTGTTAATATTGAGAATTTTTACATTTATAAATAGCAAACCTACATTACTCCACTCTGATGGACCCGTTACTCTGTTCAGTGATGCTGAATCCTTTTGGTTCTGTCTTTCCTTTCTTCTTCTTCATCATCTCTCTCTCTCTCTCTATCCGCTTGGCTTGATTTTTCCTTACTGTTCACTCTCTTTTACATTTGTTTTCTGTTTTTTCCCTTCCCCTCCTCTTCTATCTCTGGCCCGTTTCCTTCCTTTGGCCTCCTGGTGAACTTGTGTGGCCTGGTGGTTTTGTGCACCGTGTCCCACCTGTGCTTTGTGACCTCAGCAGATGTTGCCCATCACCGTCCGCAACATGCCCTCAATAAGCCCTCTAATCCTAAAGCGCCTCAAGGTACATCTCTCTCTGCCACCCTCGCACCCCTTCCTTATACGGATGCCAACCTCCATCCACCGACTGCCAGCCAGGCCTCTTGTTGCCCCTATACTTGACATCTCTGTGTTGGAAATTTGAGTTCATTAACAACTAAGCTCTAAGCAAACAGCCGGGGTTGAATTATCATAGCCAATAGTTTCATTGTCTTGAAATACTCTTCTTGTCCAATTCACAAAATTTATAGGCATATAAACTGTACCCCACAGCAAGAACTTCTGTCAGGCCCTCTCTGTCTTTTTAGACATTGTCCATCTGTTTTAACTGGACATTATCTCAATAAAATTCTCTAAATACATAATGGATTGTCCTTATATGTCTAGTCCTATGATAATGTTGGACAAATCTAAGGATCGTTCAGGTATTTTTGAGCTGACAAGAAGTCATTTGAATAGTATCAGAAATTGTAATACTTTTTCAGATTTTTAGCTATTTTGGAAATAAAAGATTAATACAACTACTAGAGAATTTTAGATGTGAAAAATATTTTAAAGACCCCATGAAATCATTTTTTTTTAGTCCAGGTCTGTAAGCTAAATTATCCAGTAACATTTACAATACAGTTCAATTTGTTAACATTAGGTAATGCATTCAGTATCATGAACAATAAACAACAAATTTTAAAGCATTCATTAATCTAAGTAAATATTTATGAATGTACTATTTGTTCATAATGTATTAATGGACACATTTTATGTGGTTACACTTTATTTTAAGGTGTCTTTGTTACACTGTAATTATACATTTAAGTACTAAGTAATATTAAGTAACTACATGTACTTACTATAGGGTTAGGATTAGGGTTTGGTTTGGTTTAGGGTTAGTTACATGTAATTATGCATAATTTTTAGTTATTACTATAGTAACTGCATGTAACATATGTGACACTAAAATAAAGTGTTACATTTTATTTTAATGTGTCCTGGTTACAGTGTAATTACGCAAATTAGTACTGAGAAATATTAATTAACATGTACTTACTATAGGTTCAGGTTTAGTTTTAGTGTTAGTTTCTTGTAATTACGCATAATTAAGGACACATTAAAATAAAGTGTTAGTTTTTACAAATTGTTAAAAATGTTTTTGTATAAGTAGGAATTAACCAAGATTAATACATACTGTAAGTATTTTTCTTTATTTCATTTTAGATATTGCATTAACTAATGTTGACATATACTGTAGAACCTTATCGTAGAGTGTTACCAATTGACTTTCAGCACATACGCATTTAAAATTAACAGTTTTTTTCAGGAAAACACACCAAAAATCTTATGACATCATCTTGCACTCATTGGCGTGCCCAATTTGTTTGTCCAATCAGATAGTCTCAAAAAAAGTGAACAAAACCATTTCATGGGGTGTTTAAAAGTTCAAAATGTATATATTTTATTCTACAATGACTCATCAAATCCCTTAAGAACGGTAAGCAGGGCTCCAGCCATATTAACAAAGCAAACAGAAGTTTGAAAATCTTTAACAGAAGTTAAAAAAAACAAAACAATGACTGTCAAAAGATAACACAAAAATGAGACCGCTTATTTAGCAGAAAAGTGAGTCTTGCCTAAAGGAACTTTGGCCTGTCGAAAAGGCTCTCTGCCTTTACTGCCCACTCTAGGAAGTGCCCCTGGCACAGGTTGACCACGGTTGGCACCCGTCCTCCATCTTATTTCTACAGATGTGTAGTCACACTAATTTTGAGTAGGCTACCATGTTTGGAGACAATGGTACAGACTGTAGAAGACCACAGTGTTAGAGAAAGAACTTTGCAGCTGATTGGCTGGGTCTGTGCATTGGGTCGGGTCTGTGCATTGGGTCGGGTCTGTGCGTTGGATGGAGATCATGGAATGTCTACATTTAATGGATCTACATCTGGCCTCATAAATCAAATCTTGACAAGTCCTGTCAAGGAATAAATGGATAAAATATGGATCTAAAACTGATGGATGTGTTCCGGATTTCTCTGAGCTTCAGACTTTGCTACTGAACAGAGACGGTGTTAAAGAAAGGGCTTTCTTTGTCACGGTATCTGCTCTATTTGTGGTTAATCAGTCGTGTACACAGTTGCCAGCATGTTGGAGGTCTTAATTTTATGTCTATAGTAGCAGACTTGGAAATAAATGGAAGGAATTAATGGAAGGAAAATTATTCGAACTTCTAACACCAAATGTTCAGTTTGCAGTCTTTTTAATGTTGAAAACAGACATTTTAAAAATTAATTACACAGCAGAATTCTTCAGAACTAATCAGTTCTCCTCATGGTCTTTTCTCAGGAAGAGTAGGATATTGTTTAGTCCAGTCTTATTTCCTATTTTCACATCCTACTCGCTGTGTAAATACTGGACACTTTCCTGTAGATGATTTTGTTTAGTCTCTTTCTGTGTTGAAAGTCTCTTCTTGCTCATAACTGAGAAGTACCCAAGATAGATTTTAAAACAGCCGTGAGTGGATCATGTAGAGCAGTGGTGTTCAACTGGTCCGTCGGTAGGATTGCGGACAGCAGGGAAAGCTATGCTAAATGTGAATAATAAAATAAATAGTCTTAACAACAAAATAAATAAGCTTATCAACCTATCAAAGAGAGGAGAAAAATCTCATATATTTTGTTGTTTACGTCAAAGGCTGTGCATCCAATCAAACTCACTGGAAAAAAAAACATGACCCGGACTACACGGAATTTGAGTTTAACTTACAGTGAGGATAAAACTGAAGTTTCAATTTTAAACAACAAACAATTTTGAGTCGCCAATTGATGTCTAATTCTAAATAGGGTCTTGAAACAAACTTAGTTGGGAACCACAGATGTAGACCTGAGGAAGATCTGTGAGGCCACAAGCAAAATTGTACGGTTTGTTAAGCTGAAGGCATTAGCTAATGGCTAGTGGGCCACTGAAGATGTTCTTAAAAGCATTGTAGTTGTAAGTGTAGTTTTTCCAAACTTTTTCCCCAAATCTTTTCCCTCCACCATTTTCCAAACATGGTACTCTATAAACTAAATAACATCAATCATCTCATCCTAACAACTGACTTTCAACTCAACCTTCAAACTTTGGTTCCTCTCAGCTTCAAATCCATTGTTTCATCAGTGAATTATTATAAATATTTTAAATATTTTTCTAAATGACATTTTATAAAGAACTTTAAGTAGATATTTCATCAACAGCTTTGCTCATTCTATAATTTCATATCTGATTATTGTGACTTACTGGATTTGAATCAGAGTGGATCCTGCCATTGATGTTATGAATTGTACATTATATCCAAATGGTTTCTTTATCTCAGATGCTAACTTCCTGTCTCTCAGCAGGGCGAGCCTGGAGCACAAGGACCACCGGGACCTCCTGGCCCCCCAGGGCTTCCGGGGACTCCTGGTCTAACTGGTGCTAGTGGGCCTCCGGTAAGTTTCAATTATTTATTTATAAGCTGAATAATGTACAGTCAGGATTTTTTTTTTTTTTTTTTTATTATTGCAAAATAAACCCCTTTGTGTCATGTGCGATCATGGCTGTATATTATTCCTGGTTAACCCTATAACCCTGGTAAACCCAAATACAGTAATACCAGTAATTTTTGACCTTGTTGGAACATTTTTTTAGCCCTCATGAGAAAACCAGCTTATAAATCATACTATATGGTATTTTTTGAAAATACTGTAAGTTTGAATACTGTAAGTTTTCTGTGATGGGTAGGTTTAGCGTCAGGGTTAGGATTAGGGGAATAGAATATACAGTTTGTACAGTATAAAAATCATTATGTCTGTTTCCCCATAAAACATGGAAACCCAACGCGTGCGTGTGCATTTTAACTATCTACCTACTCATTGTTGGCATAGGGTAAACCTGGAGAACCTGGAAAACCTGGAAAAGACCCAAGGGTGAGTATTTGAATACGTGCATGCATTGTCATCCTTACCTTCCTAACATGGATACTCAACATTATTTGAAATAAAACCAGAATCATCTACAATGCTTCAAACTGAAAGTATGTTTCTCTTTCTTTCATTTTAGATGCTACCAGGGCTGAAGGTAAGCTTGAAAAACCACACAGCTGTCCAGCTGCACTGCAATGATAGTATTTTCCACAGGCGAGTCATAAACAGGATCACATGAAGTTCACACACAGTTCAGCAGCCTACAGGGTGGGTCTGCTCTGTCTTTGCCAGTACAGAAGGGGTGGATACGCCATAATTGATTAACCGTGTTACTGTTAGATAAGTATGTATTTCCCCTGATGCATTAATTGCCACTGAGTTTATACTGGGGAATTTTAATTGTACTCCATTTAGCAGCACTAGTCCCTTATAAGAGCACACTTCAGCTCTCTATAAAGATTGTCTGCCGGTCTATATAAGAGCTGTAACTAGAAGCTTGCTCCTTTGGACACGAAGTTCCCAATAAACGAAAACCACTCTGCTTATTGCTCCTTTTAAACGAATAAAAACGCTTCTCGATAAAAGCCACAGAGCAAATGGATGGATATTTGATAGTTTTTTTATTTTTATTTTTTATAGGGTGAACCCGGTGTACCTGGACAAAAGGTGAGTATGTCCATCTAAGTTCATGAGTATACATTTATTGTTTGTGTTATATGAAAAGCCATTTTTTGAATCCCATATTTTAGAACTATAAATTTGGCACTGCTGCTGATTGCTTAAACAAAACTGTTAGAAATGGATCCTTCTTCTCTGAGGAACCTTCAGGAATTAAGCAGAACTGTGAGGGAGTGACGTATCAATTAATCATTCAGCAGAGTGATTGAAAACCACTAAGCTACAGGGCAGAGCCCTGAATGTGAGGCTCATTAATCGCAATGCTAGATGAAAAGTTTTAAACTGGAGAAGGAAGCTTGGCACATCACTTTAAAGTCATGCTAGACCACAGATAAAATATTAGTGGATTAGAAAGAACATAATTCATCTGCTCAACAAACTATTTGCTTCATGCATGGCCTTCTTTCTCTAACTGATTTTTTCCTTATCTCTCAGGGTGATCGTGGTGAAGCAGGTCCAAGTGGACCTGAAGGCCCCAAGGTAAGAATCTGTAACCTTTGACTGGTTTAAGCAGCTTAAATAATTAACCTGCTCCACAGGTCACCCATCACTTCTGGGTCAACCCATTACATAATCCCATACATCAGATTGACAGCCCCCTTTGAGTCTGATTCAAAGCCTTACTAGCTTTCTCTCGTTATTTTGTCAATCAAAGTCTTGAAGTTTGGGTGCAGAAACAGGCGTATTCAAATTACATGCTTTCTTTAATCAGGCCTCCAACAGAAGAGAGTGGGATTTCATCTAAAACCGTCTGTAGGTGTGACATCAGATACCCAAAACATACAGTTTTGATTAAGCCAGTGGGACGGCAACTTGATTGGTTGAGTTACCAGTTTAAATACCACTGGAGCACAAGAGGATTTAGACAAAGTATCAGGCTGATAACAGCATCTGTTTGGGGTTTTACTGTCTTCCCCTTCAGCAATGTGCTTAACTCTAAAGTCATTGAGTGCATTATCCCTGAGGTAATGAAAGATTGAATTAAGATAGTAAAAGGGGCTTAGTGTAACGCCATGAAAAGCACAAAACACACTACAGTAAAAATGTTTAATGTTTTTTAAAACTCTCTTACGCTTACCAAGGCTGCATTTATTTGATCAAAAATACAGTAAAAAGAGTAATAGTGTGAAATTATATTTACAATTTAGAATAACTGCTTTCTGTATATTAAAAAATGTAATTTATTCCTGTTGGAAAAGTTGAATTTTCAATCTTCAGTGTCACATGATCCTTCAGAAACATTTCTTATTATCAGCAATGTTAAAAAAAAGAGTTTTATTAAGTGCTTCTTAATATTTTAATTGAAACCGTGATACATTTTTTCACACTCTAAAAAATGCTGGGTTAAAAACAACCCAAGTTGGGTTGTTTTTAACCCAGCAAATGGGTTGTTTTAACCCAACGGTTGGGTTAAATGTTTGCCCAACCTGCTGGGTAGTTTTATTTAACTCAACTTTGGTTTAAAAATGACTGTATTGCTTGCTTAAAATGAACCTAAGGTATGTTGGAAATTAACATTTATTAAAATGTTTTTTTTTGTTTTTTGTTTTTTTAAAAGAACATTTATTAATAAGTTTAATGAATAATAATTAAACAATAAACATTTATTAAATTGCTTATTAATACATTTTCACCTTTTGATTATTATTGTTGTCTCTAGTAACTATGTGTCTGATTTTTAATTTCCAACCTATTTTGGGTTCATTTTAAGACAGCCATATAGTAATTTTTCAACAATAGTTGGGTTAAAAAAAACTGCCCAGCACGTTGGGTGAACATTTAACCCAACCGCTGTGTTAAAACAACCCAGTCGCTAGGTTTGTCCATTTTCAACCCGACTTGGGTTGTTTTTAACCCAGCAATTTTTAGAGTGCAGGATTCTTAGATAAGAAAGTTCAGAAGAACAGCATTTATTTGAAACAGAAGTAACATTACAAGTGGCCTTACAGTCACTTTTGATTAATTTAATCTGCACTTGCTGAATAAAAGCAGTAATTTCTTTATAAAAAAAATTAAAAAAAAAAAAAAATTACTGGCCCCAAACTTTTGGACTGAACGGAAGAGTATGTAACAATATATTGTAGAGAGAAAACTATCTTTCAGTCTTTTTTCTTGAATACTTTCCTGCACACAATCAATCTTTCCACCTCATTCCACACTGGTTTCCAGAATAACACAGAACAGTGGGTCAAACAGCTTAGCCTATGTGAAGTTACAAGTGCATTGATTGACACTTTGTGAGGGATACATGTTGGCACAAAAACCACATATAATTTTTTCCATGTGAAATTGAATTTGCTTTGCTTTGAAACAACCTATATAGTTCGCAATCTTGGATTTGTGTTACGCTTTTACCCATGTGAACTCTGGAACGACCTGCATATCGATTCCCGTCCAATCTACCTTGGTGAACTTGAGCTTTCTTCCATCAGCCACGTAGTTCATGTCCAACACACGCACCCAGTCAATATCTAAAGCTAGATTGATAGTAAGCATGTCACACAGTGAGCTTATGGAAAATTCTTCTATACTAGAGTTAGACTGAAGTTAGGTTTATGTTCACTTTCATCTTAGCTCAGGTGAAATGTTTTGTGCTGCAGCAGAGCAGTAGTTATTTTGCACAACTGCACCACCTTCTGGATACTGGCAAGTGTTGCGCTCATAAATACTCACAAACCCAAAGATTTATGAAGGCAGGCTAAAATGTAGTCTCCCCTGTGTGCTGAGGTTGTCTCCTGTCTGGCCTCTCATGTCTACTCAAAAAAGAGACGTCTTTCCATTCATCTGTGAGAGAGGCAAAGGGCCAAGTCAATGGCTTTACAATTAAAAGGTTAAAATCAGAAGAGACATGTTATTCGGCACATTACCAGCGCACTTAATCAACAGCGGACTTTGTCTTCCTCCCACGAGACTTTATTTCTGAAAAATTACTGTCTGTCGCCTTCATGGTTGTTTAGCTATTTAATCAGCGCAGCATACGGCATTGAATAGCACAGAAAAGAAATGTTTGCTCAAATAATTCCTCCACTACACAGGAGATTGAACTGGTTGTTTAGATAAATGATGTCATGGACTGAAACTCTGCTGACTTTAATGTTGCCCTGTTGCTGTGATAGATGTAAATTAGTTGCAAATTAGTTGTTTTGGGCTGAGGAAAAGCAGGTCAACATTTGACATTTTGACTTATCGGTATTAGAAGGTGTTTTTGCATTTCATAGCATATTAATCACTTTATTTGCTTTGTTTCTCTTTAGGGAATTAAAGGAGACGAAGGACTGAAGGTAAGGAATGCATTTGGTTCTGCTTGCTATTTTAAAAAAAAAATGGCCATTTTTATAATGTTTGGAAGTTTTAACAAAAAAAATTGATCTGTTTGTTTGATCTCGACCAGCCCAACATAGCAACATTGACTCAACCAATAGCATGGGTTTGGAGGCGGGGCTAACTGTTTGTTTAACCAATGGCAGACCAACTTGCAATTGCGTGTGGTGACATAATTTGCACACACATTTTTTGTTGTGTACCTCTTAGATTTACATTCAGTTTTGATTATCATGTCATCTTTGGGGTTTATTAAAGTGATAACACTTTACAATAAGGTCTAAATACAGTCAAAGTGCATTTACTAATGTTAACAAACACAACTTTTAATGATAAAAATGTATTAGTAAATTGATGCTATTTAAATTTAATCAACTAAAATTAATAAATGCTGTAGAAGCATTCTTATTTCATGTAAACTAATGTAGTTAACTAATGTTAATGTAGTTAACTAATGTTAACAAATGAAACCTCATTTTAAAGTGTTACCATTAAAGTCATAAACATAAATCTGTGTTTTGTTAGGTTCCAATCAGATATTTAACCTATAATTGTCTAAAGCAGGGGTGTCAAACTTAACTCCTGGATGGCCACAGTCCTTCAGAGTTTATTTCCAACCCTGCTTCAACACACATACCTGGACTGTGTTAAACTCCACTTTTAGACATACACTCGCAAACTTCCATAAGCACTTCCCCTTTGTATAATCCCTGCCACCATTTTGAAGTGCGTTCAAGTGGGCGAACTTGACGAATATAGTTAATGGATCTTAGTTCAGTTAGGACATTTTAGTAGCTTTTATAAATGCGCCTTAGAAAAAAACATTACTGATGTGCATCTTGAGACAAAACAATGGCACTGACATATTTTAAGATATGTCAACGCAAGATGCTTTCAGCAAAAACAGTTAAAACGTGCATTTTAGTCTGGGACTAGGCTTAAACCTTGTCTGTGAAACCAGGGGATAGTTTGTTTTGTTATCATTTTCATTTGAGCAATTTTTTAAATTTTCTCCTACAGCCTAAGCATACATTCAGGCCTATAGAATGGTGCATAAAACAAATTTATAGGAAAAAAAACTGTAAATAATAAATCAGCTCCATAGCGGATTCCAAGCCATCGTGGGCGTTCCATTTAAACCCATTGCAAGGGTTCCGCCAATAGGGGTACTCGTGCAATGGTAGCAATGACGTACATCCGAGTGAACAAGACAGAGGGAAGTTACTGAGGGAAGGGCATAAAAAATGAGTTAAACGCAGTCCTGTATTTTTCAAATAAGCCTGAAGGACTTAATTAGCTGCATCAAGTGCATTTAATTGAGGTTGAAGCTAAACTCTGCAGGGCTGTGGCCCTCCAGGAACTGAGTTTGACACCCCCCAGCTAAAGCATCTTGAAGGAGAAGTATTCTATAGAGAGTAAATCTAAACATCTAAAGATTTATGTTTGTGTGACTATCTCATGTCTGAGGCATTGCTCCTACTGAAACATGCATCTGCTGGAGTGATTACACTGTTTGTCACTGGGGAAGTTTTAGCCTGTAAAGAGGAGTGGGACGCACTTAAAGTTTACACCTGCTGATGCACCAATAGTCCCTACAGGATACTGCTATTCAGACTGTCTAACTGCTTAATGCTGAATGTTGTCCTCTAAAGCCAGCAGTGAGGCTCGAGTCCATGGGCCAGACATCTTATGTGAACTGTGTCCCACCGAACTCCTTTACTAGCCTGAGTTTGATGGAATTTTCATTTCCTCTGCACATCCTCGCCTCCCCCCGACTTCTGTCTCAGGACCACCCTAGAACCTCATAGTCATCCGTCCTGATGCTCACAACATCAGAGGCTTACTTTAGATCTGGCTTCTTTATTTGGATTGTGCCAGAAGAAAACACTTTCTAATCTCATGACTTTGTTTGGGATTACACAATCCCATTTCTGCATATGTACTTCGGTTGGCTTCCACCAGTTTGTGTGTATTTGTGGTGTACAGTATGTGTTGATCTGCTGAAGATGTTCCCATCTGTGCATTGGTGTAGGGCCAACAAGGGATGGATGGGCAAACAGGAGAGAAAGGGGAAAAGGTACTCTGAGTCTGAGAAATGTTGCTTGTACATTTAGCTTTGTGTGTATGAAGCAAAAATCTAACTATCGTGATATTTGCATGACATCGCATGATCAGCAACTTCTTGGATATATACTGCTGCACGATATAAGACACTTGAGATTAAGAACTAAAGCGGACAAGATGTTTTTAGTGAATAACGTCTTAAATTCTGGTCTGTTCGTTCGTTCGTTTTCGAGTTCATCCTACATTATTGTAACTCATCCACCTTCATTGACTCGTGTACCACTGGTAGACACCAGCTTATGTTACCAAAGTGAGGACTCGCATGGGCTGTGGGCAGGACAGATGCTTTGCAACTGAAACCAGGATGTGCACAAAGACATATGACTCAGTACCGGAGTCAAGCTGGGAGACCAGAGGGATTGCACGCTAAGAGAAAAACAGGCCGCTAGCACAAGACATTCCCTCCTTTCTTCATCTGAGCACCTGTGCGTCTGATTTACAGGCCTCTATCCTTGCTGTTTGTGGAGAGTCCCCTGTTACACACAGCTTGATGGACTTAGCACACTTATTTTTGCTACCTGCCTTTGTCCCTGCCAAACACATGCTGCCATACTCTTCGATTGTTAGGTCTGTTGTCATGACAGTGCTTTGTGTTTCTGCATTTGAGCGGTCTGTTTAAGTATATGAATGTTTTCATCATCATACTCAGCAGACATGCCAGCTGGGGAACTGACATAAATAAGCACATCTGCAGCAGTGCTATATTTAGTGTTTTTTATACAATTATATGTATACAACTTGATCACCGCCTCTAATTGAATGCAGGACAGTATGTTTGGGGTTTCAGGCTTGGAACCGGGCTGTTGCTTGTTTGAATATATCATTGAGGGATTTACATGTTTACATGTAAATGACTCTTCATTTACACTGTGCCATTTAACACAACACTTTGTTACAAATTAAGGCAGAATCAAAAAAGTACCAGAAAGTATCAATGTAACATGATATCATTCAAAAGTGTGAGATTAGTAAGATTTTTTGTTTTTGAAAGAAGCATTTATTTGATCGCAAATAAAGTAAAAACAGTAATATTGTGAAATATTATTACAATTTAAAATAACTGATTTCTATTTTAATATATTTTAAAATATAATTTGTTCCTGTGATGGTAAAGCTAAATTTTCAGCATCATTACTTCAGTCTTCAGTGTCACATGATCCTTCAGAAATCATTCTGATATGCTGATTTGGTGCTCAAGAAACATTTCTAATTATTAGCATGACATTTTTTGGAAATCGTGACATTTTTATAGGATTCTTTAATGAATAAAAAGTTCAAAAAACAGCATTTATTTAAAATAGAAATCTTTTATAACATTATAAATGTCTTTACTGTCACTTTTAATCAATTTAATGCATCCTTGCTGAATAAAAGTATTAATTTCTTTAAAAAAAAACTTTTGAATGTATATTCATGTGTCATGTACATAAATATAGTACCATGTAATAATAGTCAAAGATTTGGACAAACCTATGCACTCTTATTGTTATTATTTTATTTATTTTAGAATAAAATAAAGTCATCAAAACTATAAAATGGTAAAATAGTCTAAAATAATTATATAGTGGCTAAAAATTTTAAACAAAACTCCATTTCATGTAGCTATATTTGACCAAATATAGTTGATATGATGCACACTTGACCAATTTGCTCCACTTTATGCATTAAAAAGGTGTCTTAAATGAAACCGTTTCATAAAGAAATTCATATGTTGGCACAATTGATGTTTGCCTAGAGAGCTCATTTCAAGCATGTTAGCCTAATAATGTAGATCAGTGAGTCCAGTGGGTATTGTATACCCAGTATTAACAATTTATACAATCCCTTTACTATGGTACCGCCACAGTACCTTTTTGTTGGGGGAAACTGCTGTCTTCCCTCAAAACATCTGTCTTTCTCATTAATAGTCAGTACTAGGTTTTGTGTTGTGAAAGCCAGTGAAAATTTATGAGATAAAAAGGAGATAAGCAAACGCTAAATTTACTCCTTTTACTCCTGCAGCCAACAGTGGGTGAGCCTCATCTGTATTAAGTGAGGCTGCTAAAGACTGTCTGTATTTCTCTCCAACTGGAATAAATGTAACACACATTTACAGTAACAAACTTGCAAACACACACACACACAAACAGACACACACAGATTAAAAGACAGATGTACACTCATGTAACAAGTGTTGCACCTCTGCCATTAGATTCTTATGTTAAGTAGGAATGAGAGATGATGGCGTGACATGAATTTAAAGAACCGCCCAGTGAAGCACCTCCAAGATCAAACGAGAGCCGCTTTATTTCTTTCTCTTTGACATTGGCTCTCACAAAACTTCTCAGTTACACACTCCCCTCCAGATCGGGATTGCTAAAATAGAGAGCCCAAGGGTTATTAAAGCAATAAGTCAGGAGAAGCCATGCACTGCTGTGATTTTACTGGGTTTTTAGGCACTACATGAAGCAGCAGCAACAGAATAAATGACTGCATCTGAATTTTTCTTTACATCCTAAAAATATATTTATTTGAACTTGTTCTGTGCACTTTTTATTGCTTTAAGCATAAATCCAACATAAAAACAAGAAAAAAAATCTAATGTAAGCACCAAGAAGAATTGGAAAAATAATTGTTCTGGAAATCAGACAGTCCTGTCCCAAACTCATGCCATTGGCTGGTGTGAGTCTGGCCACACCCAATCAAAATGTTCAATCAAAAGCTGCTTTCCATCGAAATTACCCGAAACAATTTGTCCCAGGAATCATGAAGATTAAGTCTGGTGACGTAGGACTGCGTGCAACTTTCCAGTTCCTGCTAGATTTCGTCCTCCGCGTATAAGCTTAATAAAGCCTGAACCTTGTTGTCTGTCCATCAGTCATATTCATATCAACTCACTGTTGATTCAAATAGCAAACAACTCTTACTGCATGCACTGCAACAGACTTTTAAAAATGGTGGTTGAAATAAAATGCTGCGTGGAGTCAACCAATCAAAATGCTGCGTGAACTCAACCAATCAGCATGTTCAATTTCCAAGTTACAGCCCCGAAAGTTCCTGAACTTTGAAAAAGTACTACCTCGCAAGCAGGTACTTTCTGAGAGGGAAATTTTTACCTGGAACTTAATTTAGACCCTAGTTCCTGCGGTCGAAACACACCAAGTCCCGCCCCAAAGTCCCTAGTTCCTGGAAACGCGGCTAAACAGACTGCAATTACGCTTGGTACTGCAAGTGCCTCAAAAATTACACACTGTGTCTTTAAGAGTCAGAACTGAATGTTTAATAGTTGTTTTTCTCTTCATACAAGGATCCTTTGTGTCTCAAAGAACTTGAGCAGTATATGATGCATGTCGCTATATAAATGGAACTTATTAGGTTTATTTTGGAAATTTCTTTCACCCGTTTTCTCTTTATACCTCGGGCCAAGCACGTATACCATGCTCTCGTATTTCATAGGAGCCAAAGTAAGTCATTACTTATTATGAACAGTCCTGAAGGAATCAAGTTTGTCAGCAAAGAATGCAGCCACTTCTTCTCAGTGCTGATGACTGTTCTCTTCACCTTCCCAGAGTTCCCCTCAACTCCAAAGGCTCCGTCTTCATCATTTTTAGCCTGAAGATTAGCACTCCCATAAATCACTTGCAGCCTGTGTCTGTCCACACACTAGCCTCTGCCCCACCAAGCGCTCTTCACTCTAAAATAGAAGCAGACGGGGTTGAAGGAGACATGATGATGGGCAGCAGGGCCTAATGGAATGGTGTGAGTTGATTGGAAATGAAGATGATCAAAGAGACTTCCTGTTTTCAGCATGTGTCCAAGAAGTTTCTCTTTCATGATTAAAGTGATCAACCATCACTGCATCGTTCCAATCCCTTAATGGGACAGTTACATGCAGTCGGACTCTTTCATCTACTGGGAACACGCATAAACTCCCATACGACTCTCTGCCATACGACTCTCTTGTCCAAACCCAACTGCTCTTTCTGGTCCCTGATTGGTCGGCGTTTATGAAAGCAGCTGAGTATGACAAGCAGTCTCGTCTCGGGCCCAAAAGCACACTAGAGTGCCTTGGATCATTAATACCCTCTCAAACCGCACACATTTGGCGTCTGTCTCTCTTGATAACCTGCAACCCTCTCCAAGGTCTGACCACTGCACCTGTCAAAGCGGGTTATGCCAAGCTAGGCTCTGCCACCTGCCCTCTGCTCAGACTCACTGGAGTCTTCATGCCATCTTTGACCTCTGACCTCGGCTGCCTGTTGTCTGGCCGCCAGTCTTTGAATGTCATGCATTGTTTTCTGTAGAGGCTTTCTGGACATGTTGTAAAACGCTTCCCTTGTGGCACTACCATGTAATGTAATGATTGAGTACTGACTAATCTACCTGTTTGTTTGTGTGTTTGATAAACCTACTAAAGAAACCAGCTTAGAAGTGGTCTAAGCTGGTTTATGCTGATTAGATGTGCTTTGCTGCTGGTCTAGCTGGTGAACCAGCAAATGGTCAACCAGTGTGGTCTTCTAGTTAAGCTGGTTGACCAGTGAAGTATTGCTAGTTAACTGTGTTGGGAAAACATTGCTTGTAAATGCAACACATTACTATGTTGCTTTAATTATTGTAGAAAGTAATTGTGTTTAATTTAGTACATTTTGTGGAAAATGGTGTGTTAATATTGCCATTTTTATTACTTACAGCTGACTGAAAATCTCGTTCCTCCAGTGGAAGTTCTTGGCTTGCGGTCATTTTTTACATTAGAAATACATTGGAAATATACATCGATCAGACATAACATTATGACCACTGAAAGGTGAAGTGAACAACACTGATTATTTCTTCATCACGGCACCTGTTAGTGGGTGGGATATAATAGGCAGCAAGTGAATTTTGTTCATTTTGTCTTCAAAGTTGATGTGTTAGAAGCAGGAAAAATGGGCAAGCGTAAGGATTTGAGTGAGTTTGATAAGGGCCAAATTGTGATGGCTAGATGACTGGGTCAGAGCATCTCCAAAACTGCAGCTCTTGTGGGGTGTTCCCGATCTGCAGTGGTCAGCATCTATCAAAAGTGGTCCAAGGAAGGAACAGTGGTGAACCGACGACAGGGTCATGGGCGGCCAAGGCTCATTGATGCACGTGGGGAGCGAAGGCTGGCCCGTGTGGTCCGATCCAACAGACCAAAGGTGTCAGAATACTTATGCGCATGGGGCTGCATAGCTGCAGACCAGTCAGGGTGCCCATGCTGACCCCTGTCCACCCCCGAAAGCACCGACAGTGGGCACGTGAGCATCAGAACTGGACCACAGAGCAATGGAAGAAGATGGCCTGGTCTGATGAATCACGTTTTCTTTTACATCACATGGATGGCCGGGTGAGTGTGCGTTGCTTACCTGGGGAACACATGGTACCAAGATGCACTATGGGAAGAAATCAAGCCGGCGGAGGCAGTGTGATGCTTTGGGCAATGTTCTGCTGGGAAACCTTGGGTCCTGCCATCCATGTGGATGTTACTTTGACACATACCACCTACCTAAGCATTGTTGCAAAAATGGTTCAGGAATGGAGCACAACAACGAGTTTGAGGTGTTGAATTGGCCTCCAAATTCCCCAGATCTCAATCCAATCGAGCATCTGTGGGATGTGCTGAACAAACAAGTCCGATCCATGGAGGCTCCACCTCGCAACTTACAGGACTTAAAGGATCTGCTGCTAACATCTTGGTGCCAGATACCACAGCACACCTTCAGGGGTCTAGTGGAGTCCATGCCTCGACGGGTCAGGGCTGTTTTGGCAGCAAAAGGGGGACCAATACAATATTAGGAAGGTGGTCATAATGTAATGCTTGATCGGTGTATATTTTATATTGGAAATGCTGAATCCCACTGAAACAGCATTTTGACATTTTGAGAACATAAATCTCAGGTTTTGGTGTAAATTTAACAAGTGAAGGTGCGGTCACATTTACTCTCGTTCACTGTCAAAATAGTCATTGCAATAGAAATCTGGACAATCAGGAATTTCGCATCAGGTTCAATTTGGTCACACGGATTTCCCGCATTGACTGAAAGAAATCTGCTTGGTTTGAAAGAGACTTCTCTGTGAGCTGTGCTTTATACATCAATTACACTGTTGACAATGGACCTTTTTGCCCACAACAAATCATTGCTTAAATTAATGTGTCTATGTGACACAAATCCCAACACTGCCAGCATGCAAAGCACAACTTACAATACAGCAGTGAGCAGATGTGCTGGGCAATTCTCGTTTGTCATCATGCCTAACAATCTGCTGAAGCAAAAGTCTTTCAGTAGTGTTTTGCTTGTGCTATGAGTGCAATCTTTGGTTTTGGCTTGTGAATGTGTGACTTCTTAAGTATTGAAACAATGAGTAATTGATGATGATTTTGCAGGGTGAGCTAGGGATGCCTGGAATGCCTGGGAAACAAGGAGTGAAGGTAGTTCACTTCTACTGCAGCTTATATCTTTCCCCATCCCCTTTTACCCATGATCCCCAGCCTTTTATAAAGAGCTATCCTTTTTTCCCAGAACCCTGCATGCTCTTCCAGAAGCATTCCTTTGCTAAAATGCTCCTTTGAGAGCTCAATCTTATATGTTATGATTTTAAGTAGAACTGCTTTCACGCCAGAGGGCGATTAATAGCTCATTATACAGCCACGTCACATATAACCGTCTCACCTTCTGACACTGTAAAGTGGCATCTGAGACTTGAGGAATGAGATGGCAGGAGAAAGACGGATGGTGCCACAAGCAGTCAGACCCCCCAGTCACCCTCGACCCCAATGGGTTGAGTGTCCTCATGCAGCCACAGCTGTGTCTGTAAATCACTGCCTTCATGTCTGCTCATTAGTCTGAGATAACAGACATGAATTAAATAACTGTCATGTGCTCTTTACTATTAATAACAAACCAATTGTGGGGGGCGGCTCATTGCGGCATGCTGCTAGTGATCAGCTATTTGCGTGCCTGGAGAGCACAAACTTCGACATTCCAATCTAAATATTGATACCAGCACGTGCTGTCTAATTGTTTCAGTAGAAATTATGACATCTGATAGACCCTTGGGGGTTTACGATAGATGTAAACAGTGTTTGGCTAAATAATTACAGAAAATAATCTTCAGTTGAAATTAAGAATGACTTTTTCAAGCAAAATATGATGTTGATTCCTTTGTTGATTTTCAAAGGTTTGTTTAGGTCTTTTCTCACTGTTTTCCTTTTCTCTCTTTCTCTGTTTTTCTAATGTTGACATCTTGCACTCTTCAGGGAGAGCCTGGTTTCCCAGGCGCCCCTGGACGAAAGGTAAAGGCCTGGTTTGGTGTGGTTGTATCTTTAACACATTTACTGATCATACGAAATTCTTAAAGTCATTTTTCTGTCACTATGAAGGGTCAGGCAGGTGTTTCTGGTATCCCTGGAAAACGGGGCTACAAGGTACACCTGAATGTGCGCTGTGGCTATGTCTTGCACAACTAAGTGCTTGTTCTCACACCCTCAAGCTCAGCAGTGTTTTTTGGTGTGATGTTGAATATTGAGGGTGAATTTTACTCACCCTTTTGCAGTTTCAAGCCTGAATGACTTTGTTTTTTCCATGGAAGACAGTGATTAATTTTTGAAGATTTTTGGTCATTCTTTTAAGTTTAATGATATTATTAAAAGTGACAATACAACTCATGTGCCTTATTCCAAGAATGTATTTGCTACTTTAGTATTATCTATGTTATCTTTTTGTAATTTTGTTGTGTGCTTTTGTCATTTTCAAAAAATTACCTTTTTTGGTCCACAGAAAAAAAGAAAGCCATGTGGGTTTGGAATAAAAAGAGGCTGAATAAAAATAGCAGCTATTTATTTTTGGGGGGTGAATTGCGTTGATTTGACTTTAATTATACATGCATGTTTGAAAGATATCTGTGAAGTGGTGAGCTGAATGTCTGCACTCAATGATGTTTGTACACCTGTATTCATTTATTTAATAATGTAATGTGTGTTTCATTTAATTTTAATAGTCAATATTACTTTGTCTTTACTGAAGCTTAACAATATGTCATGCTTAAATTGCGGTCAAACTTTGTTTTTCATTTATTTTCATTTATGCACATGCAAATACAAATAAGAATTACATCTGCATGGTTTGGTTTACAGTGTTGCAGGAAATGGAAGAAGACAGTATTTTAACTTTTTTAAAATGTTATGATTAAATTAGCGTTTCTACAAAACAGAAGCCTTAGAAGGAGGCAATATATCCTCTGAAATCATTTCATCTAATGTGACCACACCTTTATGCTCGCTCCCTGTGTTTAAGTACCACAGCTGTCGTGAATTAAAGAGGCTAACTGTAATGCTTGAAAAGGAAATGGGAACAAGATGCTCACACTAGAATATTTATACGCTTTCATTAAATAGATCTGCATCTTGAATCTTTGAATCAGTCAAGTCATGGTTAACTCCTACATTTTTATTTATTGCTAGGGAGAAAAAGGCGAGTCTAGTGCTGCAGGAACTGGCATTAAAGGAGAACCAGGTGCCCCAGGACAGCCAGGACAAGCTGGACCCAAGGTAGCTTGCCCGCATTCTCCACCAACTGGCTCTAATTAGCCTTATATCTGCTGCTAAATTGCTTTCTTGGAGTGTTATAATGACATGTCCAGTCTACCAAAATCTGCCTATGGTTTAGTAAGAAATGAATTTCAGGTTCATTATTGCATGTCTTTTCGCAGGGTGACAAAGGTGATCAAGGCATAAAGGTGAGCAATTGACAATAAATGAGTGCTTACTCATTGCAAGTCTAGATGATCTTGTATGATTGTTATATTTTGAATACGTCTTTGGAGAACAATAGCACAAATTAATGCTTTTTGCTTTGCAGGGTGAAGCTGGCCAGGAAGGCCCATCTGGACCAAGGGTGAGTAGAGGCCATGTGTACAGTGTAAGGTTTGTCACTGACAGAGAAAATGTTGATGTGAACGGTTGATAATCAGAAGTAATGTTATATATTGATTGATTGATTGATTGATTGTTCTTCCATCACTCAACAGGGACCACCAGGTCCAACCGGGGAGCCAGGAAAAACTTTAATCAACAACAATGAAAATGTATGTCTATGTATACAAATGTTACTTTATTTATAATTTGGTTATTTTGCATATTCCCTTCTCTGCCTTGTTGTAAAAGTTTCAACAGATTCATTTGTAATGTGTAAAGGCACTAAGTTCATTTCTTTTTTCAGGATATTCGCAATGTGCATTCAATGGTAAGTGTCACTCTAAAGGCCTTTTCTGTATTTGTTGTGTGGTTAGGAAACATTTTGTTCGAGTATTTGGACAGATAAACAGAGAACAATGTTTTGTGTTTATTTAAGGATCTGTTTTTGTAATTTTAGGGCCCTCCTGGTCTACCTGGTCCCCCTGGGCTTCCTGGGACCCCCGGTTTGAAGGTAGCTGATCAACTTCTCTTATTCTTAACTCTTTTATCCTTGATGTCTAACAATGGTAGTAGATTCATACTAAATTCTGGTTAGATTTGAGGAAGTATTTTACATATCACTGTAGACCACACTGTACTTTTGCATTAAACATCACTTTTTTTTTTCTTCAGGGTGATGTTGGACTCCCAGGTCCACCTGGTCTTGATGGGGAAAAGGTAAATAATAATTAATGTTTTCTATAAATGAAACCTATTTTAGCCACTAATCTGTGAGTAGTCCATTGGTGGATGTATTTATTTGATCCTTTCTAAGGTTGAGTGATTGCACCTGTTTACTTCTTAGGGTCCAAGAGGAAAGCCAGGAGAACAGGGACCCATCGGCCCTCCTGGACCAGAGGGACCACGGGGAGAAGGAGGCGTCATGGGCTTCCCTGGTCCAAAAGGAGACAAGGGAGACATGGGCCCCTCGGGATCACCTGTGAGTGACTGCAGCAGCTTTCCCATCACAAGTAGTCTGTCTGACTACACCTGAGTAAAGGTCTTGTGACCTTTAACCACTGCATGAAAGAATATTCTGATATTAAGCAAAATATCATAATATTCAAATGATATAAACATCATGTAAATGCATTAACCAGATTGCCATAGCCAAATTAAGCCAATATTTGTTTTTCTAGAAATTTTAATGAAAAAAAATATAGGCATATGCCCGTAAGCAAATTCGGATTCATGTATTCAGAATATCCACTGTAACTGAATAAAAAGAAAGCATCTTCTGTATTTTCAGAGGACAATGTATTTGTGTTTGTTTGTTTGGAATATTCTGATTACAAGAACATTGAAATATTCCAATAATTGTGGAGCATGTAAACATCTTTTTCAAATGAAAGGCTTCACCAGAATATAGACCTTAATCAGAAAATGATTTGCATGTAAATTTGGTTTTGGTTATGTGAGAAAATGGGATCATCATGAGTGCTTTTGAATTTTGAAAGAGTTTGTGGTGAGTGGGCAGCATTGCATTCTTAAAAGCCTACAATTTACTAGTCATTAGTCCTACGTGTTGGATGCTATGAGTTCAAATGTCTCTTGGTTGTGGATTTTGTTTTTAAGGATGTTAAGTGATGTTCATCAACCCAGTCCCCCCTAATTGACTTTTCTGCCAATTTTAATTGCTATTTCACATTCTTTCCTCATTCTGTAGGGTTTAGATGGCCCTACTGGAGAAAAGGGGGTTTCAGGGCCCCCTGGCCATATTGGATTGCCAGGCCCAATGGTATGCAATGGTGCCCCTCAAGCAAACGTCATTGTTGAAAAGACATCACATGACTTTGGGGTGCAGTGTATTTCATCATGCCAGTTTTAATTCTGTTGAATGAATGGTAAAGTTGAGTATTCCTTCTCTTTTTGCTCTTTCATAACATCTTCAGGGTCAGAAAGGTGAACCTGGAGAGAAAGGAGATAAAGCAGAGCTGGTATGTTTCACATTTTTTAGCATTTAATTTGCACATTTTGGAGGTTGTAATGGGGTTTCAATAGATATTAGCCTATGGGTTTCCTAAGCTGTGAAATATCTTGAATTAAGTATCTTAGTGGTGACTCCCCTATCTGTGTTTTTTCAGGTCTATGGGCCTGCTGGACCTCCAGGACCTGCAGGGCCAGTTGGGCCAGTGGTGAGGGCATTGTCTACTCCATAAAAGCTTATGATATCAGCAGGCATATTACAGGCGTATATGTGGGCATAAGGAGCATCAGTGCATTTTTTTTTTTCCATTTGATGGTGCATTTATAAAGAGGAACTAATTTTAAACAACTCAAAATGTTTTGATACTGATTTCTCATATTTATTTTTTGTGCCTATCAGGGACCTCCAGGTTTGTCAGGACCAAAGGTAAGTATCCCAGCCCAAGTCAAATTTATAATTTATATTCCAGTTTAACCAACTTAAAGGGATAGTTCACCCAAAAATGAAAATTCTGTCATCATTTACTCACCCTCAAATTGTTCCAAACCTGTATAACTTTCTATATTCTGCTGAACACAAAAGAAGATATTTTGAAGAATATGGGTAACCAAACAGTTGATGGGCCCCACTGACTTCCATAGTATTTTCTTTTTCCATGATAGTCAATGGGGCCCATCGACTGTTTGGTTAATATCATTCTTCACAATATCTTCTTTTGTCTTCAGCAGAAGAAAGAAATTCATACAAGTTTGGAACAACTTGAGGGTGAGTAAATGATGACAGAATATTCATTTTTAGGTGAACTATCCCTTTAACTTAATTAACTTAAATTGAACTTTTATGGGCCTCTGCCATATGCTAAACAAGACATTAAATCTCATATGTTCTTTCTGGGTCAGGGAGAGCCAGGAATAGGCTTGAGAGGAGAGAAGGGATCACCTGGACAGAAAGGAGAAAAAGGAGACAGGGGCCATCTTGGACTCCCTGTAAGTACATTTCTGATTCTTATAATCTAGTTGTTAATGCTTGATAAACATGCATTGCAATTACAGTCAGAACAATGTAAGATAAAATAGTTGTCCAAATCATTAAATCAGTCATTTTGATGAATAAAGGATGAGTACTATATACCAGTGAGTAATTCATTTGATAATATTTATTCAATCTTGTCTTTCCTGAGTGCAGCGTTAGTGGAAAAGCATGTTTTGTGTAAGGTTTGTGCTTTAGCCCCCTTAATGCAAATATCATTGTGCTGCTATTTCATGTGTCTTTGTAACTAGACGTCATGGTTCATGGCTAAGTGTCACATTGCATGAATCAGTGGATGTCCACATTTGGCAATCATATATACAAGTGCCATCATGTAATCATCTTGTCACATTGTTTTATACACATTTTAATAGATTACAAACAAGTTCCTGATGAATTTATATTACTGTAACTGACTGACGTCCATGTTATTTCAAAATACTGTATGTGGTTGTTTATAAAATGTTTCCTCTCTGCTCTGTTAAATAGCATGCAGGTTTTGTTACTGTGAATTTCAGGGGTCTTTTCCTGACTTCTGGTGTATATCTATGGTGTCAAAGTCATTGATAAACTTGTTCTAGTCACATCATCAATGGCACAGTAACTCCTTTTTAAAAAAAAAATTGAGAAAAAGTATAGAAATTTAAATGTTAAGAAATCCTTTGCATTGCAAAAAAGGATTTAATCTGTATTTTTGTCTTGTTCTTCAAGGGTTAGTTCACCCAAAAATGAAAATAAGGTCATTTATTACTCACCCTCATGCTGTTCCACACCCGTAAGACCTTCGTTAATCTTCGGAACACAAATTAAGATATTTTTGTTGAAATCCGATGGCTCAGTGAGGCCTGCATAGCCAGCAATGACATTTCCTCTCTCAAGATCCATTAATGTACTAAAAACATATTTAAATCAGTTCATGTGAGTACAGTGGTCCAATATTAATATTATAAAGCGACGAGAATATTTTTGGTGCACCAAAAAAAACAAAATAACGACTTATAGGGTACAACGGGGCTAAAGGCGCCGCAGGGCAAAAGGCGCCTTTAATTTTATTTTCCTCTAAACCATCAAAATTTGCTGTAGCACTTTCCTAAATATCCGCTTTTCAAAATGCACGTGCAAATTTTTCTGATCTTTGACGCGATTGCAGGCAGCAGCGCAAAGTTGATTCTGAGGTAGTTTGATCTAATATTTGATGTTTTTTAAAATATTGTTGATTTAAGTAGCAAATGAGAATCAATTAAATTAATGTTTGTATTTTCAGACAAAGGTCTTCTTAATGATATTCAGTTTTGTTCAAGGTAATTCAAGCAACAGTTTTCAGTAACGGAAGAATATGTAAAAGTATGGTATTTGGGGTAAAAAGCGCACCTGCTGTTGGGGCAAAAGGCACAATAATTAACGTGATAATAAATAGCTGGCTGACTTTTCCATTTGTTGACATGACATGGTTAGATTCAGATGGTAAATATCATATATCAAATTGTGTATCCACCTTAATATAATACCCATATTTATAATGAAGCAATCATATTTAAAAAATATGATATTAATCATATCATAATAAAATATCACTTATTGTTACTACTGTAAATCTATATTAAATATTATGGGATCTCCTTCAATGCTTTTAGAATCTTTACTTTTTAAAATAATTTTGTTTCTGTATTTTTAAAATATATTTTTATATTAACATATTTTAATGACAGTATATTTATTGAACAAAAATTAAAAAATTTTATTTATAAAAATAAACAGAAAATAGTACAAACTTTGCTAAAGTGATTCTTTTGAACAAGCATTAACCTAGACATTATTAAAAATATATTATTTTAGCAAAGTATTTGTGTCAATACTGTGTGCCTTTTACCCCATGATGGGGAGCCTTTTACCCCGTGTGTGGAGTAAAAGGCCCCCTCGCCACCTCATACATTTATAAGATTTTTAAACAAAATAAACCACTTTTATGAATTATTTCACACAAAATCTGTTTCTCCATCAATGTTCAATACAAACATATATATTTTTTCTGCAATCATACACTTTGACAGTAGTGAAAAGCACAATATTCTTAAGGTGTGCCTTTAGCCCCGTTGTACCCTCTAGTGATGGCCAATTTCAAAACACTGCTTCATGAAGCTTCGGAGCGTTATGAATCAGTGTGTCGAATCAGCGGTTCGGATCGCGTGTCAAACCGCCAAAATGCTGAAATTTTAAAAATTAGATAAAATTAGGTAAATTATTTTTTTTCTATTATTATTTTTAGCATAAACCTCACAATATTGATTTAAAAAAAAAAAAAAAAAAACATTTTACCAATGTGGTTAGAAAATTAAAAGTTAGAGCCTTATGCAAGTAAATTTTAAATAAAAAAAAAATTGTTTACAGATTTTTACTGGAAAACAAGATAAAATGGTACTTAAGAATAAGAAAAAAACAATGAACCAAAGCTTTTTGTGGTGTGGAAGGGCAAATTTTACCCAGTGTGCTCCTCTGTTCCATAACCTAGTGAGCTGCCTACCTAGACATCATTTTAAGTCATCATAGACAAAACTGCAGCACGCCGCTTAGAATAAACAGAACGATATCATGCGCTATTATTATAAATATCTTTATAGTTATCATTCTTGGTGTGAACAAGCCTTTAGCATCCTGTTAAGTCAACTCTCCTATGCATTTCTCCTGTGGAGCGCTATTTGTGTGGCATGCAAAGTTGCTGCCTATGTATAGTGTTCCACTTCAGTCACTTATGAGGTTGCGTTTCAGTTAGCATGCCACCTTAGAAGGCAGTAGACGGCAATGCAGCTTACTAGGTTTTGGAATCAAACAGCTATTTACAAGTATTATTTTTAGTTTTTGCATCTCTTCTGGAATTTAAAACCCACCTGTTGTTATTTTATCACCATCCATAGAGCTGAAATGAATGATTGAAAACTGTACCAGCTGTAACAGTTTAAGTCATGTTCATTAGCAGTCACACTGTAAGAAGCTAAAGTCACAATGAAAGGAGTTACTGCCCGTCTCTTACATGTCATCTTCAACACGTCACCCCTCCATCAAAACTAGTGTTGTTTTTATGTGGCACACAAGTCACTGCTTCACTCACTCACCCACCCTCTCCTCCCCCCACACTTCTCCCCTCCCTCCCTCTTCACCACCTCCATCTCTTCTCTCGCTCTGTAACTCTTTACACACTGTTCAGGGGGCTCATGGTTTAGACGGCAGGCCTGGTCCAGTGGTGAGTGGCGCAAGACCCGTTCCCATCATCCACCCCTCCATTTCCATCCATCCCTCTCTTATTTCCCACTCCGCAGTCTGCCTGCTTCACTCTTTCTGTCTGTCTGCCTCTGCTTGAGCTGTTGCTTGCTTGTCCTCTGTGTTTCTGTCTTTTCTGTGTTGTCTAATGGTCAAGGCCTTGTTTAGATCTCTGTTGAGGTTGCATCGGCATGAGTATGACTTTGATTTGACTTTGTCCCTAAGCCTGTTTGGCTGTTGCCTCTTGCTGTTTCCAGAGGTACCGCGCTCGGTTTATTTCTCAACCTGTCAACACGCGAGTGAGTGAAAGGGAGCATGGCCAAACACTTATAAACATTTCGCTCGCTCTCTCTCTGAAACGCACTTTCTCTTTCTTTGAAAAGTACGTACTTAGTACTCTACCAGTGAATAATCCCTTCACATTTCATGCCGTCGCAGCCCTCTTCACCTTTATATATATATTTTGAACATGCCTGACCTCTGTTGACCTTTCAAAGGCTTAATTCCCTCCAAGCTTCAGAGCTTTATTTTATTCCAAGACAAGCTTTGACCTTGTAATGTCATACCAGGAGAGAGCATGATGGGATGCGGCTGCATGAACAATGATTACAGTATGGCATACAACTGTACAAATGGCTGAGAGGCAAGACTCCTGAAAAAGCAAGATGTCTAACAGCCCTTCTCTTGAATCCTCTCCAAGTCATGAGAGGAAAATGGAAGATGGATTCGCTGTTATATTTACTTGTGTGTCTGTTTATTTCCCCTTAGATCAACAAACTTTGGAGTTTTATCGGGTTTCTCAGCAGATTGGACCTCAGATGGCTGTTTTCAAACATACATTAGGAGTTTAAAACTGCTTTTGTTCAAAAGTTTGTTGATCTATTGGTGCTCAACACTGACTAGTTTCTCTCCCTTTCTGACCTCGTCACCCACCGCCGTCCCCTCTGTTGAAGCTCACGCATGTCACTTTCTTTGTTCAAAGGGTCTGATAGGACCAGCAGGAGTGCCTGGGCCTGCAGGACCAAAAGGAGAAATGGTTAGTGCTGTTTTTGGTTGTAAAACAGTTTATCAAATGTGTGGGGCTCCAGAAATGGGTGTTCCTATAGTAAAAGTTCATATTATGCAAAATTATACAAAACTGCGATAATGCGGTGGGCGTGAAAACCATCCTCATGACAATTGACCAAATGAAATATTTTTGAATAATTGCATCATTGCTTAGCCTTAAGTGATAACTCATGATCAGTTGCTGAATTATTACATGCTTAACACACACGCAAGATAGTAATGCAACAGTTTGCTCTGCTAGTGTTGTCAATAATTCAACAGCCCCTTGTCAACCAATCAAAAACATTCACTGATTGTATAAGATATAAAGTTCAGTGTAATACAATATAATGTCTGTGTATGTTTTTACTATACAGGGAGAAAAGGGCGATATGGGAGTAGCAGGACCAATTGGGCCTCAAGGCATCCCTGTAAGTCCTGAACCAGAGCACAATTTAACATTTCCAACCATGTACAAGTGCATTCATGTGAAAAATAGACCATCAGTAATGTCTCTCCCCCATTCATTTAGGGTTTAGTAGGACCACCGGGATTAAAAGGAAACCGGGTAAGATTATAAATGTGTTCTTGATCATAGTTTGTTTGCTAAATATGTTATTGTGACTTTAAAGGACAATAACATGAGTCCACTTTCTTAAAATAAAGGGATGGACGATATTTCTAAACCAGCATGAATCTGCCAAACTTTCAAGCATTAGCTATTGTTCATTATTAAATAACAGTGGTTATTTAATTTATCATTATCAATTATTATGCAGTATTTAGTCGGGCTCAGACTACAGGAGTTTTAGACCGATTTACCCCTCCCAACAATCTGAGAGAAAATCTCGTCCAGGACCTTGGACGGTTACGATGTTCGGCCCAGATTGTCTGGTAATGTGAGGCATTTATAAATCTTAAACCTCCCGATCTGCTCGCAGAAACATCAGGCCACCCCGATAATATCAGACATGTTTGATATTTAGGATTTTAAATCAGGATGATTATGACTATATTTCAGTACTTTCACAATAGCCAATGAGAACCAGTTTACAAGGAGACAGAGGTGAATGAGAGAAGTTTTGAAACGGTGACTGTGAAACAAGCTGCTGTACGGCTCCGCTGGACAGCGGAGATGGAGGAATGGCTTGTGGAAGTGTGGCAACAACACGACTGCCTGTGTAATATGTCTTTGAAAACATACTACAACAGTACGGACAAAGGGAACAGCTCTGTTTTAAACGTACCGGTTGAGTGTAGAAAGCTGCTAGCTGCTGACGGTGTTGCCAAGCATTGGTAAACATTTTAGCTCAAGAGGCTAACGATAGCTAGCATACTACTGTCAACAGATATTATAATTGGCAGTTAAATCTCACCTCCAGTTCTCGCTGAAGAACAGACAATATCCTTTTTGCTTATATTTGAGTGAAGACAATCTGTAAAGATTCTCCTTAGTGCGTGATGCAACAAGATTTCATAATCGGTTAGGATTTAAAAACTCCTGCAGTCTGAGCCCGGCTTTATTGATTGTAATTATGTTGTTTTTTTAAGACACAAGCAGAAGCATGCTGGGTGTAAGAAATTCGAATGGCTACTGCTCACTGCTAGAAAATATGTGTATATATACAGTGGGGTCTAAAAGTCTAAAAAAATAAGAAATTAAAAATCTAAAATGAATAAACCTGGAAATAAACACAGAAAACAATTAAAACACAGAAATGTCATGACATAAATAATAAGGAATAATGTTATGTTTTGTAATGTTTTGCACTATCTTTCAGTCATTATCTGTCAGATGTTCTTGCTTCCTTTGAATCACAAGATGCTCTGTGGATCATTCTCAAATCATGCTGAATGGAGCATCATATTTTATACACACACGCACACAAATAAAATTCATGTTAATTTATTCAATTGTAAGTCAAATTGATATGTTAATAATTTAAATTATATTTTAAAAAATATATTAAATACTAAATAGTCTTTTGGATGCTGCTGTATATGTTCATTGATCATGATAGGATTGTTTAAACACACACTACCAGTCAAAAGTTTGGAAACGGTAAGATTTTTAATGTTTTTAAAAGAAGTTTCGTCTGCTCACCATGGCTGCATTTATTTAATTAAAAATACAGTAAAAACAGTGATATTGTGAAATATTATTACAATTTAAAATAACTGTTTTCTATTTGAAAATATTTTAAAATGTAATTTATTCCTGTGATGGCAAAGCTGAATTTTCAGCATCATTACTCCAGTCTTCAGTGTCACATGATCCTTCAGAAATCATTCTAATATGCTGATTTGCTGCTCAAGAAACATTTATGATTATTATCAATGTTGAAAACAGTTGTGTACTTTTTTTTTCAGGATTCCTTGATGAATAGAAAGTTCAAAAGAACAGCATTTATCTGAAATACAAAGCTTTTGTAACATTATACACTACCGTTCAAAAGTTTGGGGTCAGTAAGAATTTTTATTTTTATTTTTCTGAAAATAAATTAAAGAAATTAATACTTTTATTCAGCAAGGTTGCATTAAATCGATCAAAAGTAACAGTAAAGACATTTATAATGTTACAAAAGATTATATTTCAAATAAATGCTGTTCTTTTGAACTTTCTATTCATCAAAGAATCCTGAAAAAAAGTATTGTACACAAATATTTTGTACAATTGTACACAATAAATGTTTCTTTAGCAGCAAATCAGCATATTGAAATGATTTCTGAAGGATCATGTGACACTAAAGACTGGAGTAATGATTCTGAAAATTCAGCTTTGCCAACACAAGAATAAATTACATTTTAAAATATTTTCAAATAGAAAACAGTTATTTTAAATTGTAATAATATTTCACAATATCACTGTTTTTACTGTATTTTTAATTAAATAAATGCAGTCTTTGTGAGCAGACTAAACTTCTTTTAAAAACATTAAAAATCTTACCGTTTCCAAACTTTTGACTGGTAGTGTATATTCTTACTCCAGAACAGTATATTTGTCAGTCTGTATATGTAAATATATTTGCAATTATTTTTATTTATTTTAATAATTTATTGGCAGTTCTTATTTTTGAGTATATTTAAAATATATTTTTGCATGATTAACGCAAAAACTGACCCATGATACAGTATAAACTGCTAAATTTAAGAGAGTTATTATTATAAATAGAAGTACATGTGAACTGACCATGCTTTTCCTATGCTTTCATCCTCCTAGACTGTTTGCCTGTCTCCTATTAACACTAATTTCCTCAGTTAATGACTGAATGTCTCCCACCTTGAAAGTCAGGACATGTCAGTGCTCCTCCCAACATCCTCCACTGGTGAATTGAACGGTTTTGGATAAATTGTCACTATGCTGATGCTCAGCTCAGTGGAAGGTGCTGTGGAGGATCCTTGGACACGGTGCTGTTTTTACTCTTGTCCTTTCCTTGTCTTCCTCTCTTTTTTTCCACAGGTCTTCCTATCCCCTTTTCCTCCCCCCGCACCTTGGCCTGTGTCCGTGGCTCTTTTTGCTGAGTCGGGCCGGGTCGTCCTCTCTGTCCCCCTCTCACTCCCTGGCCTCCTCCTGCTCCTCCTGCATCCTAATGTTGTAGCCTGGGTTAATACTTCTCCTCTTCCTCACCTCCTACTTTTGTTCATATCCTTCACTTACCTCCCTACCAACCTGCATTCATTTTCTCCCAATTATGCTAATGCACAGACTTCTTATTGTTCCATGAAAGCCACATCTGGATCTATTTTGAAAAAGGCACACAACCAAGCAATGTGGGAAATGGCATTATGTCAATGTAGAGCTCATTCCGGCATCCTGATGAGAGTATTTAGGACTCCTGATGTGAGCCAAAAGTTCAGAAACAGTCTTAAGGAATCAGTATTTGTCAAACAGGATTAGAAAATGAGCTCCATGTTGATTCATAATGTAATTCCACTTTGATTTTTTTTCCTTCCTCCATTAAGTGTTAGAATAACAGTCATGATGAGAGCCGTTCGGAATGTTCGAACTCTGTATTATAGTATAGAAAGATCCCACTTTGAAACATTTATATAGCTTAAATGTAATAGTTTGCTCCAAAGAACCCTTCAACTTTGCGTGTAGACTTGAGGATAAATCATCAAACACTCTAAAAAGCAAAGCTGGTTTTAATTAGTAATATAGAAGAGAGATGATGATTAAACAGTTTTAGTGGCTCGTCAGCTTTTGTACATTAGCCTTTGTAATTTCATTTCAGTGTTCTATATGGAATCAATCACAGATTGTCTACTTACTGGTGCCAAATTTTGATTCCAAGAACAGGGAGTAAAGATATTTTCCCTTCGAAGGTTTAGATGTAGGGATCAAAAATAACATATGTTCAGTCATCATCATGACCCTACAAAATGGCTGCCATGATTTTTCTACATTTACCTTTATTCAGCAAGGACACATTAAATTGATCAAAAGTAACAGTAAAGAAACATTTATAATGTTACAAAAGATTTCATTTTATTTCATTTATAAATGCACAACTGCTTTGAACATCAAAGCACCAAATCAGCATATTAGAATGATTTCTGAAGGATCATGTGACACTGAAGGCTGGAGTAATGATGCTGAAAATTCAGCTTTGCATCACAGGATTGAATTAGATTTCAAAATACAGTATATTAAAATAGTTTTTACTGCATTTTTGATCAAATTAATGCGCCTTGGTTAGCATAAGAGACTTACTGACCCCAAACTTTTGAACGGTAGTGTATATGTAATTGAGGCTAAAAAAAATGGCTCCCCAGTGTATGACCGTTTCATAAGTCAGTCAACTTATTTAACCATATTTATTCATTTTTAAACATTTATTAAATATTTAGTAAATGTGCATTCAGTATTCTTTACACAAAGTTAGTAATACTTTTTAGAAAATATTTTTAAATTCCCACACTAACCACACTGGCTGACCTCCTTTCTCCTTAACCCCTCCACTTACCCTCCTTCAAGGGATAGTTCACCCAAAAATGAAAATTTTGTCATAATTTACTCACCCTCAAGTTGATCCAAACCTGAATGAATATCTTTCTTCTGCTGAACACAAAAGAATATATTTTGATGAATGTTTATTAACCAGACATTTGACGGTAGCCATTGACTTCCATAGTATTTTGTTGGAAGTCAATGGGGCCCGTCAACTGTTTGGTTACCAACATTCTTCAAAATATCTTCCTTTGCGTTCAACAGAAGAAAGAAACTCATACATGTTTGGAACAACTTGAGGGTGAGTAAATGATGACAAAATTTTCATTTTTAGGTGAACTATCCCTTTAAATTAGCCCAATACTCATTGTAGCTCAGTTCAAAAGCACATCTACTTTTAGAAAGTGTCTTGCAGTTATTCTTACTGATAGTGCTTTTCTTACAAGTACTGCTATAGTAGACTAGGAGGACTAAAGTCTGACTTTTTTCGAATGCACTGTTGTTTGCAGGGGGAGAGGGGCAAGAAAGGCAACAGGGGGGCCAAAGGGGATAAGGGAGACCAAGGAGCCCCGGGATTAGATGCCCCGTGTCCGTTGGTATGTCTTTCGTTCAACGTGCAGCACTAAGGCAAAAGGAGACTTCCCGAAAGCCACATCTCCTTATGTCTTTGTGTAATAAACACTAACAAATGCCCAGAAGAGTTCTGGTCTAAGTCTGTGAATTACAATGTACTGTATATAGAGACTCATATATTACTCATACATTACATTAGAAATATTGTAGATGGGGATTTGAAATAAAAATGACTAGGCACCAGAACTCTCAATGGGATTTTTGCTTTTCAGGATTAAGACTGACAGGAATTTGGTTCTGCTGAACACAGTAGGATGGAGCTACTAGTTCAATAAGTTAGTTAAATCAGTTGAACTATGTGGAGTTTACATCCCTGTGGACGCAGTGAACATATTCCTGTCAGTCTCAGGTCCAGTGTGCTCTGGACCAATCAGACGCTGGAACAGAGCGGCCATTGTGGGGGTGTGGCTGGACGACAGGATGTTTATATGATTGATTTCATGAACAGGGTTTCCGAGGCTTTAAAGGGGAGAAAGGTGAACCGGGGCTGCCAGGCCTGGACGGGCTAGATGCCCCGTGCCCTGTGGTATGCTGCTGTCTATCCCTTTCCTTATTCCGCATGCTCCCTGCCTTCCTGAACCTAACGCTTCAGCATAGCCCATTTGGAATGAAGAACAAATAAGAGAATAGAACAGGAAAAAAGCTTGCATGGTATCTCAGTATTAATATCATTAACTCTGTTAAATCTATAAACTTTAAAGGGGTCGTGAATTGAGAAATCAAATTTTCCTTGATTTTATTTTTGACATATAAAAGGTCATTGTACTATAAAAATATCCTGTAAGTTCCAGAACTCAAAACTTCCTTGTTAGTCCAAAAACAGCTTTTATTGAAACCAAGCTCCTAAAACGACTTGTTTCAGATTTTGTCTCAGTATGTCATAGTGTGATGAAAGACTACTTCTACATCATTGCCTCTTTAGCCCTGTCCACCGATCCTCGCATGTCATGTAGTAGTAAATGCGAGACAGACACAAACACAAGATTACTCCAGCAACAAAACGATAGAGATGCCTCTGAGGATTATAAGATGTTTTGCAGTGCCAAGTTGTGATCCTAACATTAAAGGATTAGTTCACTTTCAAATGAAAATTACCCCAAGCTTTACTCACCCTCAAGCCATCCTAGGTGTATATGACTTTCTTCTTTCTGATGAACACAATCAGAGATCCGAGCTTTATAATGGCAGTGAACAGGGGTCACGAGTATGAGCTGAAGAAAGTGCTTCGATCCACATCCATCCATCATAAACATACTCCACACGACTCCGGGTGGTTAATAAAGGCCTTCTGAAGCGAAGCGATGCATTTGTGTAAAAAAAATATCCATATTTAACAAGTTATAAAGTAAAATATAAAGCTTCCGCCAGACTGCCTTCCGTATTCAATGTACGAAGAAAGTGTAAAACTCTCGCAGTTCAAAAAGCTTACGCTATGTCCTACGCCTTCCCTATTCAACTTGTGGAAAAAGTGTAACTTACGCGACGCCAGTTTACACTTTCTTCGTAACTTGAATACGGAAAGCGGTCTGGCGGAAGCTAGATATTTTACTTCATAACTTGTTAAGTATGGATTTTTTTTTTTTTTTTCACAAACGTGTCGCTTTGCTTCAGAAGGCCTTTATTAACCCCTCGGAGCCATGTGGAGTACGTTTATGATGGATGGATGTGGATGGAGGTACTTTCTTCAGCTCATACTCGTGACCCCTGTTCACTGCCATTATAACGCTTGGATGCGTCAGGATATTTATTAAAATATCTCCAATTGTGTTCATCAGAAAGAAGAAATTCATATACACTTAGGATGGCTTGAGGGTGAGTAAAGCTTGGGATAATTTTCATTTGAAAGTGAACTAATCCTTTAAGAAAGCGTTGATGAACTTTATTTTTAACGAAGTTCTAGAACACGTCAGTAAGACACGATTCATGTTCGCTTCATTTTACTGTGGATTCGTTTTTAAACAAGACACAGTTCAACGCAGGGTTTTCAGAGACACTGAAAAATAAAAGATGATGCAGTGCTGACTAAATTGGATCTGACAGTAATGTCGCCACACATAAGTGTAACAATGTTTTTACCATGTGTCACTATTGCGTTTACTTCAAAGTCTTATATGCAGCGCGTCTATCAAAACAGTGTGTTTCAAAGAGAAGGTAAAAACAGGATGGAAAATAGATTATTACTTATAAGTTAGGATGTTTTTTGATGTAAATAATGTCTTGCTTACATTATAAGTGGACAAAGAACATTATAATTTTTTTTTAGAAAAATACAGTTCATGACCCCTTTAATTATTAACCATTCAGAAAAAAATGACAATTATTGTATTATTAAAATAATAAAAATCTAACTGTTTTCACCAACACGTTTGTTTTTTAACACTTAAGTTAATTTCTGTAAAATATGTATAAAATATTGAGACTACTTAAATAGGATAGTTGCTGCTTAACTACTTTACTATTTTCTTAATGTTTAACATGAATGCATGCATTCAGTTTTAATTTTACTTATCTGTGTATCCAATATTCTTATACTAACCTGCATATTGACTAAATAACCCTTTTCACCACGTCTGTTTTCATCCAGTAAAATGGAGCACCCTGGATCACCACAAATATCTGCACGAAAGAAAGTGTTCAATAGAAATGCATTGTTGCAAAAAGTAGACATCTTGACTGGTCATTATTTTCTTGGATACTAATTTACCTGATTGAATTGTTAAGAATTTAAACACTTTGGTTTGAAACATCCAGGTACATCATCTATGTTTGTTTGTTTGTTTGTTTGTTTGGGGCATTTATATATCCAAGTGGATGCTGTACACTGGTGATGGTTGAGGAGAGACCCCTGATACGATTGTAAAGCGCTTTGGGTGTACAGTAGTATATATGAAAGCGCTATATAAATGCCTCAAACAAACAGGTATATAATCTATGCATAGATAGCTAGCTATATTATTGTTATTATAGTATTATAGATTTATTATTTTAGTTATAGGTTTGTTTGAGTGTCACTTTGTAAGTGTTTATGTGAATGGATACAGTCATGATTGCTTGGTTGATTGATTGATTGATTGATTGATTGATTGATTGATTGACTGATTGATTGATTGATTGCAGAGGGGAAATGTTTGTTTGAAAATTGGCTACTGAAATGGTTATGTATACTGTATGTGCACGGATACAGTTAAGTTTACTTTCTTAAGAAAATGAAATTATTTTTACTGTTCTTCACCACTCCTCTTCTTTGTTTTAGGGCGATGATGGTCTGCCAGTACCAGGGTGTTGGAATAAAGTAAGTTCTCTTGACTGATTATATTAACATTTTGCTTTTGAAATAATTGCGTCCATACCATCCTTACTATGATATAACTCATGCTATGAATTCATGATATGGAGGTATAGATTTAAAGTTACTATAGTATATTAACTCATCTAAAATCAGTTTGTAATATAATCATAATTTAATACAAATTAGTTTATCATTTTCAGTCTGCTACAATATAATACTTTATGACCAGTTGTTTAGAATATGATTTGAGATTTATTAGTGATTCAACATCTGATAGGAAACACTCTATGCCTCCATTTGCTTGAAAGATGTGCTTTGAAAATAACATCTGGTCTTCTGCCTCTTGTCTTGCAGTGACGTTAATTCCTGAATGCCATGTGTGATTGTAAATAGAATATTTATTTTTGTACTTTTTTTTGCCATTGATCTGTTATATGGATGGAAAATACAGCAAACCATAAAATATTGGCAGGACTTTTGTACAGATGTTTATTTTTATTACTGGTAATGTTTTTATGTAATGGACTTTATACTGTACCTATGCATTATGTCAAAATGTTTTGATCGAGGAAGAAATATACTGTGGCAGCATATGCATGATATTTGTGCATTATGTTAACTGATACGTGCCTATTAACTTATTGTATCATGGTGTTTTAATGTGTTGTGTCGGACCACGCTGCACTGATTAGTGGGGCTGGAGTTACAAATTGGCCTTGTGTGTAAGAGGAAACCCTTTGCTCTGAGAATAACATGGACATGTTCACACCACACCTAATGATCTTACACTGTAACTGCATATGTTTACTGAAAAATTAAAATGACTTATTTCAAAGTCCATTTTACATGCAGTATAATTATCAAGTCAGTTGTTTCATATGAGTTTCAGTGCATAAATTATAAACATTTGCACTGCATGATGTATTTAGTGAGCATTTCGAACTGTTTTCTCCATATTCACTTGCCATTTTTGCCAAATATATTACTGCAAAAACTAAATTAGTCAACTGCTTTATGTAAGGAAAAGAATGACATCTTCATGCAGTGCTTTGCCTCCATGGGCTTTATGTAAATATGCCACAATCTTGCCCTTTCAGCAGCTATTTTTCTATTTCTATTCTTATCTCTGATGATTTAATAATAGAGAGAAATTCAATTTACATACTTGGGCAATGAATTTAGTGCTTATTTAATTTATCTCATATATTGCTGCTCAGTGTCAAGCACATCTTTGTGTTTGCTAATAAGCATCTACACAACTGTTCAAAAGCTTGGGGTCAATAAGATATATACTGTATATATTTTTAAAAAAAAAATACTTCTATTCAGCGTGGATGAATTAATTTGAGCAAATGTGACACTAAAGGCTTTTACATTGTTGCAAAAACAATCTATTTCAAATAAAAATGTTCTTTGAACTTTCTATATTCTGAAAAAAATATAATAGTCTGTTTTCAACACAAATCGGGATATTAGAATGATTTCTGAAGGATCATGTGACACTGAAGACTGGCGTAATAATGCTGAAAATTCAGCTTTGCATCACAGGAATGAATTACATTTTAAAATATTTTACAACAGAAAACAGATATTTTATTTTTAAAAAAAATATTTCACAATATTACTATTTTTACTGTATTTTTATTTTAAAAATTCAGCCTCGGTGAGCATAAAAGAAAAAAAACTTTAAAAATCTTACCGACCCCAAACTTTAAAACAGAAGTGTATGTCCCGTTTTACCTCAACTATCAAGTACAAATGAAGAATAAAAGTTAGTATTATAAACATGCAATTTACATTATAATATGTGTATTCCCAAGAAATATCAGGGTCATAGAGAAAGGCCCTTAGCTAAAATGGTTTTGTTTTGTTTGTTTTGTGTTCATTCAGTGTTGAAGTCATTGAATTGTGTAGGATTGCTGCTGCTTACATTGACAAGCTATTCGGGATCCATTTTGCCAGTTAATATCGAGTTAAGCATGGTTTGTAATCATCAGTGTCTATAAACTCTTTATCAGTCTGTAATACCTCATACTAACATGTGCCTTAATGCTTTTACTCTGCCATAGTAGTTTTGAGACATATCAACAATAATGTCAAAGAAGCTATGCTGTCAACATGAGGAATATAAGACAATAAATGGCTGTAAAAAAGTTCAGCCAAAACGTTTCCTAACGTCTTATTTATTCATATGTTCTCTTCGATTTGATATCCTAAGAAGATTTACTAATTTTTAACTGTTTGTTTGCATAGTGATGACATATTGAAAAATTAACACCCTCTGGATGTTCACATGCTGCAGGTTTGCTTGTTATCGTGATTTGCATCTGATGAAAAGTGTGAAAACTGCATTATTATGATTCAGGATTCAGTTATTTTCTGTGTTGGGGAAAGTTACTTTTAAAAGTAATGCATTACAATATTGCTTTATTCCCTAAAAAAGTAACTAATTGTGTTATAGTTACTTTCTATGGAAAGTAATGTTATGTTACTTTTGCGTTATTTGTTATCATCTGGACTGGGCTTGCTTGTTTGTTTTTTAATAACAAAAAAAAAGTTTTGGCAAATGTAAAGGCCCTTTCACACCAAAAGTGAAATGAATAAGCCTCACGCTGAAGGAAATGCAAATTCACGCCTGTACAGTAGAGGGCGCAGCTCAAACAAACCTTTCAGCTGTGCTGCTATTCTGGATTACAGAAGAATAGGACACATGAGAAGAAAAATGAACACTCTTACTTCAGCAATTTAAAAACAAAAAAAGGGAAAGAAACAAATGTGATGTTAATCTAAAGTCATTTTTGCTTATTCTTATGGTTGAATTGGATCATCGAAGGTCAGCAGCAAAGACATTGGTTAATAAAGCAAGATTAAATACATAAAGTATACAGTATTTGTATGATTTAACATTTAATTATTGCAAGTTTGAATAGAACTACAATAGAGTGGTGGAACTATGAAGCATTTTTGTAGGCCAAAAACCAGAAGCGAGTTAGCATTTTAGCACTTCCGGTTCTATCGTCCCAAAGTCAATGGGTCTTTTGAATGGGTTTTTGGTTAAATGGCTGAAATAAGGTCCGTGGTTAACACAAGCTCAAGATACTTTCACATTTTATTCTACGACATAAAATACATTACTATTGACCTACCCTTGATTTTATTGAACTGTCTTGAAAATGACAGTTGCTAACAAGTGGCTAAATCGGAATACAATGGCTGTCGGCGACATTAAACGTCATCATGCCGAACAGGTAAGCTTAGTCCGCTTGTACAGCCTCGTTATGCTTATAACTGCACTCTTACAAACTATTCTAATTCAAACTTTCAGGGAAAATCTTTAGATAAAGACTGAAAGAGTTGTCGGAAGCTTAGTTGCTATGACGTTGAAATCATGCGACCGTGATGTAGTTCACTTATAGCCTACCGTTAGCTTTTTGCTTCTGGCGACTGCATTTAGGCTTCAAAATTCATAAAAGTTGTGTTCATCTATGAAAATTATCTTAATGGACAAAACGTGCAAGTATCATAAACTTTTGTTAATTACAGATAATCCAAAAAGCCTATGGGAAAATCCTTTTTTGTCGAGGGCACCAGCGTGATGCTAACTGCCTATTGGCCTACAAAGTGACATCATCAGGGTTGCCAGGTTATCTAGCCCAAAACTAGCCCAATCGCATTTCAGGGGGGCTCCCCCAGAAAAATCGCATTCTGGTGGGTAAAATCTGCATTTTTGGCAGGGTTCCCCTGGTAAAATTCACATTCCAGGGACTGAATATCGTGTTATTTGGGGTCGCTTCAACCCGCGGACATGAAAAACAACCCGCGGTAACAGTGTTAAAACTATGATGTCCAGTGTTGCCAAGTCCACGGTTTTCCTGTGGAATTGGCAACACCGGACGTCATAGTTCCACCACTCTATAACCATCATGTTCACACAGTGCACACAACGCCTCTGCACTTACACCTGATTTCTCTCAACATGGGGACAAGAGAGCTGTCAGTCAATAAATGGGAAAACAAAGTAACTTGCGTTACTTATTTGAAAAAGTAACTCAGATATTTTGTTGTAAATTTAAAAGTAACGAGTTACTTTACTAGTTACTTGAAAAAAAGTAATCGGATTACTTAACTGGCGTTACTTGTAATGCATTACCCCCAACACTGGTTATTCTATACATGCATGTTGTCTGAGGCTTTCTCCATCTCCATGTCATTTTTACAGGAGTAAAGTGTTGGTCCATTATAAATGCATATGTTTCTTTTATTAAAAGGGTCAGAATCCGTTCCAGCTAGCCAAGAAGTAATCCAGCGGTGAGATTCACATGGTTCTGGTTTGATTTCCTTCATAAGCAACACAAAAACTTGAAGAGGTTTTGGGAGATCTTTGAGTTTGGGCTGCTCTTTGGTGGCTGTTTGAAGGATTATGTTTCCTGTATAACCGTCCTGTAGTACTGGAAGGCCCCAGAGGGCGGCGCAGCAGATATGAACAGACTGAAACTGACTGAACTACGGAAAAGACGATAATTCAGAAGTAGCTTGTCATTTCTCCAAGTTTTACACTCTTTTCTTTCTCTTTTATATTATTCACTATGTGAAAGAAACAATTCAGCACATTTTGTTCCTTGTTAATGACAATGTTAAATACAATTTTTAATGTTTGTGAGCAGAGGATTCAGCGCAGCTCATTGAACATGCAGATGTGGTGTTCTTGTGTTTCCAGACAAACCAAAGAAAGAAAAATCTTTGATGATTCCTTATTCAATCTATCACTGCCTTCTGTTGAGAGTTGTAGGTAGAATGTAACCTCACACTTCACTCATAGTACACATTTACACTATGCGTTTTATTTAACATGTAGGTACAAAACAGTTGTGCTTGTACATAGCATAGTGATCAACCTTTAAAATCACTTATACAGCTAAAAACAAAGTGAACATGAAGGACTATCACTGTAAATACTTTGAAATGCTATGTACCAACTTTCAAACCTCCTAAAAGTTACTTTGCAAAAACAGTATTTAAAAAAATGTAATAGCTAGTTGCATCAAGGGCATTTGATGGTGTTGCAACATGCATGTAGCATTTCATTGCTGTAAACATAAATGTCCATGCTGACTTGATCTGTATATTTTGCAAACTCTGAAATGAAAATAACCGAGCGCAGTTTGTTTGGGTAAATCTACTTGTACAGAACGGCTGTAATTTTAAGAATGTATGAGGCAGCTAAAGCAACAAATTTTAACCAGCAGTGACACATTGATTGGCCGTTTAATTTATTGTTGGTTCATCACGTGTGACCTTCAGATAAACTATTTGTTTATGTGAAGTTTTTTATGGCTGCGACTGATTAGAGTAAATTTTTTTTTTTTTTTATGTGAAAACTATTTTTGGTTGTCCAGTTATTATTATCATCAAATTCACAGAATATGGAGTACTGGATGACAATATCACAGCAACCATAATGGGGTTTGTGAGGGAAAATATTCTAATGTCCTTACAATAATTATGACCTAGATCGGGAAAAAAAGGAAAATTAGATGTGGTATCATATGTACCAGCAGCTGTTTTTTTTTTTTAACCTAATGCAAGCATTCCTTACGTTTTATTTTGACACCTGTTTCAGACAAAGATTGGTTGTATATAAACCCACTGTATAGTTTCATTAAATCTTCTATTATGTCAAGTTTTAATTGTTTAAGGTGTTATACAGTTAGCAAGGTAATTCTTATTTTTTAAATGAAATGAGTTCCCATTCAACTCATTCAAGCCTAAAAAACACCTATTTTCTTATCAGTAGGCCTATACACTAGGCCATTGTTTTCATGGTCATCTGAACACTATTAGGGGAAAAGTCGATTAAGTGAGAAATTAAAATTAATGTTAAAATTTGTTTATTTGTAATATTGGTTATTGGGTTATAAATTACAGAGAATATACTTGTATTTGTTTTTGAAGACATTGTGTGATATAGGTCTATATGTGTAAAAATGAGCATTTCATAATGATACACTCAAAAATAAAGGTTCTTCAATGGGTATATTGGAGCACATTTTCACTTTATAAGGTTATTGAGTCAACTATGTCAGTGTTTCTCAACTGGTGGATCGCGGAGTGTGTAATCAAAGAAACAACGACAACAAAAATTTTAATCCTAAATGTTTTTTTCTGATGCGAGACTTTTATTTTGAAAGACGTGCGTGAACGCTGTTGGCTCCTCTGTCAAACGCAGTTTAATGCTGCCTTCACGTGCTATCAGAAATTTGATAATTCCCACTTCTGAAGTCGTGATTACGAGCTCATTGCATTCAAGTTAAATAGGAAATAGGAGGGCGTTCATATGCATTCTTTACCTAGGAAACTCGTATTTACCATAATTCCGAGAGCACATGAAGGCAGAATAAGTAGCTAACATGTGCCTGAGAAAAACGCGTTGTCCTGATTTAGTACTGTCAGATGAGATGATGTCAGGCTATATGTCATTATTCTAACATTATTTTCATAGCTTGTTACGAAATAAAAAGTCTCACCTCAGAAAAACTTCCCTGTTCTGTCAGACAAGTTGTGCTCGCGACACGCAAATGTTAAGAAAAAGTTTTTTTTAAAAAGGGATAGTTCACCCCAAAATGAAAATTCTGTCTATACTTTGAAGAATACGGATATACAAACAGTTCTTCTTTTGTGTTCAGCAGAATAAAGAAATGTAATTCATACAGGTTTGGAACAACTTGAGGGAGAGTAAATGATGACAGAATTTTCATTTTTGGGTGAACTATCCCATTAAGTAGTCTATCAGGCTGTAAATCATGCTGGTTTAAGGCATTAGCCTGTAAAGCCCTTCTAAATGTAACCTTTATTTTTAAGTGTGTTCATAGCTGTATGTTTAAAAACGTGTATTTCTATGTGGGTTTTTTTCCAGTTATAATATGATATTTGTTGCAAATACTAATCATTCTGTACCCACTGACATAAGACAATGCTCAATTTACAATGTTAAAAAGAAGAATGAATCGGATCGTATGCACTCTGTATTATATTAGCATTAGGTGCTTTTTAAACTTTAGGGCATGCCATGTTATGAAGTGGTTTTCATTTTATTGTACACAAGGCATCATTTCTTTTTCTCAGTATAATTTTGCACATTGAAGTGTGTGTGACTTTTTTTCCATGTCTTGAACAAGAATATAATATTTGTACTGTAAATCATGTATTTTCTACACATTTCCCTGTTGACAGATGTTTTGATCTCGTATTGTCATACTTTGTACAGTGTACTCTTCAAATAATGTGTCAATCTAGTATAACTACCTTGACTAAATTCAAATTTGTGACACAGCATTTTTAAAATGGACACCTGTCCAGATTAACCTTTGATCCTGCATTTGTTTGTAAGATATTTATGTAAAATAAGATTTTTCTTTTTAAACCATTGCTTTATAATCAGTTATTTCCCATATTCTAGGCTTAACTGACCTTTAATGAGGAGTACATTTTCAAAACAGCTGTCAAGCCCAGCTAGGAACATTAACCAAACTTGTCAGTTGTAGTTTTTGATGCCAGTTCATTCTTGGATCATTCTGATCTCTACATCACACACTGCCGATGTGAGCACTGCTGTCTTTTGTGAGACGTTCAGACTTTGTTCACCTGCTGCTCACAG
The DNA here is from genome assembly GCA_039654765.1 of Mylopharyngodon piceus. Classification (NCBI taxonomy): domain Eukaryota; kingdom Metazoa; phylum Chordata; class Actinopteri; order Cypriniformes; family Xenocyprididae; genus Mylopharyngodon; species Mylopharyngodon piceus. The sequence goes on from CM077450.1 coordinate 8,735,592, forward strand.
ATTTCTTTCTTTAGATCATTTACAAGTGTGTTTCATACCGAGAACAAATTATCAGACAGTTTGTGTGATATCTTTGATATTGTTGTTGTTGTTGTACGTAATTGAAAATGGATAAGAGGGCATTTATTTCTGTGCTTTTACAGGAAGTGCAACTGCAAGATGAATTGAAACCACTTGCATGGATATTATGCACCTACTTGTATACATTTACATTTAAAGTGTCAGTCTGACTAACGTTACAGTCTGTTTGACTTTAGGATAATATTTTTCTTTTCCTTCCATTTCCCTTCTTTAAATTGTTCAAAATCGAGCATTGAATGAATATGTAAAAGTTTATTATTGCTGATTCAATATATGCTTTTGGAGACACCAATATTATTATTTAAAGTTTTGTTAATGTCTTTTTTTTCCATAATGGCACAGTCTTTTATTTTATTTTTTTTTTAAGAGTAGCTATCTAGCTTTTTGTTTATTTTGCAAAAAGACATCAGAACTGTATTATCCATGCAGTGAAATAAAGGAAATGGAATAATGCAAATGCACCGACTGAACTGTTCTGTTTGGCAAACAAATGGTGGTTTTAAAGAAATAAACAGAATTAAAGGGATAGTTCACCCAAAAATGAAAATTCTGTCATGATTTACTCACCCTCAAGTTGTTCCAAACAACGAGTTTCTAAAAAGTTGATAGGCCCCATTTACTTCCATAGTATTTTTTTTTTCTTTTTTTCCCCCTCCATACTATGGAAGTCAGTGGGGCCCATCAACTGTTTAATTACTCATATTTTTCAAAATATCTTCTTTTGTGTTCAGCAGAAGAAAGAAATTCATACAGGTTTGGAACAACTTGAGGGTGAGTAAATGATGACAGAATTTTCATTTTTGGGCAAACTATCCCTTTAAGGCAGATGACTGTAGGCTGTTGACACAATAAGAAGCGTTAAAAAAAGAAATTCAGACAGAGACATAAAATTATTTAAATCATGAAGAAAACAATGTTCCAAAAATGTTTATGATATATTCACAAAACAAAACATCTATCAGAAATTGTGAGATAACATTAATCTTATGACATGATGGCTAAAAAGTTAAGGGTTAGTTCACCCAAAAATGAAAGTTCTGTCATTTATTACTCACCCTCATGTCGTTCCACACCCGTAAGACCTTCGTTCATCTTCGGAACACAAATGGCTCAGTGAGGCCTGCATTGACAGCAAGTTAATTTAGACTTTCAAACGCCCAGAAAGGTACTTAAGAAGACATATAACAGTTCATGTGACTACAGTGGTTCAACCTTAATGTTATGAAGCAACGAGAATACTTTTTGTGCACCAAAAAAACAAAATAACGACTTTATTCAGCAATATCTAGTGATGGGCGATTTCAAAACAGTGCTTCATGAAGCTTCGAAGCTTTACGGATCTTTTGTTTCGAATCAGTGGTTCGGAGTGTGTATCAAACAATCTCAAACTGCCAAAGTCACGTGATTACGTACAAGTGTTTCAAAATTTCAATGGTTCACGTGACTTTAGCTGTGCTCCAAACCACTGATTCGAAACAAAAGATTCGTAAAGCTTCGAAGCTTCATGAAGTATTTTGAAATTGCCCTTCACTAGATATTGTTGAATAAAGTCGTTATTTTGCACAAAAGGTATTCTCGTCGCTTCATAACATAAGGTTGAACCATTGTAGGCACATGAACTGGTTTAAATATGTTTTTAGTACCTTTCTGTGCGTTTGAATGTCTAAATTAACTGGCTGTCAATGCAGGCCTCACGAGCCATCGGATTTTATCAAAAATATCTTAATTTGTGTTCCGAAGATGAACGAAGGTCTTACGGGTGTGGAACGACATGAGGGTGAGTAATTAATGACAGAATTTTAATTTTTGGGTGAACTAACCCTTTACAATGAAACGTTTCCCCTGTCCTGTGTAATGCTACACTGCCACCGCTAGATGTCAGTAGAATCGACTGTTCAGTATCAGCACTCAGTCTCGTGAAGCCTGTCCAGCGCAGTGACAGGATGCAGCAGCAGCGAGACACAGACCGATCGCTCATATGTGAAGAAGCAGCGTTTCTGAATTATCCACAAATAAACCGCAGTGGAAACTGTATTACACCCTGACAGGTGGTAAGTAGCCCGCAATTCAACATTTGCCTGTCTGCTAGGTTTAATTTCGTTTAATATCAAATTTGCAGATAATTCATGTCATATTTGATTTAATTTGCACGTTTGTAAGGAGCTTACAAGTTCATAGTCTTAAATAACAGTATAATTGTCCCTTCATCTTAAATCAGATGTTTATACTTGATAATGCCAGGTGAAGTCTTAATGAATTCAATTTTGAAAGAGCATATTCAGCTGTTCAGGTCAAAGAATAATCTTCCATTCATAGTCAGTAATGTTGTTGATGGTCTTTTTTCATTAATGTCAAATTTTTGTTGTCACGTGTGTTTTAAATGTTGTATATGTATACAATTTATTATTTAAAATGGATAATAACAGTGTAAAATTGTTAATAGTGTTAATAGTTTTTTTTCATACTATTTACACAAAATTCAGTAAAAAATCCAGTCTCATGCTTCTAAATAATATTTAACAAAATTACTTTTTTAAAGTAAACATAATATAGTATTTATAAATATTTTTCCTTTTTTAAAATAATTTTATTAAATATTATTTAGAAGCATGAGACTTAAGTACTGTTGATTGAATGGACATTCCCTGTCCATTTGTCTTCTGATTGCAGTGGCCAACCAGTGAACTAATTTAAAAGCCCAAAGGCCTCTCTATGGTTCCTAGTCACTCTCTGATCATGGGGAATGGTTCGATCAAAGCTCCTCGACTAGAGGAGACGTGCCTGGCCTCCAGTATAAAAGAGGCCCCTGTCTGGGAATCTGTGGAGCCCCTGAAGATGAGGATCGCCCATCTGGAGGAAGAGTTGGCACGGAGAGACCAGGAGTTCCGTGCACAGGAGAAGCGGTTACATAGTCTTCAAAGAGAACTAGAGGCAAAAGTGTCCCAGATCGATAAGCTCCAGGATGCAATCGGGTATAACAGCCTCGGGCGCTCACCACCGGCACCACTGAGGCACAGCCGCAGACTTCTGAGTGTGATCAACCAGGGCTCTACACGCTTTCACAGAGTGGCTGTGGAGGTGCATCGACGCCTTAAAGCTAAGGAGGGCGTTTCAGCTGAACCTACATCGAGGCACTTCTGTCACGACCACAGGGTTCCTCACATCTCCACAGAGAGATCTCGCATCCGCAAAGACTCCAGGTGAGTGTGCGGAAACTGACTGCACCACTGGATTGTTTGTTTCATTATGGAGTCACTGGAATACTGACTCCCCTGGAAGGTGGAGACAGGAGTAAGGTTTAGCCAAGCCTTTGTAGTGTCTCCAACCCCAGAGCGGGCTTGAAAGCCTGGATTACCATAACACACTCCGAAGGGGATGGAGTGGCTAAAGAGAACACAAAGCGTGGGCCATTTGTATGCATGGACAGGAATCATTACTGTTTTAATTAAACACGCTCTTGATGGCAGTCTACAAATCTCCAGCACTAATTCATTCATAAGATCCATTTTAGGTCAGTGGAGAGACCTTCCTGTTTCAGATGTGATAATGAAAATCGGCCATAGTATAGTACTGAAGACAAAAAAGTGTCTGAAACTGACATGTAAAACGTAGACTTGTTCCCCAGTGTTTTTTTAGCCCTCCAAAAGAAAGAATGAGAAATGTATCGTTTGTTATGCCATAGGAAGTAAGTTTACCCAGGAATTAAAATTCCCAAAATTAGGTCATTATACATGTTAAACTATTTAAACATGTATACATATAGTGCCAAATTGTCAAAAACAAAAGTCAAAAAACATCAATAAAAAAAATTGCCCATATGATTTATGTGCTGCATTCCAAGTCATGTTATAGCTTTGTGTGAGAAACCGACCAAAACTGAATAAGAATGAATAGGAATAGGAATTGTTCTTATAATAATTAATAAGAATTTCTTAATTTCTCACTGATCATCTTACACCATTCGCCTCATCTCAAAAATCTCATTTGTACTCACGTTCGAAATTAAAAATACGCTGCCATATAATATTTAGACATTCTTGCACCAGATTTCAGTTTCTGTCTATTCCTCACACAAAAGTTCAGGAACAGAAATGTAAAGCATGTATCATGGCGCTTTATACAATACAGATTGTTTCAAAGCAGCTTCACTGTAATAAACTGGAAAATAACACTCAATGATGCAAACTTCATCAAATATGAGACAAATACAAATTATGCTTTAAAGCAGCTCTAAAAAGACAATAGTTTCATGATTGAACTGCATTCAGTTCAGTGTTGATTCACTTCAGTTCAATAACTGTTTAAAGTTCATCAATTATGAAATGAGTTGATTTCAGCTATAAGCAGCTCTACAGAAGACAACAGTGTCTTTATTCACTTCGAGTCAGTTTAAAGTTGATTCAATGCAGTTCAATAACATTGCAGAATTCGTAAATTATGAAACATGTCAAACATGAATTTTGTGTTGATTTTTTTGTACTTTTTAGAGCTTGACAATAACAACTTGAGGATGAGTAAATAATGACTAACACAATAATGACTTTTTCATTTTTTGTCAGACCATGTATTAAACTTGGTGTAGTACCTCTCTGGTATATACATTACTTCTTGAAAATTGAATCCTGTGATCTCAAATGATCTTGATATTTCCCTTGATTGTTGTTGCTATTCGTGACACTTGCTCTCAAGGGTGCTCCATAAAGATGGTTTGAAATCTTTAATTCAACAGCGTATTAAAGGCAGTCTGAAGTGTGTCGACAAGAGAATTATTTACTTCACTCAGCACTGATGGACCTTGCCTTGAAGAAAGCTTCATCTAATTGAAGTGTGTCTTATAAAAGGATATTTTAAGATTAAACTCAGTTGCATAAACTGCATATAGATAGATAGGTAGATGAATAGACATACAGACAGACAGACAGCATGATGTATGCTTTAGTAAAGTGTTTGGGTTTTACATTCTCCAAACTCTTTTTGCTTCTTTTCCTGTAGCATTAAGAAACTCATCAATGAAGCCATCATGAACAATGATTTTCTGAAGAAGCTGGAGCCTCAGCACACTCGAGAGATGGTGGACTGCATGTACGAGAAAATCTACGCTGCTGAGCAGCTGGTTATTCAGGAGGGAGAGCCGGGGAACTACCTCTATGTGCTTGCTGGTAAACTCCAGATGTTTTTGTTACTTGCTTTTCATACTTTCGTATTTTTGAAATCCAAATATTCCACTGCACTCCACTTTTTTTTATAATATTTTTGTCTGATTTGATTCTGTGTTTAGAGGGTTTATTAGAGGTCATTCAAAATGGAAAGCTCCTGGGTCAGATGCGTCCGGGGACAGCCTTCGGAGAGTTGGCCATTCTCTATAACTGTAAAAGAACAGCCACAGTCAAAGGTGTGTGTGTGTTCCTCTCTGTTTTGGTGTATTTTTGTATTTAAACTAATAGTTTACAGCAAGATAAACAAAAGTGAGTGTGAGTAAATAATGACGTTTATTTAATTATGGGGGGAACTATTCCTTTAAGGGTTCATTAAATGAAAATTCTGTCATCTTTTACTTGCCGTCATGTGTGTGTCTGTGTTGTTTAGGACCACATCGTCTTTCACTGTATGGACAAAACCTTTCTTCAAAATATCTTCTTAAGAATGCTTTGCTTTGAAAATCTGGCTAAATGTGAAAGGAATGTAGTTCATAATGTTTAAAACATCAAAACATCATATAGATGTGCTCATGTTCTGATCCTTTAGCATATGTGCCTTGTAGACTGCTGCTGTGATACTGGTTGAAAGGTGCTGTAGGTAATGATGTTGGAAAAATTGGAATAACATTGTAATAATTAAATCCTCATTTATTTATTTTTTTCAGTGAAATGATTTTACTTCTGTTACCTAAAAACTGATGGGTTCATTTTTAAAACAAGTCAAAAGCATTACATTTGGATGCAGACTGCAAACAATTGGGTTATATCAGACATGACCTTTTTTCTATTATTGTTGACCTACTTTTATTGTAAATATTGGATTTGTGTCATAGTTATAGATTTGTGAAGTGGAACTGATGGTGATTGCATTTCATTAGCTGTGACTCAGTCCCACATCTATGCTCTGGACCGGCAGACGTTCCAGACTATCATGATGAGATCCACTCAAGCCAGACATGAGGAATACTTCAGCTTCCTGCGCAGGTACATTCATGCCACTAACATTTGTGCATATTTATCAGTTGTCAACTTCACACACACAAACACAAATAAACACACACCTCCCTGCTTGGCTGCTTCAACACACATTCAGTGCTGATTATGATGTTTTGGTTTTAAATGCTTATTGTAGATCTGTCACTAATGTGTATCAGTGCATCATAAATCGATGTTGTAATGTAACTGTTAAAATAACGTTGGTTGGTTTAAGGGTTGAATGTGTTAATGAAGAATTTCTGTGCTTTTTTTTTTTTTTTACAATTTTGACATCATTTTTACAGATTCGATTGCATGCTGTATTCCTTTAAAGCTGATTAAATATTTTGTTACATTTTTTCTTTAGTGTGTCCTTGTTGAAAGATCTACCAGAGGAAAAACTTGCCAAAATAATTGACTGTCTTGAAATTGTAAGTTTTCAGCGTTTTATTGTGTCTATAGCATTGTCATTTGTTGGTAATGCATATTTATTTCTGAAATGAAATATAACCAGATCATATTTATGTTTCAATCTTTTTTAGGATTATTTTGACAAAGGAGAGTACATTATTCGTGAGGGCGAGGAAGGAAACACTTTCTTTATCATAGCTAAAGGAGAGGTATGCATTATTGCATTAAGTATTAATTTACATATAATCCATTAAATATTATTTTTCTTTTTTATTTCAATATTGTAGCACTTTCAGACTATCTGTTCAGATTGCATTCTATCTGCTTAGCCAACATGAATATGCCTGTAGGAGTCAGCAGACAAACGGCCCATAGAAGCCCCACTGAAGTAGTGCTTAAAGGGTTAGTTCACCCAAAAATGAAAATTCTGTCATTAATTACTCACCCTCATGACGTTCCACACCCGTAAGACCTTTATTCATCTTCGGAACACAAATTAAAATATTTTTGATAAAATCCAGGAGCTGTCTGATTCCTCCATAAACAGCAATTTAACCACCGCTTTCAAGGTCCAGAAAGGTACTAAATTCATCGTTAAAATAGTCTACGCGACTGCAGTGGTTCAAACTTAATTTTATGAAGCAATGAGAATACTTTTTGTGCGCAAAAACAAAACAAAAATAACAACTTTATTCAACAATATCTTCTCTTTTGTGTCATTCTCTTACGCTGTTAACATTCAGCACTTCCAGGTTCTACATCAGAACTCCGACTCATTATTAGCCGGCTCCTGCGTCAGCATCACACGCATGCATTGTGCTGCTCACATAAACAGCGTCGGCCAATACTGAGCCAGCGTTCTGACTTAGAACCTGGAAGCGCTGAACGTAAAGTAGTGAACTAACCCTTTAAATGGGAGCCTATGGAAGATAAATGTACCATTGATTGTAATGGAGCAAAGATTGATGTTAATTGGATAAGAGTCTGGAGACTCATTATTTTGAGTCTCACCCAGACACCATACATCACTAGTAACCTGTACGAGTATGACTGCTACTTGCATGGGATAAAATGTTTTTTCATTGGACATTGAGCTGTTAATCTATAAATTTTAGAGAGGCCTGGCTTCTCTGGTTCTGTGTAGTTTCATTGTGTTTCTGTTCTTAGTTTCTTGTATATCCTTTTAGTTTAGCATTCTTCATGACATCCTTAGTTACTGATTATTGTCACCTGTGTCTTGTTTATTTCCCTTGTTTGTTTTTGTGTATTGATACACAAAATTGTCAGTTCACGTCTAATGTTAAGTTTGGTTAGTGATATTATTCTCTGTGTATTCGCCTGTGGATAATCTCATTGTTTATTAAAAGTATCTTTGATCGATAGTCTGTGTCATGCATCTTCTGAATACCACTGTGTATGCAACAGATGAACCAACCGTATCCATAATGGAGAAGGATTGTTATTTCCAGAATGGTCGGATGCTGAAGGAATATGTGGAGGGCTTCCTGGATCTATACAACGTGGCTCGCTGGGACGATGAAACTCTAAAACATCTGTTCTGGAGCGGGATGGACGAGCATCCTTGGCCAGATGCGGCCAGATCAGGAACACCGCCCCTTCACTGAGTTTGTTGAGTACACCTCTCTCACCGTGGGAGTCATCAAGGACAACAACACCATCTTCGACTCTGCGACACGTTCTACAGACAGCAGCAATCTTACTGCCCTCTCCAGACAGGACTAGTCGAAGTAGCCCGGAGTGTCCCGGAAGGCATGAGAGATCTTCCGCTGCAGAACGTTCGACGCCTGAGCACGCCACAAAGATTAAGCCTGAGCCAACACACACCACGGACCATGTGCGAGACCCACCATTCACCGTGGCGCCAGAGCCAACCAGTGTGTCTGTGTTGGAGAGCCGGGAGCCTCCTCCGTTCTGAGGCCAGAGCCAACCACTTGGTTCACCTGGAGTCAGCACCATGGGGGCGGTTCTTTCCTGAGCCAGTAGAAGAGCGCTGCCTCATCCACCTCACCACAGAGCCATCTCCCTCCCTTGTCCCCACCTGTGAACTTGTCCAAAAGACTCCTCTAGACGATCACATTCTCTCTAGTCACCTGCCCACTCTGTTGTCCCCGTTACCATTGCTGGCTCAGTCTAGGTTGCCTAATCTATTAGATGACCCACTCCCACCCTGTCACCTGCCCACCCAGTTGTCTCCTTCATCGTTGGCTCCATCCAGTCCCCAGGACTCACCTGCTCCACTGGTGTTGCGCAGCTCCTTGACTCCCAGATTCCCACCAACTCTCTGGCTCTGCATCAAGTCTCTTCTTTACCAGCCAAGCTCTGCGAGACAATTACCCTGGCTTCATCTCAGGCCTCCAGGCTCATGACTCCACCTCGGCCTGTCAGCCTATCGGCTCCAACTGGTTCCTTCTTCCCTCTGGCTCCGTCTTGGTCCTCACACTCTCCGGCTTCGCCCCGTTCTGCCAGGCCACCATCGTCACCTTGGTCCCTTAAGCCGGCAGCGTCACCTCTTAAGGGATCATTATTCATGATATTTACTCTGCTGTGCACATACAGTATATACAGTGCGAGGACTAAAGTTCTGTTTAGTTTCATTGTGTTACTTTCATGTGTCTTGGTTTCTTGCATATCCTTTTAGTTTAGCATTCTTCATGACCTTAATTACACCCTCTTAGTTTCCTTAGTTACTCATTATTATCATCTGTGTCTCGTTTAGTTTGCTCTTGTATTTATACGGCTGGTTCTGTTCAGTTCTTTGTCGGTTCACATCTAATGTTAAGTTTGATTAGTAAAATTTTTCTTTGTGTATTCGCCTGTGGACATTCTACGTATTTATTAAAAGTATCTTCGATTGATAGTCTGCATCATGCATCTCCTGAATACCACTGTGTATGTGACAGTAGGGAGCTTTCAGATGTGGGACAGTAATTGCAGTTGTTATGAAGGTTAATTTTGTCAGTCAAACGAACAAAAAGTAAGATGTACAGTAAGATTTTTTTGTGTGTTTTTTTCCCAGGTGTCTGTAACACAGACTACAGAGGGCTTTTCTGAACCACAGGAGATTAAGACTCTTGGAGTGGGTGATTACTTTGGGGAAAAGGCTCTCATAAGGTTTGGAGATGGTATCATTGTTTTTAACAATATTGAACACAACCAACAATGAATCCTTTGTGATTGTAGACTTCCTGTAGGCCAGGAAAAAAACGTATCTCTACAATGTCTACACATTGTTCACTAAGAGCTGTAAGAAACAAGTTTCTGTAGGAGTGGATGTGGGAGGTGGAATGTCAGTCATCTGAACAACACAGCACAACCACAGAGACGCTCACACTCTTAGACACAGTAGAGCCACTTTTTATATTCATATTCACAAATTTGTTATAAGGATTTAGAATCATTTAAAGCTCAGATGAAGTACTCTCAATAGGGAAGAAGCAAATGAGGATGTTTTTCAGGATGTTTTCAGTCACTGTTTTATATATATATATATAAAACCATATTTCCAAAGTGGCACAACATCATTACATATTTCTTATAATTCCATTTCAGTGAGGATGTCCGCTCAGCTAATATCATTGCAAAGGAAAATGACACACAGTGTTTGGTGGTGGATAGAGAGTAAGTGATGTTTCTTCCACACTAACAAGTAGGGTTGTCACCATATCATAATTTCAGTTGTCAATACCAATTTTGATGCCACAGAAAAAAACTAATATGCTAATATTTAACATTCTGTGTTGCAAATAATAAAGTAAACAGTAATAAAATAAAAGAACAAAAAAACAAATAGCTAAAAACAATAGAAGAAAGATACAAATTAAGTGAAAAATGCAAAAGTAATCAACTGTAAAAAATAAAAAAAAATAAATATGGTAATGTGAAGAAGTAATTGTCATTGTTATGACTCTATTCTATTGTATACATGCCACTAATAAATGGTTTGTTTGGTAAAGGTAGAAAATTGTAACTTTAAAATAATAATTTTATAGCTTTTTTACATTTTATAGCTGTTTACAGCTTTTAGATTAGTCATAATTATTAAGAATCACTGACCAATTTTTTTACTTTATTTTAATATAGACTACTGTTACATCCCTACTAATAACATACAATGAAAAAAATGGTGTAGGATTTACTTTGAAACAATTTTCACTAAGGAATTGCAAGTAAATGTTACAAATAATTACAAAGAAATAGCAAGTAACACAATGACTTAAACTTTTTTCAAGTAACCGTTGTTTTATTTACAACTTTGAAAAATTATTTTATACAGTGTACTATTATTCTACCTATAACTAAAACAGATACTTATTATCACTGTCTCCGGGTTTTCAACAGTAACTTCAATCAGATGGTGGGAACCTACGAGGAGCTGCAAGCCTATCTGAGGGAGTATGTGGAGCAGCTCTCTCTGAGTGATGAGAGGAGGAATGCCATGTAAGAACACACCTAATGGAAACAGACACAGCTAAGCCAGCACACAACTACTCTATTCCTGTATGTGACAGTCACAATCATTTCCCTACAGGCCTCAGTCGCCTCTTTACGAACGCTCTCCTGAGGCAGCAGAGCTCAGGAGGCTGAAGGAGAAGGCATCTGGTTTGTCCAGTAACTCCTTCCTGAAAGAACTTCAAGTAGTGGCCACACTAGGGATGGGAGGCTTTGGACGAGTGGAGCTGGTTAGATTTCATTTATACAGCATATATTTTACTCTGATGCATGAATAAATCTAATAAAAAGTTTTGCAGCAATGACATGTAAAAAATAGTTGTTTTTTATATTGTTTATTGCATGCATTTTGTGTCTTAGGTCAAGCTTAAAGATTCAGAAGATACTGCGTTTGCTTTAAAGTGTATTAAGAAAAAGCACATTGTGGACACCAGGCAGCAGGAGCACATCTATTCAGAAAAGGACATCCTCCAACAGACCAATTCTAACTTTATTGTCAGGTCAGTCTAATGAGCATATCCTTCCTGTTAGATATTGACATATTTTAATTGGAGAAGTGTAAACACACAGGAATAATAATGCAATTTAGATTCATTTCATATAATCCTCAAGAGTGATAAAGGTATTTACTGTACACAGATTGGGCTCAAGAACAAGACTTTCCCCCTGAAGGCCACTAAATTAATTAATTAATTAGGTAATCAATATAATGGATTGAATGAATGGCTTGCTGCTAGACCGCAGGGCCGGTGGGCCGGTGGGAGAAATGTAGGTAAACAGACTGTTGGTTGTTGTTTGTTAATTAAGGTCTGACAGATGAACTTGCACTTCGATTAGACTTGTTTATTAGATAATGTTGTGCCAATTATGATAAGACTTTCCGGTGTTTTGGAAGCTGGCAACTTTGATATTTACTTTAGTCACTGTCACTATGGCTACAGACACTATTTATATCTATTATAGCTGTAAATAGAAAATGGGCTTGACTTTGATTATGCTCATACAGGGGTCAGGGTCTCATTTTTTGTCTGGATTTATTAATTTACACAAAAATACATAAAACATGCATTTCATACATTCAATTACACCTGATGAACATAGTTTGTCATTATATTTGATTATTGTTCCTAAAAGCAGTAATATTTTAAAATTTTATAAATATTTGAAAAAAAAAGTTCACGAAATCTGATGTTTTATGACAAGGCAAGGTCAGTTTAGGCTGTAAAATGTTACCACATTTTAAATATGGTGCAACCCTCCCAAAAAACTTAATGATATTTATTAATTCATTATTCATGATATTTGCAAATATACTTAAGATGGCCACACCACATGACATTTATCAGCCATTAACTTTTGTTGAAAATGGTATAAAAGTTTTCAACATGACAGCTGATAAATTTCTACGAACTTCGCATGTTTTAAACCATATTTCAAAAATCTTGTAAAAGATTTGTTCTTTTCTTTATCTTTTTTCACAATATTGGAACTGCTGAGTGTGCTTAATGCATTAAATCTGCATTTAATCTAATTAATTAAATGTCCACACTGGAATTAAAATTTGTTGTTTAGAGGACACTTTGGTCCTGTTTACACCTAGTATTAAAATGTGTTTTGGTTGATCCAATCACGAGTGGACGACACTACATACAGGTGTTAAAGGGGGTCTAAAATGTTTAGAGCTTGTCCACTTTCGACCACTTCCAGAGGTAGTCGAAAACACATTTGACCGGGTTGCTTTCATAGTGTAGACGCTCGTGTGGTCGAATGTGTTCAAACAACCCACTCTCCGCCTACTGACCTAATGCATAAACATTATGGAAAGCGCGCTAGCCAGACAGGATTTAAACTTTGTTGACTGATGACCCAAGTTTGGTTTGAAGATGAAAAACGTACCAAGCACAATGTTCTCTCACAATTCCTGATTTCTAGCACTCACAGCGTTCGGCTGGTCTTGCGGCTGTCAGAGCAGAAACGAAAGCTGATGCTCTCTGTTAGTTTTTCCATCATCTCCATGTGCGTTCATATGTAAATTGCGCAAGCTTATCTCATGCATTAGATCGAAAGATCTGAAAAAGACCATACATATACCCGCTCATAGACCCTCCCCTCAAAGAAATCAGGACAGAAGTGGTTGAAAGTGGACAAAAGAGACGGATTAAAATACCAGGTGTAAACGGGAATGTGTATCCCTCGTCCACTTGTGATCCGATCGACCAAAATGCATCTTAATACCAGGTGTGGCGACTGAAGGCCACAGTGGTGTTAGAGCTCAGTAAACTTATACTGTAGTTGCTGTAGAGCGGACAGAGTCATACAAGAAATCCATGAAGGACTGAATTGTCAGATCCTGACACACTAGACATTTGTCTTATATCTGTCACGGTGGTCTCAGTGCCATTGTGCTTTTCATCTGTATCAGAAAAGCGGCTTCTACTTTGCATGTTTCTAGGAAACTCCCCAGGGAATTTCAAACCATGCTTATATTCCTGTCGGAGTGTGTGCTCTAGCTCGTTTTATTGCCTCTCTGGCATTTGTAGACGAAAAGCTAGCACAGCTTTACATGCAAGTCTAGTTCTCTATGAAAGCTAGCAGTGAGAAATGCTAAAGAGACACTCTGTTTCACAGAATGCAAATAATCGAGTGTCTCCGGCTGCCCTTGTGTGTTTCAGGTTGTTCCGAACATTCCGGGATGATAAGTACGTTTATATGCTGCTTGAGGTTTGCTTGGGAGGAGAGCTGTGGAGCGTGCTAAGGGACATGTGAGTGTAGGTTGTTTTGACACTGTGCATATTGCATATCACAGACAGCCCACTGTCTTTGATAAACATTTATTCTGATCACTTGCATGGTTATTACTGACTATCGCTGAATGATATGTAGAATACTTAAAGCTGCTGTCCGTAACTTTTTTTGGTTAAAAATGATTCAAAATAAATTTTTGAGCAAGTACATAACCAGCCAGTGTTCAAAACTATCTCCTTAGCCCGATTCACAATGGCAAGCTTGTAATAATGCTTTATAATTCTAGTGGTACTGGTGGGTTTCCGTGGGAAATTCAAGCATGTCATTGCGTCACGTCTGAAAAAACAGAAAGAACGAGTCCCAGCTAGAAGGCTATATCGCATGTGAGGCGGATCATTTGTAGCCTTTTCTCACTGCAGCTGCAATAATTAAACTTATCATTTTGATGGCGGATTGTATGGTATGACAAATTATTGTTAGAGATTAGACTGTATAGAAATTGAAATCTACAGGTAATGCTAATACACACTAAATACACATAGTCACACAATGCTAATGTTGTTAACATTAACAATTTGAGAACAAAGTTTAACAATAATAATAATTTGCATAGTTTGACGTGATCCGAGCTAAGCGATCATTAGATTTAATCACCATTGGCAGCGCGATTTATTGTAATGCTTTTTTTTTTTCACAGTTGGTCAGAATAAAAGTGGCAGACATGTTACTTACTTGTTTAGATGACATTTTCCAGTGAAAATTCTTACTTTGGTCATACTTCAAGACTACAATCTGTGATTCCGAAGTACAGTATCCACACTGACAGCAAATATTAGATTCATCCGCGCTGAGGAGCCGTGCTGAGGCACAGCTCACATAAAAAAAATGATAATTCCGCAAACAACTGCAATTGCAGGTTTCAAACAGAGATGGCGACAAAGAGGCAAAACTTACGGAATGCAGCTTTAAGTCTTCAAAACTAGGATTTCATGATGTTTTGATTTCATTTAGGAGTTTCTTTGATGAGCATACTGCCCGTTTCTGTACTGGATGTGTGCTGGAAGCTTTTGATTACCTGCACGGCAGAGGCATCGTGTACCGAGACCTGAAGCCAGAGAATCTTCTTCTGGATGCAGAAGGCTATGTCAAGATGGTCACTTTACATACACCACTAAATACCATGGTGAAATGTCCAAAAGTCTGAGGCCACATTAATTTTTTTTTAATGTGGAAATAAAAATTAAAGCAAAAAAAGTATGAATTTTTATTGTGGAAATAAAAATTTAAGCAAAAAAAATATGACGTAACGAATAAGAATTATTTTCAAATTTCAAGGCCTCTCATGACAATTTGTATAGACAGTAAGATGTTTTTACTTTATTTAAAAAACAAGATGCTCTTTGGATCATTCTCAAATCGTGCTGGAGAACAAATTCAAAATTTTCAATTAAACTTTTCACGCAGCTATGATATAATTTGTGATTATTTGTAATACAAAATACAATAATTTTCACTAGTGGTCTCTGACTTTTGTACCTCACTGTACTATATACAGTATGCATGGAGTCTGGAATATGTAGCCACTTCTTAGTCTCACATTGAGCATCCTTATTATCTACGCTGTTATTTTTTTATTTTTTATTTTTTTTTCAGACTGATTTTGGCTTTGCCAAAAAGATCGGACTAGGTAAGAAGACTTGGACGTTCTGCGGCACTCCTGAGTATGTGGCTCCTGAGGTCATCATGAATAAGGGTCATGACTTTGGAGCTGACTGCTGGTCCATGGGCATCCTCATCTTTGAGCTCCTAATCGGCAGGTAATCGTGTGTGTTTCATATCATGTGTTTCATCCACCAAATGCTTCCACAGGACTGAATTTGTAGGCTGAATATTGGCCTTTTAAAGCAACTTCTAGTTCAACCAATGCTTTGAATTTGGGACGGACTTATCATTTTCACAAGCAATGGAAAGTGTTTGGAAGCAATAATCAGTTTTGCAGTTCCGTTTGGCGCCACTAGTGGCACAGAAAAGTGCACATTTCACCTTTAAAGAGCAGAGATTTCCCAGACCTTCAGAGAATCAGTTCTGTTGCTGAATTGGCACGGTCTTCCCTGTGCCTCCGCCAAAACGCTCTGCATCATGTTTAACATCCGATTTGTAAAGGGCAGGGCTCGCTTGACCAGAGCAAATGGTCCTCTAGTGTGAGATTAGCCATCATGGCTTTCACAGTGTATTCCATTGCCTCAAGCTTCAGTCAGCATCACCATGGCAACAGAGTATTGGGGATGGGACTATGTAATATATGCAGTTGCAGTGTGATCAACCAGCTGGACAAAATCTTTATGACGTAATGCCACATGAAGTTTACATCTTCTCAAAGCTTACTGATGCATACTGTTAGCATAGCTTATTTACTGCATGAATTTACATTCTTGTGCACAGTTACGCTATGCATTTTTGTGACATTAATCATGTATGTTTAACTGAAATTCACAAAGTGAAATACATTTTAAGTATTGTCTGTCTTATGGTTTAATTTGAGCAGTTTTAGTGGCTTAAATCATGATAAATGACTTTTGATTGTTCTCCCACACGACTGTCAGCCCTCCATTCACAGGCTCTGATCCGATCAGGATCTACACTATGGTTCTTCATGGGATAGAGAAGGTGGACATTCCTAAGAGGATCAGCAAGCGTCCAGAGGATCTCATACGGAGACTTTGCAAGTATGTTTCTCTCGTTCTGAGACATTCAAACTCATCTCAAATACACAGCAGTTCACTGACCAGAGGTTTTGTAAACGCATAATAGCACATTACTGTGCATTTCTGTTGAAACTTGTGTCATGTATTTAAATATATTTGTAATGATAAAGTAGCAATAAAGTACATTTAATATATATTAACTTTAAATGTAATATCAAAATTATAATCAAGTACTTTACATGTGCTTTAGTATGTTAGTCAACACATCTTGTACTTTAAAGCACAACAAAAGATTATAAAAACAATTATTTAAAATGTAAATTATAAAAGTGTACTTAAGTATGTTAAGAAATATAGTCATGAAAGAGTACATTTAAGTGGGAAGTTATCTGCAAGTACAGTTTCTTAAAAATATACTTTTAAGATTTGAAGTACACTACAAGTGCACATTAAGCACACATCTTTTTCACAAGTATTTATAAACCACATCTCTCTTTGTCCACCAATTTTATTGAATTCTTTCTGAGCTTGTCGCACTGGATTGCTTGCTTGAAGGATATGTGCAGTGCTGCTATAGAATTTGGCATAATCTTGTCTGGAGTGTGCTGTTGATGCCTTAATATGCTGCCAATGTAGGCTTATGTTGGCAGTTTAGTAGATTTTGGAATAGATCCTCAATCATCCTATGCTCCAGACACGCTTTCACTTTTTTCACTTTTCATTTGATGAAAATAAAATAGATTTGATGTTCACTGTGATTGCAGCACGTCTTGATTTTGCAGTTAGACACGTTCATGGGTCAACATATTTTGTTGATCCTGGAACAACATTCCTGTCAGAAAATTTTATCCTAACTATATCCCTACCCCTAAATCTAACCCTACCCATACATTATCAGAGGGAAATGATAGGTGAATAACACTGATGTAGAAGCACCTAACCCTGGTTAACCTAACCTAAGCCTAAACTTGACATAAACTGTAAACTTGTCCCTCAAATCTGATTGGTTGATTGGAATGTTGTTCCAGGATCATCAAATATGTTGATCCAGGAAAATGTTGCACTTGGTGAAATCAGGTTCTGCGTGGTTGCCTGTGTCAGTATCCATGTGTCCCTGTCAATGTATGTTTATATATTTATTGTTTTGCCTTTTTCTCTTGTATGAGAACAATCAGAAACTCACTCATCTTTCTCCTACTGTCTCCAGACTCAATCCAGCAGAACGGCTTGGGAATAAAAAGAATGGCATCAATGACATCAAGAAACACAAGTAGGTCAATTCACAAGTTCATTTGATCGTACAATCATGTGGCAAAATATAGGTAAACAGGTTTGGCATGCTGTCCATGGTTAAAGGTTTGCTCTTAAATCGAGCTTTTAGATTATAGTTAAATTATAGTTTAAATTTATATAAAATGCAATGGAACTTTAGAGTGCTTTTTAAAACTGTGCTTAAGTGTGTTAAGTGTGTTAAGAAACAGTCATGAAAGCGTACTATCTTTAAGTACACTTAAGTGGCTTTTTATTTAATGAATATTATATTATCTGCAAGTACAGTTTTTTAAAATATACTTTTGAGATTTGAAGTACACTACAAGTGCAGATTAAATACAATTAAGTGTACTTTATTTTTTACAATATTTGTTTTATAATATTGATTTCATTAGGTTTAGGCCTGGTTTCACAGACAGGGCTTAGACTAAGCCAGGATTAGGCCTAGGTTCAATTAGGACATTTAAGTAGCTTTTATAAACGTACCTTAGAAAAAAACATCTTGAGACAAAACAATGGCAATGACATATTTTAAGATATGTCAGTACAAGTTGCTTTCAGTTAAAACAGCTCAAACATGCATTTTAGTCCAGGAAAAACCTGTGAAACCAGGGGTTAGTGTCATAACTCAGTCTCCGTAGCCAATGCTATGACTCCACCAATCCTGCCCATAAATCTTGTTAATATTAACTTCATTTGTCTGACTGTAAACTGCAGGCCTTACACTCTAATATTCTCATGTAAGTGTTTCATTTTTCTGCATTAACGAACATTAGACTCACCTGGGAGTACACTAAACCACTAATCCATGTGTCTGATCACGGGTAGTGTATTGTTGAGTGTTTTGCTGCAGGTCTGTTCGCTCCTTTGTATGTCACAGCACAATGGGTAGCTGAGCCAGCCTGCCAAATTAGCCCCAGTGCATTCACAGGGGGAGCAATTAGTGACCAAAATGAGAGGCACAGCTGTTGCCATCTTCCACAGCGCAGTGAAGCCAGAGACAGCAAGGTGAAGCACTGGGCCCATTCTTTAACAGTCACACGAGTGATAGCACCTAAAATGCATGTGCACTGATGATGCTCACTGGACTGATTACAATCAACTGGGACTTACCACACTTATTATTTTACTACCTCTTTGTGTGTTTGTACTGAGAAGCTGTTGTTTTTATATTCATTATGCTTGAGTATTCTTATCACACAGGGGTGATTCAGGTAACATACACACAAAGCACACAAGAGCTCAACATCATTTTGTATTATGTCACTAAATTATGTTCAGAGCATTATGCAAATAAAGGCGCATGCTCTTGATACAGGCATGAATATGCATGTCCAGGTAACAATACGTCGTCAGACGAGTGAGATCTGAGACATAAACTACTGTTCAAATGTCATATCATTTTTAGAAATAAAAACTCAGCCAGGTTGGTCAAAAGTGAAAGTGAAAGTGTCTATTTCAAGTAAAGAGAATGCTGATAAGAAGTATCACAGTTTCCTCAAAAATATTGAGCAGCACAACTGTTTTCAACAGTGATAATAAGAAATGTTTCTTGAGCACCATGATTTCTGAAGGATCATGTGACCGAAGACTGGAGTAATGATGCTGAAAATTCAGCTTTGAATCACAGAAATAAATTATATTTTAAAATATAGTAAATAGAAAACAGTTATTTTATATTGTAATAATATTTCACAATTTTAATGTATTTACAGTATTTTTAATCAAATAAATTCAGCCTTGATGAGCATAAGAGACTTAAAATCTTACCGACCTCAAACTTTTTAAAGGTAGTGTATCTTCAGATTTTGATGGTCATAAAAAATGTTGTCCATGAAAACATACAGTAACTTGCAGAACTCAAATCATCCTCCCCAGTCCAAAAAGACCATTAAACTGCAAAAACATCTCATTTTGTACTTCTGCAAAGAGGCTGTTATGGAGCAGTTAAAAACTATATGAGAAAATACTGCAAACCTTCAGCTTGTGAAAAAGTGCAAAAATCTAATTTCACATGTGAAGAAAGCGCTTACATATACATCTTAAAGGGATAGTTCACCCAAAAATGAAATTCTGTCATCATTTACTCACCCTCAAGTTGTTCCAATTCTGTATAAATTTCTTTGTTCTGCTGAACACAAAGGAAGATATTTTGAAGAAAGTTTGTAACCAGGCCGTTTTGGGGCACCATTGACTTCCATAGTAGGAAAAAAAATACAGTAGAAGTCAATGGTGTCCCAGAACTGTTCAGTTTCCCACATTCTTCAAAATATCTTCTTTTGTGTTCAACGGAACAAATAAATTTATACAGGTTTGGAACAACCTGAGGGTGAGTAAATGATGACAGAATTTTCATTTTTGGGTGAACTATCCCTTTAAAGGAACCGTAGCAAAAAAGTGGCACGTTAAATTCTAAAGGTCAGTGAGAGTGTGGAAATGGGCATAAAAATTCAATTAGTTTTTGGAGCAATGAAACATTTTCTAAAAATAATAGTGCACCACAGGGGATAGAACAATAATAATGTACAATATGTCCCCTTGAAACATTTTCTCACTACAAGGAAAGTGACAGATGAGGCTGAAGATGTGAGAGGATGCTGTTTCTGAACTGTGGAGGTTTAGTTTTTTCCAATGTTTTCTCACAGGTGGTTTCAAGGCTTCAACTGGGAGGGACTCAGACGGCGGAAGCTGACGTCTCCTCTGAGGAGAGAGGTAAAGCAAAGCTTCAACAGTTTTACAATGGCTGCAGCCCAAATCACATACTCTCTTGAGTAGTAATTACTTCACTAAAAAAGTATGTTCTTTATTTGTGTAGTATGAATGTAATCCAGATGCACTACATTCTCCATGTTGTCATTATCATGTGACCTACTAGCGTCAGTTTCGTCGCTTCACTGCCATTCACAAATCCTCTTCCGTGGCCTCGTGGGATAATAAAGACGCAGCCAATGATTTTACATATGTCTTGAGAAATTGTTGTATTTTCTTCTGTTCTGATTTTCCCAGCTGAAAGGGCCTCTGGATCACAGCCATTTCGACATGTTTCCCCCTGAGCTTGAAGAACCTCCAGATGAATTCTCTGGCTGGGATAAAGACTTCTGAAAACAAGCTGTTTCTATGAGCCTGTTCTGCAGAGCATCGCTGTGCTCTCAACTAACTATTTTCAGACCGCTTCACTGACCAGTTTGCCTTTATAAATGAACAAAAGCTCAAAGAAGATCTCTCATAAAGTGATGGTGGACAGCGTCTGGAGAAGTCTCAGTATTACCTCGATGTGCTTTCTGGAGCATTGTGCAACCTACTGACTTGTTCAGATGGACAGAAATCTTGTTAAATCTCATTTTGCGAAGTGAAAGGTTATTGCAGTGATATCTCATTATATAGATAAATCACTGACGCCTTAAATTTGTCTATTTGTGATGTTTAAACTTAATTTTTTAAGACCTAATATGTCATTAAATCCCTGACAGATCAGTCAGATGTGTTTGAATATGATTCATTTTGTACTCATTCAGGTGTTCCAGCTGGCAATTTTAGTGCACAAATCATATTTTAAGAAGCTGCTTTTATACTCGGTCCTGATCATTATATAATCAGTCTGAGTTCGTTTTCTTCTTGAAATTTTGTTGTAGAGTTGGATATGGCTTAAAACATAATGTTTTCAAGAAAGAAAGTGGATGTAACAAATTACCATAATCATGGACAGCATTTTTTGGAAACTCAAATTCTTCCCTTTGTTTGAAAAAAGGTTTTGATTATGAAACAAATTTATTTGGCTGATGTTGGATGTTCTTAATCTCTGTTTTCACTGGAGTAAAGCACAGAAAAAAACATGGGAAAAAAATTCAAACAATAAACAAAGGTGGGCCTTATTATTTTACAATATAGTTACTTTATTTTGATAGAAACGCTGTTTCTTTAAATGCTAACTTTATAATACTAACAATATTTAATGTACAGATGTAAATCATTTATTTTCTGTTGTACTTATTGTGGTTTATCTAAATTAGTGCATTTCATTCCGAGTCTAGATATTTCACTAATGAGAAAAACAACACTGTCATCTATTGGTTAAAATCTGCAATCACAAGCACTAGCAAGAGAGACTGCGCCAATGGGTTTCTAAATAGCAGTCAAAGTAATTAGTGTTCATAAAGGTTGTGCAGATGGATGACTTAAGACACGGCTTTGTGTAAGAGCATTTTATGCTTGTTTTTCACATGCAGGTGCTCAGACTTGCGCAGATTCTGTGGCATGTGCTTTTAAGAGGAGCTTCATTTGCATACTTTTTAAGCGTGATCATCTCATTTTTTTTCCACAACATAAGAGACTGGTAGGATAACATAATAGTAGTCTCACCTTAAAATTTTTCTTCATTCTGTGAATCACACAAAAATGTGGCTAAGTCAAATGTCATCCAAAAATAAAAAGAAACAAAATAAATTAAATTAAAAATTAAATTAAATAACTTATTTTAATGCCAGTAAGATTATTTGCATTGCGGTATTAATTTAATGTAAATTAAGCACATTTTCCCACTTTTTTCCTTTAAAAAAAAGGAAAGAAGTACTACATTTGCTAAAGGTTACCAAAAAATAAAAAAAATTAATGCAGACCACGTCATTAACCTTTCGATGAGTTGTGATACAGTCTCCTACTGTACAAGTTAACTACATGGTGGTCTGTCATTAAATATTTTTTGGAACAGTATTAATATTTATTATAATAATACACTAATAGTCATTGCAGTATTCAAATTATTACAATTTTTTTTTTTTTTTTTTTTAAGAAAAACAACATTTAAATGTGCCAGTGCTTGTTCTAAACTCCAGATTCATAAACTCACATGACCATGGCTGCGTCCGAAATCGAATACACTCTTGAGTAGGTACTTATTTTGAACAAGTAATTACTTCACGACCACTAAAAAGTACCTTCTATATAGTATGAATGTGTGTAGCATGAAAGTAATCTGGACATACTTCGCCACACTGTCATTATCACGTGACCTACTTGCGTCAGTTGCGTTGCTTAACTGCCACGCACAAATCCTCTCCTGTGGGATAGTAAAGTGTCCATCATATGCACACTTCAGAATCTCCCCTGAAGTAGTAGGTCATCCGGGTACTTTTTCCCTACTCTTTTATGAGTACTTGAGAATTCTGACGTACTTCTTTTGTCAAATACTGTTTTTCGCCTACTAGTAGGAAAGTATGCGATTTCGGATGCAGCCCATGTGTCTAGTTGAAATATCCTCTCAGAGCACTGGAGACTTTCAGGACCGCCACAGGAGGGAGACACGAAGCAAAGATGACATGTTTACTACAGTAAAGTACGCCACCACTGGAGACTAATGGGACTAATACAACAGTTACTCATGTTACGTATTCTGCTGAGCAGCATTTAAGAGCAACATTTATTCAGACTGACTCATAGAGTAAGTATCATCACTGTATAAATATCATGTATAATATAGTATCACTGTAGAGATACCATGTATGCTACATCTCTGAATTACTTTCTTTCTACAGAAAAGAAAAAATGGAAAGAGTGTGCTGTTTGCTTTTTCCCATTATACTGAAATGAATTGTGACTGAAGAATTCAGCTTTAAAAAGGACATGGAATCACCACGTAAATCACCAAATGACTTGTGTGCTCTATTCCAAGTGGGGTATTTGACATTGGACAAACCAAGCTATTAGGCCTACCATGACAATATTTGGTCAATATTTGGCTGGTCAATATCAGGTCAATATTTGGCTGACATATTTGTCCCTATTGACACACGTGGGCCTGCAGGTGTCCATTCATACCATTTTTTCTGTTTTGTTTTTTGTTTTGTTGTAAATGCTAAAAAAAAAAAAAATGGCTTCCTGCATGGTGATACATTTGATATACATTTAATGAAAAAATACATTAATAATATTAGGCTATAATTTTAAATATGAGTATTATTTAAAAAAAACAAAAACAAAAACGAGTGTTTAATAAAGTTTTCATTCCATTTACAGCCATTTAATGAAACGGTTTTTTTTTCCTCAAATGGGCTATATGTAGAATTCAGAAACCCTTATTAGTGACACCGGTGGCCGTTAAGTGAACTGCGCTAGCAACTTCCTGCTCTTTGTGCAAGACCGCAAGTACAGAAGACTGAACGTGATTCAAGGCCCCGATAAGTTAATTTTGGTTCTTTGCTTAGGGTAAAAAGAAGTTAGAAATAACTTTGCAGCGACATTGTTAACGATCATCCCGATGCTCTTCACGCTGCTGCTGAGAGCGACGTTTAGATGAATATGTAAATATGTGCTGCGCGGTTTCCTCTCAATAACAAAATAAACACAACAAAATGGCAGCGGTGAGAAAGCAGCAGTAACTGGTCATAACGATATGGATATGTTTGCACCAGTTCTGCAATTCACCGGCATCTTGTCTACAGGTGAGGTAATTAAAATTACACTGTATAATAGTTTGATTATAAAGTAGCCTATATTTGAGACTAAAGCCTGGGTATATGTAAGACAGACTATCGTTTTAATTCAAACTAATTAATTAATCCATTTTCTTTGCATTACACATTGACATTACAGTACAGAACAGCTTTTTCGGCATTATCCTGAAAACTGTATAAGCAATCATTTCATATGTCACAGAACGGAAGAGAGGCTCTTGAGAGCGCGCATAAACGTCACATCCTTTTGATTTTCCCGGCAAAAACGTCCCGAATCGGAATCCTTCACATGAAAATCAGTCTACAGGCTTTCATAGACAACATATAGGAAGTTGGGGAAAAGAAACTAATACATGAAGGTTCTTACATATATTCACTTTAATTATGATCACTAGACAGGTAAATCTCTTTGACATGCATTATGTCATACAAAAAATAACAAAATAATTTCAGAAATTGAAAACATGCTCATCATAGAAAAGGAGAGGTATATTCATGTCACTGTCTATTATACTTAATTGCATAATATTCATTTTTAAATAAATACAAATGCAGACAAATATGTCACATTATAAGTGACCTATTACATAATGAGGATTTAACTCTGAGCTCAACACATACTCTGTGGATATTTCTGGAAATGGTTGCTACAGAGAAAAACCTTATGTGCTCCCTCTATGAAATGCCAAAGCAGTCTGCAGCTGGATCTCAGCCAGTGTGTGTGTGTGTGTTTCAGGACAGTGATGGCCTGAAGTGGGAGATGCTTGTGACATCTGTGGAGAGCTCATCCAACTGGCCAGCCATCCTTGAGGAAATGCCAAGAGGCAGGGGTGAGCTGTTGTCATAGCGATGCATCAAGTATGTCCTCTTTCTACTATTCTGCCAATCAGTAGTGTATTAATCACAGTATGACTCAGTTCTGCTCAATGAACGAATCACAATCTCCTGCAAAGGAGGAAATTGATCTCAAGACAGATATGAAAAATAGGCCTGCTGAACTATGCTGTGTGCCCTGGACGGGGAAACATCCACCTCTTTTAACACACTAAAAGGACATTGTAGATCTGGCTGCAGTATTGTTATGGGGTTAATTTTATAAATTGAACATTTTCATTTTTTTTTTTTTTGTATATTTAAAACCGCAAATTTGGATTTATTTTATTTGTGGTAATTACATTGTTTCAAATTACTCAACATTAAGGCATTTGCCATTTAGCAACAGTGTGATTAAAATGATTAAGTTTAGGCATTAGTAAGGCATCACGATTATGGTAACTGCATAGTGCGTTTCGCAATGCAAATAATTGCAGATAACAAAACTATGCATAACACATGCATAATGTGTTGTTATACAGCAAGAATTCAACATTTATTGCAGTTTTGTTATGGACTTCTTTTTGAACACAAATCAGTAGTTTTCCTATTTGATTTTTCACCTGCGGTGACCTACTTTTGCATGTCCTCTGTATTAAAATACAGAAAAAAGACAGTGTTGCCTCACTGGAGCACAAGTATGCGTTCCTGTAAATCATCTGGCACACATCCCACTATATATTTCACCGAGTCATTCATCTGTGGTGTAGATGCAGAGGGTGGGCCTGTATGACATATTTTATGACTCCATTGTGTTGGAGTTGCTGGAATGTGTGTAGCTACACCAGCCCTCCTTTACCTCTGAGGGTACTAAAAGAGTTCATATTTCTCTTATGCTTTTACGTTCAACAAGTTCTATAGACTGCCCCAAATTATGTTAATAATATGGCCTAGCTCATAAAATGTTCCATAGACTGTTACTATTATTACTACTATCATATATGCCACAGAATGTGCTAAAAATGACAATAAAGTTGACTGACTTTGACTCATGCATTGCCCTTATCTACCAGAGGGAGGCGCTAATATCAAGTGTGCTCAACTTTGCCATGCTGATAAACAGCTTGACTCTCAAGTGTTGAGATTTTATAATACATTTTATGAGTGTGGTGCGCACTTATAGAGTCTATGACTTCACAAATCCCACATATGCTATAAATTTACATGTATTGTTTACTGTACATGTGTGGTGGTGAAATCACATTTAAACCATTTGTTTTAAGCTGTTCTGTTTGTGCAGCAACTGCTTGAACTCTGCCATCATCTGTATTAAGTGAGAGAAATCTGAGATACTTCATACTGAGAGTAATGCTTATATTTGCTGTCATTCTGTCAACTCCCAGTGACCTCATGACCTGGATTCTGATGTTTTCTCACCTGGTCCTTTAGTCGCTGCATATCCTATAAACTAAACATTAACTCTCATACATTGAAAGGTGTGCCTCCAAACATTCTGATGTAATTCAGTTTTCATTTTTATCTTTTGTTAATTTTTAAACTCTAAACTATTTTAAACTATAACAAAATATTAACATTTTAGTTAATCTACTTAATGTACAGAGCACCTATGATTACATAGTGATGGGGAAAATATGAGATGGGAGGAAAAATTATATTTCACTATGTTCACTCACAAAACTTTTGCGTTTCCCCAAGAAATTTTGAGTTTTCCTTCCATCTCTCTCTCTTTTTTTTCACATCACCATGTCCCTTTAGGGGCTTCATAAGAATCAGAGTATGTACAGTATATGACTGTAAGGTCTATTTTTAAGGGCCTCTTTAAAAATCAGTACATGATGAAAAACACATTTAAACCAACTCATGTTTATTTAGAAATATCTTATTTATTAAAAATACATTTGAATAACAATGCAATATGCATAATGAATTATTCAGTCCATTTGGTACACTACAATACACAAGATAAGTAAAAATCTCTTGTCATGTCCTTTGTCCCTAACAGACAAAAAATTCTGCCATACATCAGCTCTCATTCATTTTTACGCACAGATCACCATCATTACTCAGAACAGTGACTATGAAACGATTGGTCAAGCGTACATCAAAAGACAGTACTACATGCTGGAAGCCACTTTGTTTTTTAATACACTTTCCGGGCCAGAACAATATCGTGTTACAAAAGCTTGATTAGAAAATGTTTCATCTTTCACATGCAAGGCTGCAAGTGGTCTGCAAAACAGACCTTATCTAAGTATCAGTATTTTAGTACCTCACTCCACCCAGCTGTCAACAAAGACAGCTGTTTTCACTGTGGATTAACAATAGACTAAATCAGTCATGTTCCGGCAGTAAAAACTCAATTCATTTGGATGTTGTTAATTCATGGTATTTGCTTCTACTGAAGCTGTCAGCCTGCATTATTTCTGCTTACTTTTTAAATAATCGTGTTTAACAGCAGAATTAACTACATTACCCTTGATGCTGTACGGAAGATTACACCAATCAGAGAGTCGAAAACAGCAACCTGCCCAAAATAGCTCTTTAGCTCCACCCACTCCCATGAAGCACTGCGAATGACAAAATCAAGTCGATCTCTCTACGCTCTCAAAATACTTTAATGTTTGTATATATATATGCATATTTTGCAATAAAACTTAAAATATATTGCTTTTATTTATTTATATATATATATGTGTGTGTGTGTGTGTTTGTGTGTGTGTATGTATATATATATATATATATAAAATCAACATTTGTAAATGAGTAGTTTTATATTTCTCCATTGTTTTTGATTATGCTGTTCACAATGCTTCATAGGATTGTAGTTCTTTCCCTCACTAAAGCCATTAAGTACACAGTCTTGTACCTTTATCAAAAACTTTTTTGCTTCAAATCAAAGTTTGTAGTATTGTAATTCACCTCGTAGCTGGTTGGTTAGGTTAATGGCTTATAACTTTAATACCACCCTGTAGTGTTTTATTAGTAATAGCTTGCAATAAACACCTTCTTAATTTAAAGGGGTCATTTAATAACTTTTTTATTTCATTTTTATCCCTGAGGTCCAGTTATAACTTTAGTAAAGTTTTATGACCATTGAACTTTTCCAACTTTATTGTTTTTTTATTTTAACCATTTTCAAATGTTTATACATTTTACTATCATTAGTTCTTCTGGTGTTTAAGATTAGCAGCATTTATCTTACTTACATTAACTCACCATTACTGGGCGTAACGTTTTAGGTTTCTGATGTCAGAAATCACAGGAACCATTTGTTCCGCTTGGTTTTCATTTTTTAAATGAGTTCTGAATGTGACAGTATGATTTGCAGTATGTAATACTGCTTTAATCCAGCTCAGTTTGGTTAGATCACTGTAGACTGCATTTTATTTGGTTTAATTAATGTCTTTATACTGTTTATTTATGTCTTTGTATTGAAATTTGGAAGGCACATAGGAAACACTTGTTAATTCATAGTTAAGGATATTTCAGGTTCATACTCTAGGCATTGCTTCATTTTTAGGGAGGCAAAGGGCTACACACATTATATAAAATCAGACAGGTGAGCAACGTACAGAACTGCCATAAGTCATTTAAATGTTATCATAAGCCCTGTCATCACAGCAATATATGTCTGTAGATGGAGGAATTCACATGTGGGTGCACCGCTCTCCCACTCTTATCCACACATACTGTATGATCCATGCATCATGGATACATACATGCATATTTGTTGTGCCTGTATATACACACTTACACTTGGCAATTCTTATATAATTGTGGTACAAAATGATTTATATAAATTTATAGCATGCATGTTCAACATTTGTTATAATTTGGGTGTATTTCAAGTATTTTACAATTAGGACAGTGTCTGGTAAATTGTCCCAGACAGAAATTTACATTACACTATACATAAGAATCAACTGTAATTCCCTTTTTCGGAAATCACATTCTTTAAAGCATCTTTCCACATGTTTATATAGTCTTTAATAGTACCTCATTAGCTGACAAATCTAATGAGTGCTTTATAGAAATGTCACATCACTCAAACAAGCTCCATCAACAGGTTCCATCAACAACGTAACACTTGCATTAACATATACACATCTCTCCTAGTGTTATATACAGTACACACAATACCAGTATTTTTCCATTACTCAAATCCTGTTCATCTTTTTCTTGTGCATTTCTCTTCCATTTTGTTCCTCATTCTGGAAAAACCATCTGCAAACTGCAAAAACCATCACTTTGTCCTTTGCTTTTTGGAAAAGCTGCCCCATCGCAGGCCATCTGCTCAACGTCTAATGAGAAAACAAAAGCTGAGAGTTAACATGCTGCTCATTCTCTGTGTGTGAGATATCAGTTGTACTGAAACAACACTGCCGTGAGATAGAGCCTTACTGTCCAAACAGTGCTAAAACAACAACCGACCTGGAACACAAATCCTCCTATGCACACTGGACATCCCTGGGGACCAAGCACTGTTGTTTCTGTTTTGTATTGTTTCTGTTCTGACCTCTATTTCTTATTTCTCTGCTATGGGAGTCCATGACAGCCCATATACAACTGTATTTTAAAAAGTTGTGAAATTTGGCTCACCGATTAAGGTGTCTGAATAGTACTGTGAGCAACTTAGGACCAACTTGGACCTTTAGGTTACTTAGGTAACTTAATTTTAACTACTCAAATTTTGTGACCCAGTCATTACAAAAGGTGAAATTCTCACCAAGCTGAAAAAAGTAAGAAAGAGTGCAATGAAATCAACAGTGCCATCTACAAACAGAAAATGAGGCAATATCTCAACTACACTTGGGCCTATTGATAGAAACTGCCTCTAACGACTCTAATTTAAAGGGATAGTTCATCCAAATATGAAAATTCTGTCATCATTTACTCGGCTTTATGTTATTCCAAACCCATAAGGCTTTGTCTTCGAAACACAAATAAAGATATTCTTTAATATTCTCTCATTAAACCATTGAAGGTCAAGTAAACACGGTTGAGCTTCCGTTTACCATATTTGATGTGCTCTATGTATGTGCATTGATCAATGTTGATATGTGAATTAGGGCTACAACAACTAATCGATAAATCGATAATAATCGATAATGAAAATCATCGACAACGAATGTCATTATCGATTGGTCGCGTCTGCCCACCGTGCACGGAAAACTTCCGCCAGTTGCGTCAAATTAAAGCACTGAATAACGCATTTCTATAGACAAAATGAGTGAGCTGCTGCTTGAAAGGTACGTGATCCATTATCTTTATTATTATCTTCATTTTTAATGTAGGGATTTAAACTGTCCTTTTGCTTTATAGCTCTTTTGCATATAGCATAGATACAGATAGATAAATTCACAGTATGTTTTCATAGCATTCAGTCGGCACATTTGTTTGAAGGACAGCATTGGGCAGGATGTGGAAAAGTGTGTTTTGTCCCAAAAAAAAAAGAAGAAAATTAGGCTTTTTTTTTATCCGATTAATCGGTTCATCGAAGAAATATTCGACCAACTAATCGATTATCAAAATAATCGTTAGTTGCAACCCTAATGTGAATAAAAACCTAAATTACATCTGTTCATCATATAAAGCATCCTATAAATGTTTTAAGAAGACTTGGATTAAACGATCTGAAAATTAAGAGAAAATGTTAAAAATATCTTCATTTGTGTTCTGAAGATGGTAGTATTTTGGGTTTGGAATGACATGAGTTTGGGTAAATGACGACTATTTTAATTTTTTGGTTAGCTATTTAAGGTTAAATTATAACATTTGCAATAATTGGCATTAAAATCATACTTCTGCTGTCTTTTTAATGCAATGCATACAATGTAATTGATGTGCTTGGACACAAATTTGCTGCTGGCAGCTATAATATAATGCATTAATGCATTTTGCAGACACTTTTATCCAAAGCAACTTGCAGTGCATTCAAGATAACGTTTGTCTATTTACTTTACTAGTCAGACATGTAATTATTAAATTGTCAGTTTTGACCTTCATATTCATAGTTGTTGTACTTGGAACTGGCAGAAGATGTATTGTTTGGCCTACCTGATCAGTACTACTGTGGCCACAGATAGTCCATTTTCTGATGGCCCAAAGCGATCATTGAGTTTCTGTTTGTCCTGGGGTGCTCTGCTGACATCACATCTGGGCTGTGGAGAAGATTGAAACCATTTTAGCAATCTTAATCATAGTGAAGAAATTGTGACGCATTTTGGGTGTGGATTTCAAGCATGCTTTCCTTATCATGCTAAATATTGGGACTCTGCTTAAAATATTTTAAAAATGTTTTGAATAACCTTTTCCATATAGCACCAAAAAGAATGTTAATGCCTTGTTATGTTGGTCTGAACTAATGGAAGACAGTCTGACCTAATTTTTCAAATGGCATTGCACTTACGCAACACGCTGAATATTACGATATGAGAAAGCAGAAACGCAGAAAAAATTACTGTCTACGCACTTTGTCTCTCACAGTCAGCGTATTGTATGAATTACTGGTCCATATGGATATTCCTCAGAAAATATCTGCCCTCGGGAGGAGAGTGCGTTTAGCATAGCTCCCATATCTCATCTAATGAGTGAAATACATGGGGAATTCTCCTACTCCCACCAGCATACCTCCGACCTGACACTGCAGCCCTGGAACTATTCATCTGAGTCTGTGCCAACCTGTGTGTGGGATCACAGCTAACTTGTGGAATAGGTTGAGATTCAAGTTGTTTTTATAGAGGAAAAACACATTTTTAAGGTGTTCGTCTTTAAAACGCTCTTCCTTATGCCACAGATAAAGTGTCTGTTATTAGTTCAGAAGAATGTGGAGGTGTTGTAGAGCTGCAATTTGGTCAGCATCTTGGAACTAGTTTCTAGCCTTGGAGAAAATGAATCAACACCTTGTCGACCAATCAGAATAAAAAACTCAACAGTGTCGCAGTATAAACTGATTTATTAAAATTCTATATTAAAATATAGATGTACTAACAGCAAGTATGGTGCTCTGTGACTGAATCAGGGTTGTTATTTTTAACTAAACATATAAAAAATAATTTTCATTAATTTATATAAAGCTGAAATTAAGCTAAACTTAAATGAAAATTAGAAATGTTGCTTTGGCAACTAACTGAAATAATACAAGTTCAAGTACTAAAATTACTAAAACTGAAATAAAAATAGATTAAAGCTAAATAGAAAAATAAAAAACGGTAATATGCATTAATTCATGCTTAACTAATGCACAGATAATCTTGAGTTCATGTATGACTCATGAAGGACTATTCATCTGGTATCCTGGTTGCAGACAGCTGAAAGTTGAAATACATGGCTTCGACCCATTATGGTAATTAACACATTAATTTTCACTAGTTAATACTAAATGTTTGTAAGCAATATCGTTGATGACATTTAATTAATGGCAATTCATATATGACTTAATCTATTAATCAGTGGCAATCATTATTGAATGGCTTAGTTCTTCATGAGTCATACATGAACTCAAGATTATCTGTGCATTAGTTAAGCATGAATTAAAGGTGCAGTAAGTGATTTCTGAGAAACACTGTTTAAAGTGGATCTGACTGAGCACCACAACACACTTGTAGCCAATCAGCAGGAGGGGGTGTGTCCACTCATGATGGGGGAGGAGAGAGAGTGAGCAAGAGGGAGATTTGAAGAAAGACTAATAAACTAATAAAAATTACAAAAGCCCATAACAAAATCATTAAAACATAAACTTAACTATAATTAAAAACTAAAACTAAAAAAATAAAAGATAATTCAAAATACTAGAACAATATATAAAAAACACTAAAATAATACTGGACTGAATGAGATCCAATACCTAATCAGTGTTCTGCTCTCTGCTCATTCATACAATGTGGTGCTAGTCACCGACTACCACATGAGCCCAGTGCTGAGGTATTTAAGAGGAGGCAGCATACAGACGAGATTAGGACGCCCAGCATTTTACCAGCGTTCGGTTGTGATGAGAGTCTTATCTTGTATCACATGGACACATAGTGAGTTATAACATCAAAAGAGCTGAGCCATTAGTACTACTTGTGTTTGTGATACGGTTTCTCAGAAGTTACTGTAGTGCAAATGGGAACAACACAACTGTAGGGCAGTGTGCTAAAGCTTAATCATTTCCGTTCTGATTCATTTTTAATATCAAAACCAATTGTCTGTGAAATAATGTTGATCAGGCTTTTAGAAATATTAAATAAATATTCTGTTTATTTATAAAATAACATTCAGTGAGCCTTCAGAGGGAGATCAAATCTGACCATTGTTTTGAGTGCTAATGATCTGAAACTCCTGAATTATTATGAAAACATGGATGGAGTACCGGTAAAGCTGTGGACACGATCTCTTCAAGGAGCCTGAAGACAGTCCCAGCCTGCTCTGGTTCCTCAGTTTGGTCTTCTTCACCAGTTCCTTCACTCTTCCCCAAGTATAGTTCTCACTCAACTACAGACACACAAAAGTACAAAATAATTTTAAACTGTAAAAATTATATGGTTAAAACTTGTTCTATTATATACGGTGAAAAACTGTAATATATCTAATGGGACATTTAATGTAATTTCATGCAGTTTGTAGAGAAAAAGAACAAGTCATCTTGTAGTTTACAGTGAAAACCGTTAATTGACATTCCCAAAATTCCCTGTGTGACACTTTACATTTGATGTTTGTTCTTAGTTCATCATGTGGCTTTCTCTTTACCACCTTTTTATGTTCTTTAAAGGTATAAAATTTTAGTACTTTGGAATATTAATATTGGGGGTCGAGTATAATGTTTTGTCAGCTGAATAATTGTCATTAATGTGACTAACAGTTTCAACTGGCTCTACTTCTATCCGTGACAGCTTCATTTTCATTTTCTGTTGACTCAACTACCACAATCTAGAGTAATTTAATGAGTAAACCGATGCATGAGACAGAGAGGCTTGACCAAACATTCACTATAATCCCCTTCCCCTGAGTGCTGAAAGATGTGTTTGTCAAAGTGAGTCATTGTGTTAAAATTCAACTGACTCACCCGTCTGTGAGAAGCAGAGAGGACCTCAGCACTGTCACTCAGGTACTTGGCCTCTCCCTCTGTGTAGCTTCTTCGATTCAGACCCCTTTTCCAAACGGGAAGAGCAGGTTGGCAGCCCATCTCACCATCTGTACAGGAGAAAACATGCTCATATATAATTCTCTCTATGAGAGGAAATAACTTATGAACTATTATGAAGTTGTAATCTATGACTAAACTCTATATCCTCTGAAGGGTGTGGTGCATAAACACACTAAAATATACATTAGCTCTGTTTTCCCGCCCACCAAAAGTCCCAGAATCCCTGAGATATGTTTCTTCTTTCTATATGAAATTCCAGAAATTCCACCTATCGCTAAAGCATTCATTTCCCATTTCTCCAGAGACTAATGTTTGGTCGCCCACCCACCTGATGGAACATGAGATGGAAAGAAAGCAACCAGGAAAAACATGACTTTAGTGCTACGTGAGTTTAGATAGATAGATAGACAGACAAACTATCTGTCTGTCTGTCAGCCGGTCTGTATAATCTTATATAATATTCAAACTTCAAAACATTTTTGACCTTTAAGCCATGGTTTTTTCAAACCAACCTTCAGTATTTCTCATGTAAACGCAGATTAATCTTAGCCCTGTACGTATGACTCCAGGTGTGTTTACACACTGACCTCTCATGCCTGCCCTGAGGGGGATGCGCGTGACCTCAGGGATTGTGGTCAGGTCAGACAGCGTGCCGCTTGATGCCGTTGGGCTGTAGTGATCACTGCGAAAGTGTCTCTTGAGCTCTTGGAAGGCCAGGCTGGCTGCACCACAGCTGCAGTGCTGTATGAAAAAGTCCTGAAAAAGAGTTTGAGTTGAGAACTTGTCTCATACAGGGCAAACATTGAGGCAGTTTTACTTATTCACATTGTTAGTCATCTATTTTATGAATGCATAGGCCTAAATTGTAAATGTACACATAGATTTGTAAAGCTTTGTTTTGTATAGATGAAATGCTCCAAAACAAAATTAAAATGTGGTCATTTGGGATAGAAGAGCACTTAAAATAGTTCACTTTATGAAATCTAAATTCAATTTGTTGATGTTCACGCCCATGGGTCAAGGATGATAGCACATACTTGGCCCGTAGAATAGACATCTGGTTCAGATTTATACAAGCGTAAAATTACTGAAGCCCTCAAACACATCCATTCACTGATAAAAATGTATTTGAATAGAATTTTATTTCACACTTTTTTTTAATATATTTTGGGTAGCCTTGCTACTACATAAATGTTACATTAAAAATAGGGTTAATTTATAATCCTACGTTATCTGATGTTCTCTTTATCTTACATGACATGATTTATTCAGCTGTGATATAGACCTAGAGTAAAACTGTACTTCTCAGAGGTTACTCTTTTCATGAAGATATTAGTCATATTTCATTTAAATATCAAGTTTTACTTCTAAAATATCTCATAAGAATGAAAAAAGTGACAAGTGAAGATGGCTGTATCACACATTATGTGTACAGAGCTATAAAATGAATGTAGATAAGAGCTCAGATTATTAGGTCTTGAAAGAATTTGATGAGAAAGGTTCATACTGACAATCAGGTCTCCATTTGCTCTCTATTTAATTTCATTGTTGTCTAGGTGAAACAATTCAAATATTAAAGACATCTCACTTGTGATTTCTCATTCCTATGGGGAACATTTCACTCTCAATAGTTAAATCGTGAGACAAAATCAAAATGACCGTGAATTGCTTTTCCTATGGGAAATGTCTTTATCTGGGTCATTATTTTAAGCATTTTCCTCATGTATCCAACAGCTGAAATCTGCTGGTGTCATTTCCACCAATTATTCTTATTGTTGTGACACTTTTTTTTCCCCCAAACCAGATGTGCGGTGTAGTAGATACGACTTATATTTTGAATATTGTGTATTAATAAGAACCTATGCTTTTTAGGAAAAAGCACAAGATCCATTTTCTAAGAGTTTTAAGCCTCTCACATGACAGTGTTTCCTTTCAGTGATAAGATGCTTCCCAAATCCAAGATTATCCTATTGTTTCCATTACATCTATATTTGCATGGTAAACGCTTTCTGATTGATGAGGTGATGATGCCATGGTGGATCCGTTTGCTGAGGATTTCATGTTGTTGTTGCCACTGAGAGCAAAGACATGCATGAACACTGATTCCTCTGAAAGTATCAATGCATCATAAAGATTTTTGATGTTTTTGAGAAGAAAGAAGCATGAGCATTGAACATGGACTGAAGATGAAAGAATTCATCTTAAATGTCCCATAAACCAAAACACCAGATGCTTCAACCTGCTGTACTGTGGTGGAGCTTATCTGTTCATTGCATTGGTCACGGCTGATGACTGAAGAGATCAAGGACTAACAAGAGTAAGAGGACACTACAATGGTGGTAACTGCATATTGTTTGAGTCCTGAATGCTTTTTATGAGTACAGATGAAAGCATGCTGTGAGGGTTTTGGGGTGGGTGGGTAAAACAGCCAGGGAGGAGACTGGCGAGACAGCTTGGTCCATTATAGCGGAGACTGAGGCACGTTTCAGGAGTTCCCCTGCCTTTTGATGTGTGTAACAGCATGTTGCTGCCTGTTGCTTAGACCCAGGGAGATCAAGCAGTGTGGTCCATACACTATTCCTGTGTCGAAGGTTTTCTACTTGGAATTTTAAGGAATAAAGAATTTGACAATTCTGATTCAACTGAACGTTTTGCGAAAGCTCTGAGCATTTCACCATGTGAACAAGTTGTTTGACTGATTCAAATATATAATTCATGAGTTTAAGGCAGATTGTATCAACCCAGGGCCGCATTTATAAAATATTGTGTACAAACCTTCCTACATTTGATCTTACGATCATTTCTCAAATGTGCGTACGTGTGATTCCGAGAACAAACATACACAAAAAAAATGTGCATACGCCTCTCTTCCAGAAGTGAAATTTATAAATCGCAAATGATCAGTGCTCAGCTGAATGGTTTCAGATCTCCGTCTTGTAAACGTCGCCTAATTAATGTTATTAACATATAAAAGAGCACCAGTCAACCAAACCAGTCAATCCAAATCCTTTACTTCAGAATGGCAAGAGTCAAGAATTGCTTAGATTTCCAAATACAGCAGTACTCCGACTCTCTGTCACAAGGAAAAGAGTGTATGTCTACTTTGACCTTGACATGGTGCTAAGCACTTTTCCACGTCAAAGACCGTTTTCATAAATATGAACTTTGGCGTAGATTTTAGCCTATGTGCACTCAAATCTTCCCCGATCTCATGAGGAAAAATAAGTGTGTATGGATTTGTATGAAAATAAACCTAGTACCCCTCATTGGGATGAGCAGATTGTACAAAAACATAAACATGAGGTTGTATGGATTCATATGAAGTTGCAACAAATCAAAATAGTTATGCACTGTCGTGAGACTGTGTTGGATCTTTTAGTCTTTTTACAAGTTAAATAAATGGAACCGGTTCTCAGAAAAACGTGATTTCCAAACCTAAAACTAAGGCAAAAATAATTCATACGCACACATGCATGGTTTCCGTAAAAAAGAACATTTTTAAGATGTCCTCCTTTCTTTTGCCTCTCTTTCTCTCTTGCTTTCTTTGATGACTTTGAAGTGCAGACCCCCACTGAGCTCACTCACTGTGACCATGTAAAGTCTTTTCTGGCCCCAGGGCCCGACCTGACAGAGCCAGTTTAGAGTTGACTCTTTGAAAAACTGTGGAAAAAAAAAGTGCTCTCATTCAACAGCACAGCGTCCAGAGGTCAGGAAGATGTCTACACAATATACTGTCACAGCCTTTAGTCAGTAAGCAAAGGACTAGTGGAGACTGGGGCGAAGGACTGGCAAAGGGGAGGGTACATTAAATACCTATGTTAGCAAATTTCACTCAGTTTTGTTCAAAATGTTGTTTTTTGTTATTAAACTTACCCACATTCAAGTGTTGATAAAAAAGAATGCATGCAGCTAGAATTTTTTTAAAGCAGAGGCTCTGTTTTTTCTTCTAAAATATTGTATTTTCAGATATTATACAATGAAATATTCTGGGGGCCATGAAATTTTTATGAAAATGATCAAAAATGCTGGCCATGGCTGGAAACTTTTTTAAAAAAAATTATGCCAGGGAAAGAGTTAATATAGGCTTTATCCAATTTCTGGGGGTTGCGCCCAGCTTTCTAACTTGCATCCGCATTTAACAAAGACAAGCTGCCTTCCTGGTCTCAACATTTTGGAGCTATGTTACTAATTCAGGAGAGGTACAAATCCAAAGGGAAAAACAAAGACCGACATGTTAGAAAAACATCCATAACTTTACAAAGCGTTGTAAAATGTGTTGATATTTTTCCTGTGGTTTTGGGCTGATAACATTCAAACCAGATGCACTCTTTTTCTTGTTCAAGCACGTAGTGCTGAGTTCAGATTTTTATGGGTTCCACATTGTTAACTTAATTGAATTTGAACAGCTTTATGATTTACCAGAATTCTTTCACATGTTGGCATTTTGCAGTAAATAACTGCTCAGTGACATAAACTTTTCTGTTTACCATTTTTGAAGCATATTATGTTTAGCTAATTTATTTTTGTTAGGTTTATATCGATGCTCATCTGCTTTTCTATCACGCCTTTTATCAAACAAAAACATATTTCATGACCAAAAGAGCTTCTCTCAATGACCCACCAAACAAAGACACAGGAAAAGACTTTTGTTCTGAATAATGTCAACATGGGACACATAAAAACAAATTAAATCCATGTGAGGGGACACCAGGTCCTTTTGAAACGAATACCCCATCTGTGTACAGGTCGAAAAGGGCTGAACCCAGCAGCTCTGTTTATTAAATACACTTTTATCCATCATGACTGAAAACTCCTAAACCCCACTCAAAACAGCTGGATTTACATTGACGCAGTATGAATCAATAATCCTTTGCCCCAGGCATCAATATGGGGCTTTGACCCACAACAAATCATAATTCTAAGACGTCATCTTTCTGACCCAGACCTACAGCAGTGTCTTTAACCAGTTTCAAATTGAGAAGTATGGTGTGTTAGCAAAAAATTTATATACACATTTTTTGGTTACACTTTATTTTGATGGTCCCTACATGTTTACTTGAGTGTTAGTAGAATATTAGTAGACTGGTAGGGTTAGGGTTAGAATAAGTTGACATGTACTTGCAAAGTTACTAATGTCTGTTGGGGGACCATCAAAATAAAGTGTTAGCAGATATTAAGCAGACAGTCTATTAATACTCTAATGGGAGTTAGTTGACACGTAGGTGTAACGTTACATATAGCTCTGGGCCAAGTGTATAGAGATGAATGCTGGCAGGCGATTAATACCTCTTTAGTCTTGATCACTCGGCCTTCCTTCTGCAGGCCACAGATCTGTTTCTGTAGTCGGAGGTTGTGTTCCTGTAGCTGTCCGATCTTCTCTATGAGTTGGCAGATGTGCTCTAGGTACCCCAGTCCAGAGCCCAGTGGGTTGGACTGATTGGCCTGGTTCACCTGGTTGTCAAGACAGAGACAGAGAGAAAAATCATTAAGGTTAACTACTAATTTTATTTCAATTTTCATAATACAATGTAAAAATGGGGGCTGTAAAAATATTCACGCTGGACACTAGGACTGCACCCTTAGGTAAGGACCCCTCCACCCCTCTCTGGACAATAGGTAGGCTCTAAATAAGGGATTACCAGAGATGTTTATGTACACTATAGGGGGTTAAGCAACTTTTGTTGAACAAGTCAACAAGAACAGTGTGAACTGCATCCTATTGTTTGAAAGTCAATGGCTCATTTGATGGGCTAATGAGCAAAGCAAAGGTTCACACAGTAACTGATAAAGATCATTCCTGGAGAATGACTGCATGTGTTCAGGTGGACCAGAGGTTCTCAAACTGATGACGTAAGCACCATGATCTCCACCCATTATTTAACACTAAAAGTATTTTTACCATCTCAGTGGAATTGTTAATAGGATTTATTACAGCTCTGGAAACACATTTAGACAAACAAGATGGTCTAAAATACAGTTTGCCAACTAGTCTGCTGCATTTCATTAAACACTTTGACACATTCCTGGAGACCAGAAATTGTCACCAATACTGACACTGTTACATTATGAAATGCACTGTAAAAAAAAAAAAAAAAATTGTTGGTTTAACTTAAAAAAGTAAGTTACCTGGTTGCCTTAAAATTGAGTTCATTGAAATTAAAAAATTGAGTTAATACAATGAAGGTGATTGGTTTAAACAACAGAAACTCAAAATAATATGTTATCTTAACCACATTAATTAAGTTGATTTGACAAAAGAAAAAATGTTGTGATAAATCATGAAAATAATTTTTTACAGTGAGGGTTTCTGAAAAAAATCAAAGAACTCTAATGTAGACTCAAGTGTTTGGACCCCACACAACTGAAAGCTTGAGAAAATAAATGCATCTGAATTTTCTTTTGCCTTTGAAACTGAAGGTAACTGGTTTGGAAACGTGTTAGATCCAGTTCCTATTGTTTATTTGTTGACTCATCCTTCCATCTTTGGTTGTAGCTGCAGATGCTCACGTTTTTCAAAAAAATTCAAAGGAAATATTGAACAAATATTTATACAATCATCAACATTCCAAAAAGTGTCCCAACAAAAGCAGGATGTGAGTTCAGGTCTCGGGCTTTTCCACCCCGAAAGCTTTTCCGTGCCACTTGCGTCCAATCCAGTCCCAAAGCCCAGCATTAATGGAAACACAGGGGCTAAACAATAGAGGACATGACAGAGATATGAAATACTAGGAGCTGACATCACTCGTTTCCTCAGACAGAGTGTGAGATCCTCGGCAGGTCACGCTCCTGCTCCCTTGACCATGAACTTTTCTCATGCTTCTCTATTAACACTGCACTATCAAACTTCCATCTTTGCTTTAAATGGGTCATATAAGATGATTCTTTATTATTGCTTTTTTTTTCCACCTAATGTCCACTTGTACTATGTAACTTTTTTTTTCACTAAAAATGATACAAGACCTTGTTAAAAGTAAACTCAGCCACTAGTGTAGTTATTGGGAATTGTTCATGTGCAGAGTGAGGAACGTTATATTACACTACAAGAAAAAAGATCCTTGTCTGGGAAGAAGACTCTTTGAGGCTCTTTCAGGCTTGGACTTGCTTAGATCATGTGAATTACCAACAGTCTTTCTCTACACATTTGTAGTATTGGTAGCCAGACAGGTGGCACATAACCAGGTGCTTTCTCATAAAAGCGGCAACCGGCACTAATGCTTGATGTGGGGTAGCCAAAGGAAAGTAATTGTTCCAGGCCTTTATGACTGCAGAAACATGACAGATCTTATCTGCTTCCCTTGCCCAGGATCCCCAGTGACCCAGGAGAAGGGAAGACACAAAGGTTTGGGAAAGCACCGCTCCTTTTCTCCCCCTCCTTCTTTTCTCAATATGAAGAATCTGTGTTTCTCACGTGTATTTCTGCACAGATGCTGAAACAAAACGGGAATGTTTTCCTATACACACACACGCACGCAAAATAACATGGAGATGATTTTCTATAAAGCTGTTAACACTTAAGCGTGATGTTGTGGTTATTGATGGTTTAGCTCTCTCTGCTGTGAGGATGTGGGTTTTTTAACCATACACTGAAGATCAAAACAAACTAAGGAAAACAATTGTGCATATGCCTCCGGGTTGGACTGCAGAAACAATATTTTTCTAATTACATAAGCTCTGTATTACCAAGTATGAAGGAAGATATTATAAACCCATTAAGGCGTGTCTGAGAAAATAATCCTTTATTATTTGAAATATTTCACTGGGTCTGTTTTAAAGCAATACTCAATGTGACACTACTGGAGAGGAATGAGG
Source organism: Mylopharyngodon piceus (assembly GCA_039654765.1). Classification (NCBI taxonomy): domain Eukaryota; kingdom Metazoa; phylum Chordata; class Actinopteri; order Cypriniformes; family Xenocyprididae; genus Mylopharyngodon; species Mylopharyngodon piceus. The sequence continues at coordinate 8,777,668 of CM077450.1, forward strand.
AACCAGATGTGGGGTGTATTCAGAGATATAGGAAAAGGTATATGGATTTTTATGTTCATAACCAAGAACACAGAAAATGACAGCGAGTTCAACATATAGATATAGAAGCTGATTATATGAGATGGAATGATAATGAGATTAGATGCTATTTTAATATAATAACATCTGTAATAAAAATGAAAGTTGCTGCAACCGGGAAAGAAACTGTTGCTCTTTTTTCCCTACGTCATAAATGACATCTCAGAGCACGCAGGCGAAACGCAATAAACGCTGTCATGTTATCTTGCGTTCAGATGCCTGGTGTTTGGGAACGTAATCATGTGAGACGCTTGTGGGAGTGAATTAAATCAAATCTTTTTGATGACAGACTTTGGCTCAGGCATTTCAGAATGTTCAAACCAACATTTGAGATGCTTTGCAATGAAATTGGTCCGCTGGTTAGTCCAGTTATCCAATCACATTCTCTGTTAAGGCAAAGTCACATTAAGTTTTTGTTGCACATCGAGGGATTTATTCTGTAAATGTGTTTCCATCGTAGTTTATGCGCATGTCTTCTTATCGGTTAAAAATTTTAGTTTCTTCTAAAGAATCATTTATGGCCCATTACAACCCAATACAGTGACCTCAGGTGATTCCGTTAAATTCTGGGGGAGATACATGGAGCTTGTATTCTTCTTGAAGTTAGCACTATATTTTCATTTATTGTACTGGCGGTTATGAGCCTTTAAACAAAGCTGAGAACTAATATTGTTGGCTGATATGATGTCTCACAAAACAAGCTTTGTGTATTTATCCAAAGACGTCCTGCTAGACCAAGAAGATGTGTTGATATCCTGTGTTTTTCTGTGTATCTGAAAACTATTGAAAATCCTTGAAGTGTCACGACCTGTTACATCACATTCCGGAGTGTCAGCCAAAAGTTTCAGGCTGGATGTGGTGCACACAGCGCAGGTCTCCATGCCTCATCTATCATTAGATTAAAGCCTCACACTCGCATTATGGAAATGTTCGCGTTATGACTGTGTTTATATGCTACAGCTGAGGAATTCAACTCCTCTGCTGTAGCTGTCCTGGGGGTGGCTGAAGGGCTCAATAAGGGCAACAGCAATTATGCTGTCTTCATTCCTCCCTGATACCATATTTTGCTCTGCTCAACTGAGACTCAAAAATGCTTTTAATGTCCCATAATACCACATACAGAGAGACTAACATATTCAAGCTAGCTGGCAACCAGCCAAACACATGCATTTGATTAACATTTAAGAGTCTAAATGTTTTATAATTCCCAATTCCATCTTTAAATATTGTCCCTTCTGATTGCTCAGGGCCACACATCATTTGAGCTCACAAGACTCCACAGAACTGGAAGTTGTACATCATCCACCCCTTGTTTATTCATTTCTGAAATATTTTGGCTAATTTGATTACGCTTTCATCTATCAGTAATAAATTATAAGGGGTTTTGAGTTATGGCTGTAGTACAGAGGGTTTATTAAGTGCAACCGTGGCATGTTTCGGCATCTGCTCAAAATGTGGGGTGTAAAAAATACATAGGAAAAACAATTGTCCTGTTGGCAGAAAAAAAAACTCATCCCTTTCAATTGTTTTGAATGTACACTTGCAGTGTACTTAAAATCAGAATGCTGAAACAGTGAGACATTTTTCAAAACATCTGTTTCAGACAGGTTTGGAATGACATGAGGGTGATTAAATGATGGCAGGATTTATATTTTTGAATAAAATATTCTTTTAAAAGCATAGTACTGTTTGCTCAACACATTTTACCAGGTTTAAATCCACTCTACTGAATTCTGCAAATTTTCCCACTAAATAAGAAAATATGAATCAGTCTATTGTGATTGGCATACACCTGCTGTACATTTAAATCTTCACTGTAGCTCTGTGTCCTTCCTACCCTCATAAGTTTGGAACAAATCAGATTAGAAACGAGAGGGAGAGAGAGGCCCTTTGAAGTCGCCATGTTTGAAGCGGATGGGAAAAAAGCTCATGGTCCCTTTTCAATATCCTCTTCCTCAGGCCACAGAGCTCCATTTAACAGGCAAGAGAATTAGCTTATTAGCTGTGGTGACAGGTGATGATGAGGGCCGAGTTTACCGCCCTGGCTACCTGTCATCGCAGCTCCCATAAAGTCGACCATTCGTCAAAAAAAAAAAAGTCCAGTCACTGGCCACCAAAAGACCTAGGAGCTATCAAAGAGGCATTATTTGGATAAATATGTGAGTAATTTGAGCTATTTGACACCTGTTTGATGCATCCAGGGAGGCTTGGACGAGCATGGTGGACTGAGGGAAACAGTCCAGATGAGAGGCATTGACTGTTGCAGCTGTAATCGCCGCAGCCATCTGCATGCTCTCTCAACACAGATGAACAGGTGCTGTGTGATGTGGCGGCCACGTTAAAGGAGAGAGATCTGTAGCACACCCCACAGTACATCCTCTCAGCTCTCAGTACTGTACTCCAACACACATCTCACTGAATGACCTTTTGTGGCTGCTATGGTGGTAATCAGCAATTACATCATTAGATACGCAACATGGTTGCCACAGTAAAAAGATTGACCTTTAAAGCATGAACTGCAGTTGTTAAGCCAATTTCAACAACCAAACTAAGAAATTAAACATGTATAAGTAGTTCTTAACTGGTGGGTTGTGACCCGAAAATCTCAGATCGGTTCATTATAGTGTTGAGGAGAGCAGAGCCCTGAGAGAGAAAAAAAATTGTTCTTGATGTTAAATTATTCTACTGCCATCACAGACTCGTTGCATGACATGCCCTCATCATTGAAAAAAAAACTACTAAAGGTAAAATGTGGCCCAGACTACATTAAATACTTAATCCTACGTAACAAGGTTTGTGCCAACCACAATGTGTTTTGTGTGGTGAACTGTTGGCTGCTGAGAGTTTACAAAGAATTTAAGAGACATTTAGAAACCAAACACTCAAATTGTAAAGACAAGCTTTTGCTTTGAGTGTCTCCAAAACAAAGCAGCATGATCTGAACAAAAATCAATATATTTTAAAATGTATTCAATTTTTTTTCACATTTTTGTCTTTTTTTTGTGTCAGTATTGTGTCTGCAATATAAACTTTTGGCCCTGAAGAAAAAAAATGTTGAGAATCACTTATATAGACCAACCAAATATATCAATAATATTAAAGGTGCGGTAAGTAGATTTTGAACAACGCTGTTGGACATTGTTGATATTTGAAATCAACCCAAACAAACCCACCCCTCTCTTCATTGCTCTGCCTCCAAAACTCACACTCCAATCCCAACCACCCTGCTCCGAGTCAGTCTCGATCCCCGGCCCGATTGTTGCTGGCATGCAAGGCGAGTGCACTAACAATGACGCTAAACACTGCATTCTCTAGCTGTCGTCAGTGCGCAGTGGTTTAACTGCAAAACTCTCACTATCTAGCCACTGTTACACACGCAATGCGAGTGGATGTCTGTTTATCACAGCTGACGCGCAACAAAAAGCTTCGTGAAAAATAAAGCACAGTTGATGAACGAACGACAAGGAAGCACAAAAAATGAACATACAGAAGGATCAATAGTAGAGTAAATACAAAGTGTTTGTTGTTAGTCGCAAACAGCACAGCAGCTCCAGACAATCAAAACCGTGTTACTCACATGAGAAGTGGAATCAAAGTAGCCTCTGCGTCTGTTTTCAGGCCTTCCCACTTAGCGCTGGAAAGCTTTTCTAATATAAACGCGGTCCTAAAGCGCTTGCCCAGTCATAAACCTTCCAGTGATGTTCTTTTGAGCTCTTTTGTATTGTGTCCCATCTCTCGTTCTGCAGTTTTTTGTTTTTTTTTCTTATTTTCAAATCTCCCTCTTGCTCGTTCTCTCTCCTCTCTCCTAATGCTGATTGGTTACGTGTTTGTTGTTGGTGTCGGCCTGACTAACTTTCAAACAGTGTATTTGAAATTCTACTGAGTTCACCTTTAATATGAATATTAAGGGCTGTTTGGCAGCCAGCTGAGATGTGCTAAATTTTATATGCTATATTTTCATTTCAGGGGGAAAAATCTTTAAAAATCAGCAAAAATGCTGAAAAAAGCTGTTTCTTTAGAAAGAAAAAAAAACATTTTCTACGGAAGCACTGCTGACAGGAAGGCCTTTATCCTGTTTTCCTTTTTGGTCATAGTATACACGCTCAGTGATGAGCTGATGACGTCAAGTTGTGGAAAGACCCTCATTATGGCTAATGAGAAAGGATGTGTACGTGTAAACTGTAACAGAAGCTATTCAGTTTACCATGTTCACAATGAACATTTCACTGACGGTCTTCACTAAAGTATCTCTCAAACATCTTAATTTCACATTCTTGCATCTTACACTGTAAGAGCCCAGGACTTTTAAGTTCACATAATGTCAATGAAGTGCTTAAAACTTCTAGATGCAATTAGCATACTATTGATTATGTTGTGTTTAGCAGTGGTAAACGATCATTGTGAACTTGATTCACAGGAAGAGCATTTCACTCTGATCTTCACTGGGGTCTCTGAAACAACTTAATTTCAAAGACTGCTGATCTCTTGATCACACTGCAAAAAAACATTTTCTTAATCAGTGTTTTTGCCTTGTTTTCCAGTAAAATAGGTAAACACCATTTCAGATATTTACTTCCATTACTATCTATAATTGTTTTTACAGTACACACCTTTGTTTTTGATTTTCATTAAAATTACCTTATGCTTAGAAAAGGCTAATAAAAAACATAATTCTTCCAATGAATACTGTGTAATGCATAGCAGTGAGGAAAAAAGAGCATAACGTTCTTGTTTATATCACATTTAAATAACATTGAACATTGTTGTTTATATAAAAGCCGATATAACTCCATGACATCAAGTAAATAACAATAAAAGACATGTAAACTGTTATGACTATACCTCACTTAGCCTGCAGCACTCTTCCATGTACTCATCCAGGCTGTCGCTGGTTGTGCTTTTCCTCAAAGGCTGTTGCTGAAATTCAGGTACTGTTTTGCCATCGAAAGCTTCAATAGCACACTGGTTCCTTGACATCATGTCCTCAGCCATTGCACTGTCTGTTATTTCCACCTGTGCTGCTACAATTTCAATTTCATCTTTACAGTTCTCCATGGTATTCCTCAGGGTTCTGTCCTCAGACCTCTCTGAATCTGCTATGAGGTCCATTAAATCATCATCAGCATTCTCATCCTCTGTTCTGTCTCCCAGAAAGGTAAGAGTATCTTGTTTAGCACATTTACAAGACATTTGTTCAGTTTCCAAAAAGACTGAACTGTCTTCAAGAGGATTGTTAGCAGGTACAGGAGAGTTCAGGTTGCTAGAGTCACATGAAGACTCTCTACTGTGGACCACAAAGCTTTGCTCTGAACCAGTTGGGGTGGATGGGGAAGTTGCTCCACTAGTCATCTCTACCCCAGAGTCCTCAGATTCAAATTTATACAATCTTGGAAGTTCAGAATCAGCAAAAATTGAAGTAAGATAGTCTGTTTTTGATTCAGTCACAGTTGTCTCTGGAGCAGCACTGTGGATGGAGATCACCTCATCAGCCTGGAGAGGCTGTATGTTATCCTGCTCAGACATTGAAATGGAGATGGTTGAAATGGAATCCTCAGCATTTAGTAGATTCTCAGGGAAGTTGTTGAGGAGCTTCATTTTTGTCAGTACAACTTCATTCTCTAAAACAATATCCCCTTTACCTGCAAAACAAATAAAAAGATTTTAATAATTTTGTACTTTCACAATATGAAAAATCATAAAATCCCATAATCATTTTTCCTATTGAAGTTATTTTGAAGTGTATATTTTCTGCGCAACTACTACCAGATTGAAATGCAAAAAAATTATGATTATTTTCAAACTGTTTTCCCGAACACTCCCCCTGTCTACCATTGGTGGGCCAAACAGACAGCCCCACCCAAACTCACTCTATTGGCTGGACTGGATGCTCAAACAAACAGCAATATTACAATATCACCACAGAGCCACAATGTTTACACTTCTCAGGGAACCCAACCATCTTCTGGACCTATATTTGTCTCTAAACATTAAACTGGGATGTAGGAAAATATTTCAAATAGCAAAAAATCACAGTCTGCAGCTTTTAAGCATTGGTATTAGAAAAATGCTCATTTGTGTAGAGACAATAGTAAAGCTGAATTTCCACTGCATACTTCAGCTCTCATTATTCAAATCATTTAAAAGCATTTGTATGCAGACATGCTTCCCTGCGCTGAAAGAAGAGAGCTTATCTCACTATAAAGCATTCTTTAGCATCAGTGTTCTACAAAGAGTCATATAGTTCTGTCCAGCTCTGAATTATGATCTGTGCATTAGCTTCGTGGTATTATGAGGCTCAGCTCTTTCATAGCATTTGAAATCTGATACTGTACATTTCAGGTGTCATTCATATCATATCTTCATCTCACTGTTTCCATAATAAAAGTCTGTGCTTGCATCTTCAGCTGAAAAAGTGGAGGACTTTTAAATGCATATGTCAGTTGAGTACTGTACAAAAAGAAGATAAGTTCTCTATTTGCTTTTTTTTGCTGTTGTTTTCTCTTGTCTCTTTTATCTTGATTGTCAGGAAGAGGTGTGACGAGAAGCTCTCAGTGGAGTGGAAATGAATGGTTAATTAGATGATTCACAAGATATTCATTCTGAATATTTTTAAAAGGATATGCTTCACTAATTTACATACTGTGAGGAAATTGAGACATTAAGAGATTTTTAAATAGCTTCTAGCCTTGACCCCAAAGTTTGACCGATACAATGTGAGGTTATTATTAATCATACAGTAAGTTATTTCATGAGGCCTTGAAAAAGATAACAATAATAACCACTTTAGCCATTCCCAGCTCTCTCGTAGGTTGTTTTTTTGTGTCACTTTTAATAATAAGCATTCCCTTGTGTTCTGAGAGAAAATAATTTGTGATCTTTTTGTTTTGTTTTTTCATATTGGATAGTGACTGTGAAAACACTGATAATAGCATTTCAATTACATGAGGTCATACCACCTTTGCTTTTGCTCCAGGTTTTTTCCCATTCAAAACAGTGCCTTGTTTTTGCAGTCCCTTCTCATAAGCCCATGTGTGTATACAACACCTGGACTCCAGTAACTCCTGTGTAAAATCAACTACAGACAGCCTTCATTGTTCAATTTTATCTCATCTAAATGGGAAAAAAAACAATCTAACCACATAAAGGTCCTGTTCCGTATTACTCTAATCCTTTTCGTGATAACTATTTTCCAGGAACAGTAATGTGTCTGTCCATGATGAAAACAAGAATATACAATAAACATATCTGAAGAAACATCCATGAGATACAGCGGCATTTTAGTCTAATCAGAGTTTGCTGTAGTGGGCTACTCTGCACCATGCCATGTAAATATCAACCATAAGAGACTTGAAAAAACAGTATATTTTCCGATAATTGCCTACAAACAGTCCCAACACGAAACCCAAGCATACAGTAATTGGAGTGCTCTATGTGAGGCCCCTGAATAATAATTTAGCTAATTTACTTCTACAGGTCAATTAGACCAACCCATTGGGTCAGTCTTTCATACACCCGTGCTCTCCAGCTGAGACTACAGAACTGCTGATGGTGGGACATTTTTGATGCCACTCAGTAGGAGCAAGTAGTCGGCATCTAAATCCCCCTCGGTTTTCAATTAACATCACTCGGACGTGGTCGCTTGTAAAGAGAGATCAAAAAGCCCTTGCTAGCCCCTGGCAGCCAGGAATGTAAGTAATGCTAAGGTCCTTCATTCTGCAGTGTATAATGCATTCAGAATAAAAACAGGTCAATGATAGTGTTGGCGGGAATCAAACTCCACATATTTCTGGTCCTTATCACTCGGGAGGCTGCAAATATCTGATGGGGGTTTATTTCAGGAGTAAAAGGCAGGTAGAACACTATAGGAATATCGACACATCATTTTGCATACAGTCTTCTATGGAAGCCACATAAAAAAAATCATGCTTTAGTACTTTGTCATAATTATGAGCTAAAAAATGAAATTATGGCATAAAAAGTCTAAACTATGTGACACAAAGTCATAATTATGAGATAAAAAGTCGAAATTACGACATAGTGTCATATTTGTGAGATAAAAGGTCAAAATTATGACATTAAGTCATAATTATGAGATAAAAAGCTGAAATTATGACATAGTATCATATTTGTGTGATAAAAAGTCAAAATCATGACATTAAGTCATTATGAGATAAAAAAAAATGATGACATACTAAGTGGAAATTGAGACCAAAAGTCAAAACATGAAAAGATGATTTTTCATGTCATAATTGACTTTGAATTTCAATTTCAATTTCGATGTCTTTTGACTTTTTATGTAATGATTTTAACTTTTATCTCATAACTTAGTATCTCATCATTTATCATTTTGAATTTTAATGTCATAGTTTAGACTTTTTATTTTGACTTGTGTGATAACTTTGACTTTTATGTTATAATTTTGTCTTTTATCTCAGAATTATGACAGTATGTCCATCGTAATTTCGACTTTTTATCTCATAATTATGACTTAGTTGCCTGGTTTCACAGACAAGGCTTAAGCTAGTCCTAGACTAAAATACATGTTTGAGCTGTTTTAACTGAAAGCAACTTGCACTGACGTATCTTAAAATATGTCAGTGCCATTGTTTTGTCTCAAGATTCACACTAGTAATGTTTTTTCTAAGGTGTTTATAAAAGCTACTTAAATGTCCTAATTCAACAAAGGCTTAATCTAGGCCTTGTCTGTGAAACCAGGCCCATATCTCATAGTTTAGACTTTTTATGCCATAATTTCATTTTTAAGCTCAAAATTATGACATAGTATGTAGTACTTTTATGTCATAAGTATTATTTACCAAAGAATGATTTCTTTTTCCTATGTGGCGGAAATGAGCTTCCATAATCTTCAGAGGTTGCTTTGTGCATATTTTCTTACTCACTTAATTTTTTTCTTCTCTCTTTTAAAGCAGCACTGTTAGTCACATGCCACCTGCAGTAGTGTTTTTCTTCTAGACCGGCAGAGAATGTTTTTCACTGTGTACAACTGGCAAGTGCCTCACATTTTTGAGCTGATAAAATACTCCGTTCACATTCAAGAATCCTGGAATCATCTGCTCCAGTGTGTTTTACAGCTGTATGTAGATTTAGTTGGTTAAAAACACTGATATGTCCCAGATGGATGTTATAGGGCAGTGATATTTTTAAGGCAAGTCTAATAAATATTTAATATGAAGAATTTCTGCGAGACATAACTACTCAAAACATATTTTGTCAATTTTCTGTCCTGAAAGAGAGAGGAAAAGTCTGCTTCAATAATCAAATGTTGCTGCTATTTATTTGAGATGAAGAATGTGAGAATCATTAAAGGCCTTCGATAGAAACATTCACAGGGATGAAATGTGAAGAATTCACAAGCTTCAACAAGAACATGTTTACTCCATCTGGCCTCACCCACTCATATTTACCACATTTCAACACTGCTATGTTTGTGAGTTCTGCTTTACTAACACAACATTAGAGCCATATTTTCAGTTTAACTGCATGACATTATCAGTATCATCAGTCAGTATGCTGATATTGATATACAGCTATAATGCATTCTTGACAGTAGTGATAGGAAGTCAGATTCATTTCTTCCAGTGAACCAGTTCATAAGTTCTTTATACATCATCACATCTGACATCTCAGCCTCATGTGTGTATACTCAAACCCATTAAAGCCACATCTTAATCTATGATGATAATAAGGGTGTGTCTTGGATACATTAATTTTGTCTACTTTCATGAATAAAGCCTTAAAACTTGGCATACTGAATGTGGTAGGTGAGCTCTGTTTAGGAAACTGTCTATTTGTAAACAAAAAAATAGTTATTCTTGGCAAATAAAAATAGCTTTTTGTTGAATGGAAGTGCAGTGGATTTTCAAATCAATTTAAGCTAGTTGACAATATTGTTAGGGGATGCAGTGGGATAAGTATAGGTGCTTAGGGATGGTCTTGTCTGCAGACACGTCCATTGTGCTTCTGGGTGGAGAGGTCAGAGGCAGGCCAGGGCAGGTCTTCTATTTTTACAGCCAGGAGAATGTCAGAACCCTGTTAGCACTTGGGTGGCCAGACTGAATGACTTCGAGAGCACATGAGCTAATAATCTGTTTGCTAGAAGCCATATATGGACTGTTTTAACATGGTATTGAAGTTTTGAAGTTCTGGCCTTACAAGCCATAACACAGGCACGTACGTGGATGTATAAATATAAAATACTATAATTTTTCAAGGCAAGCATCAGTATTACTATTTCTCATTTTTCATATTAAACATTGAACCTCTTTTTCACACTTTGTGCTAAATAATACTGTTAGAATGTTTGAATGGAATCTGAAGATGTACAGTACTTTGACGCTTCAAAAAGTTCATGAAGAGATCGGAAACCTAATCTGAATTGAATGGTTTAGTCCAAATTTTCTGAAGAGACTTGAGCGCTTTTTATGATGAATAGATTGAATTTAGGCTTCTACTCACATATAAACATTGATCAGCGAACATAAACAAGCTCAACTGAACCTGCTTGGTGCGCGAGAACAAACCTCTTCCAGAAGCTCAAACATGCTACGTAACCTATGAGGTTCATTCTCGTGTGTTATGCAGCACGTTTGAGCTTCTGGAAGAGGTTTGTTCTTGCGCGCCAAGCAATTTCGGTTGAGCTTTTATGTTTGCTGATCAATGTTTATATGCGAGTAGAAGACTAAATTTAATCTGTTCATCATATAAAGCGATCGTGTCTCTTCAGAAAATTTGGACTAAACCACTCAATTCATATGGATTAGTTTTACAATCCCTTTATGAACTTTTTAAAGCATCAAAGTGTCAGTTGCGTAGCTGTCTGTGGAGGGACAGAAATCTCTGACTTCATTAAAAAGATCTTCATTTGTGTTCAGAAGATGAACGAAAGTCTTACGAGTTTGGAACGACAAAGTACATGTACATGTGCTTTAGTATGTTAGTCAACACATCAATATAAGTGTACTTCTTTAAAACATGAAAAAAGATTATTAAAACAATTATTTTATATGTACTATAAAGAAAAACTTTTAATTTGACATTATTACTGAATGCATTTTTTAACAGTCATGAAATGTACTATCTTTAAGTATACACTTAAGTGGCCTTTTATTTAATTAATATTATATTATCTGCAAGTATAGTTTGTTAAACATATAGTTTTAAGATTTGAAGTTAGTGCACATCCACGGACGAAGGTCTTTTCAGTATAAAGCCCCTTCTGATTGGAACAATCTCCCTCAGTCTTTGAGATCTGTTACTTCATTTTATTGCTTTAGGTCATTTCTATTTTCCCATCTTAAAATGGCTTGTGTATGTTTTTAAGTTCTCTTATGTTGATTAGATGATTGTGCATGTGTATCTACATGCTCATATATGATATGATTGTTGTAATTTTGTTGTGGGTGTGAGGGTCTAGTTGAGCATGTTTGTTTGTTTGAATATCTGTATGTTTGATATGGTTGTTTTTTGTTTAGGACCCCCTCGAAAATGAGATGTCGCATCTCAAGGGGCTATCCTTCTAATAAATAAATACAAATACATTCACTAAAATTAAGTGCACGTCTTTTTCACAAGGGGCAACACATTAAAAAAACTAAACAACCACATAGCAACACCCTAAGAACCACCCAAAAACTGCTAGCGTCAGTGAGGCGACTGTTTTATGGGCAAAAACCCATATTCAAACCAAATTCCCGGATTGTAAATAAAGGTTAATTCTTTGACTTTTTCTTTTTTCTGCCTGAATTGCTCCTTGCTGAAGGAGGTGACAGAGGCCAGATGTCAGGTTTGATGAGGTGTGAAATACAGCCATACACCTTTTCTCCCTTCTTCCTAATCTAAAGCCAGCAGACCTTTAGTGCCTCACACCTCTCTGTCTCTCTCATCACAATGCCAGAACATTTTCCCTGTGCTCCACCAAGGCAATGGTTTTGACCCTAAGGAGTCTTTCCAGAAGCACATTATCAATGTGAACTGAACGGGCCAGTCTTTCATTATCTAACAGCATTAGGATAAGGCAAGAATGTGCGGGAGCAGTAACATCAGTCAAGCCTTCAGGCAAACTCACCTCACTCTTCTCCCTTCATTTGCTTTGAAAATACCCATGGAATTGTAGATTTCAGAGAAAAAACATTTTTGAGAGTAAGATTTGATTTTCTACTTAAAGTATTACACTTTTGACCACAACCAAGGTATCTTTCTTCACAACAGTGAAGAAAGATCATTTTCTGTAAGACCCTCTCAGTCTTTTCCCTTCAGGACAGCTTCATATCCGTATTACCTGACTGCGTCATGTGTGTCTGTGGTTTCGCACACTGGCTGATCCTACGCATGAAGAATTTGACTCGGTGCAGCTGTGCCTGGTTGCAGTTATGAGTCACGTATAATATAACTCAAGTAGAGGAGAAGAGCCCCATTTAAGAATCTGTCACCACTAAAACATTCACATCTGATATCACTCTGTTTCTAATGTTGGTTTGCTTGAGGTTGAAACACCTGCGTGACACTCTCCTCCCACTGTCTTCCTTCATTGTAACACACATACTGATCATCAAAACTGCCATTTAATGAGAATTGCAGCGGCTTATTAAACTAATTTAGTCTGTATAAAACATAAACAATCACATGAATGACAAACACATTGATATCTGCTTTACAGGGTTCCAATTACAACTAAAAAGGTTTTATAGACAACCTGTTTAACAAAACTCTTTATTCTCAAATTCTTTTGAATTACATCTATACTGGTGCTTTATAGACCCAGAAAACAATATGCTCATTTGAAGAATCTATAATATGAAATGAATACATTTTTTAATAGTCAAAGAGATAAATGTGGTGGAGGTTATGGCTTAGACTTAATTTATGCATCATAATAAATCATAACAAACCATCGGATACTTGAATATAAACTGTCAAATGTATTCAATTCATTTCTGGACTAAAAAGTTGATATTTATGTAATGGATATTTTATAGGTTGTGTTATATGTTGATAAACTGTTACAGTTGCAGACAAAATGCTTCTGTAATTTACACTAAAACAAAACAAATGGCTTATAAATTGGTTCTCATTTAAGCTGATGTTTGATTTTAATTTCTTACTAATTAAACACAAATCCACCTCTCTGCCACATGTTTTTCTACTTAACACCAAAGCAACACTAACAACTGTAGTTAAAAACAACATTGTGTAATAAAGTTTGTGGCTAAACCTTGTGGGTTTTCTATATGAGCTCAGCTTTGATGTCATTGAAATGACATCAGTCCAACTACCTGAGGAACTCTTCTGATGAATGTTTTTCTGAAGATAACCCTAACCATGTTCAACCAAGCAGATAACACCTCAGAGTTCAAATGATATCCTCCAACACCTCAGACAGACAAATTACTACCTGTGCTGCAAATCCAGGTGTTGCATAGAGCCGACTGGGTGAAGCAATGACCATTCAAAGTGTAAGAATGCGTATTGAGTCACACTACTTACCTTTTCTCCACGGGGCAAGGATGGCAAAAGACTTGTGCCAGCTGAACACCATGTTTGGTTTCCTCTTCTTAAGACTCATTGTTGATGTGCAAAACTTCAGTAGCTTTCAGTGTCAAGAGGAAAAAACCCTCCTCAGTGGCTTATTCAAGCACACCTCATACCGTAATGCTGATTGATCTTCCTTCTCCTCAACTGAGTGCTCAAATTGTTCAAATGTTCCAGAAATCTGTGCTGCTTTGGGTATATCCTGTTTTAAACATATTGCCGGAATAGTTTCATACACGAGCGTATGTGAGAGAAGGAGGCTGGTTGTGAAGGAGTGTGTGTGCTGTCCTCTCTCTGAGGAGAATGAGCAGACTGCCTACAGCAGGACCATCAGCAGCTGGAGGAGGGGTGACGGACTGCCAGATGGAGGGAGGGGAAACCTTTGTGTGTGTAGAGAGAGAGGGAGAGATAGTGGGAGAAGTTGGAAAATGTGCAATCATATACCAATGAATAAGAGTTCTTCTCAGAAGAATCCACCTCATTAAAGCTAACTTACTGTTGTTTTGCAAACTTGGGTTTGAGGTCAATCTACATCCACTAAACTCAGCACAATCCTTCAACCTGTTCTGTGTTTGTCTTTTTAAATTATTGGACATATCTAAAAATTCCCATAACTCATACTATCCGCTTTTGAGCTACATCCACAAAACTTTGCACAGAACTTCAGACTGCTCTGACTTTTTTCTACATTTATTTTCTTGTTTTTTTTCCATATTTTAAGCCACATAGGGCCAAAAAAGACGTGTTAAATTGTATTGTGGTGTACTTCAAATCCTAATGGTTTTAAATTTGCTCAACATTCTAGATAATATAATATAATATTAATGAAAAGGCCAATTAGCCTAAGTGTACTTAAAAAGACCACACTTTCATGACCGTTTTAAAAAGTGCACTTTATAACAATTTCAAATTGAAAGTTTTACTTTAAAATACATTTTAACTGATTATGTTTTAATAATTGTCAAGTTTTATAGAAGTATTTTGATGTGTTGATTAGCATATTAAAGCACGTAAAGTACTCGAAAATTTGTAACTTTAGTGTGTTATTCAATATATTTAAAGTTACTATATTTTAAAAGTACTAAATTGCAACATTATCATTACAAATCTGTAATTGCAAATATATTTAAATACATGACATACAAGTTTAACTACACTGTAAAAAAAAGAATTGTTGGTTTAACTTAAAAAAATAAGTTATCTTAAGTTACCCTTAAAATTCTGAGTTCATTGAAATTAAAAATTTGAGTTAATACAATGAAGGTGATTGGTTTAATCAATAGAAACTCAAAATACTATGTTATCTGAACCACATTAATTATTCAGGTTGATTTGACAAAAGAAAAAATGTTGTCAGAACAAATCATGAAAATAATTTTTTATGATGTAGAAATTGTTATATATACATATACTTCTTTAACCATATTTCAAAAACAATAGATTAATGAAATTACAAATAAAGATGTACAAAGTCCTACTTAAGTGGGTCAAAATGAACAAGTTTGATTAAACTGTAATACATTTTAAGTGTCCGAAAACATTATATTCAGTTCAAACTAAAGCTGGGTGCACACTGTGCGATTTATAATAGTCCTTTACGATTGTTGCTTGTCAGACTGTACGAACATGATCCTCATGTCACACTGTGGGATCTCAGCTGTCCTATATGTCAGACTGTACGACAGTCAAGACGCATTAAAAATGGACGCGCGCTTGAAAACTTGTTTTACATCATCAACCCAAACACATTCGGTGACAGTGAGCTGCATTACACGCGGGACTGAAATGGTGGCTAACAAAGAAATCTTTAGCGTTAATTTTGATCGCGGCTTATCTTGAAAAATGAAGACAATTTGATGTTTGTCGTAGGAGAAGTCACACTGCAGGACTGTGCGCCAAATCTTCTGACACTGCCAGAATTTCGTCGAAGATAAAATTTGATCGCAACGGTCATTAATCGGCTGTTTGTGAACATGTCAAACTAGCTATCAAAGACTACAGATTTTTGCCTAGGATTATAGGAATCTTTTAGGATTCTCAAAATTTGTCTCGGACGACCAAATCGTGGCCAAAATCGCACAGTGTGCACCTGCCTTTAAGCATATTGTTTTAAAGTATATATAAGTACCCATTTTCAAAGTATGCTCAAGTTTACTTCTTTTTAAAGGGTGACCTTAAAACTTCAGGGCTTTTTAAACCTATTTAAACCATATTTTGACAAGCCAACATTTTACTAAAAGAAAATACCAAAGAAACATGAAACTGAAAAATGTCTTCTCACTAATAGACAAACATATTCGAGCACATTAAAGACACTGAGATGTAAAGAAAATTGATCAACAAATTGCTCTCAACATAAATATCAGTCACGGTTATTTAAACCTCAGTGTCTTTTTCTAAGTTACACATAATTAAAATGCTCATATTTCATTATCCAATATTAAATTGTACAAATATGGCCAACCTTTCCTAGAAAAAGATGGAATTCAGATGCACCCACACACTACAGTTTTCACAGTCACAATGAAAGGCTTTCTCAGACGCTCCTTAGTTCAGACGTGGGAGGGAAAGTTAGAAAAGTAATGCAGCATTAAATGAAGCGTCCCATTGTTCTGATAATAAACAATGCGGTAATTTGTAACATTTCTGTAATGTTTATTACAGCCTAATTATATCTTTAATGACAAATAAGGTTTGTTTTTCTGACACTGCTGCTGACATCTGAAGCCATTCTTGTTCTCAGTTGTTTTGGTAAAGAACAGGTGAGGATATTAGTTGGGTGACAGGCACAGTCGAGTGGTTAGAGATCGCCCTGGGCTAGAAGACGAAGCTAAGAATGGGTAATTACCTCAGACAGGCCTGAACAATGGTGAGGTCTCCAAATGCAGTCTCATTGTTAACCAAATGAAGAGCATGAAAGGTTCCCTGGATTTGTAATGCCCGTTGAATATGATTATTTAATTGCCACTAGCTTGCATGAAACCTTTGTTATGCAGTCAACCATCACACAAAATTTGACTTTTTACTGTAAAGATGTTGTTTTTTAGTTCCTGACCCCACACAAACTTTCCAAAACAACAAAACCACAACAGACTATCATTATTTGAATTTTTAGATACAAATAATCTGTTTCTGAAATAATATGTAGTCTTAAAATAGCTTTTATAATAAGTAGACAAAAATTACTTGTCCAAAAGAACTACTTTTTAAAGGACTTTCTCAAATAATACTACATTGTTTTGAGGTGTTTTCATTAAATTGTAATTTTACATGTCAGAATGTTTAAATAAATATATTAAAGTGCCACTTTATAATGCCACTTTTACAAGATATAAAATAAGTATCTGATGTCCCCAGAGTGTGTATGTGAAGTTTTAGCTCAAAATACCCCACAGATAATTTTTTATAGCATGTTAAATTTGTCACTTTTTGAGGGTGAGCAAAAACACTCCGGTTTTTGTGTGTGTGTCCCTTTAAATGCAAACGAGTTTCAGCTCCCAAGAAGAGGGCGGAGTTTCAAGAGCTCCTGTTAGCAGCGCCGATTACCTCACGCAGACTCACTGAAAATGTCAGAAATTGTTCAACCTTTTATGTTCAAACCGAGTCGGACAACGATGGAGAGACTCAAGAAGAAGTGACAACATGTAGAATGCAACAGGACGTTTCTGAATGGTTAGTTGATGAATTTATGTACGAGTTTACGAGTTAACTATCTTAAAGTCATTGATTAGCATATTCCGTCATGATAATCTATAAATCGCTCTTTTGGGGGAACTGTTGTAAGATCTTACAGAGTCAGAGAATATATGCTGCATGAAGATAGAACAGGTATAGTTTAGTTTAATTACGGTTATAACTTATGTTGTTATCTTGCTTTTATGACATGCTATTGCATTTGTGTTACGTACTGTATTGCAATAACATGGCCTCACCCCTTTGTTGCGTGTTCTCGGGGGCAGGGTTTATGTAAATTTTAGGGTTAGTGATGTTACTAACACGGGAAGAAGCTCGTTGTAGTCCCTACCTGCTGTTTGTTAAACAGAGAATTCTTTAAAAGAAAATATCTCGCTTTGCTTTGAACTTTGAGCGTCGTAACTTTGCAGATGTTATTTATGCTCAAACAGCAACATTACACACTAACTAAAGTTAAAAAAGTGAAATCATAATCAACCACCCCTTTAAATATATTAAAAATAGCATAATAATAATAACATACAATCAGTGCTGGGTAGATTACTTATAAGTTCCATTACTGATTCCAAATTACATGAAAAAAAAATTGTAGTTAACATAATCGATTACATTACACATTTTAGGTAATATAATCGGACTACTTTTGGATTACTTTTGACCCAACTCTTTTATCACAATGAATTGAATAGGATATTATTGTACCATATTGATATAAAAATACAAAGAAAAAAAAAATATATTCCATTTTCGAAGTGCATTAAACTTTACATTATGTCAGGTTTAATGTAATCTAATTACAAGTACTTAATTTTTGGAACCTGATTACATAATCCAGATGTAATCACAGTTTCATGATGGGAACACATCTCTGAAAAGTCTCAAGTGAGATGCTCCCTGTAGACTGTGCACAAATACATCTGGTTGTTTTATGGAGCCACACAGATAGGATGTACAACAATAAAGAAAAGTTGGACAAATGTATGTTTACTTGGGAACCTGCAATGTGATTTTTACAATGTCTTGTTGGTCTTGGATTCTGCACACATCTATCTCTCCAGATTTGAAGCTCTGTATTTTGGACTGTTATATAAGTCTGACTTTGAAAAGCATTGTAGTGGAACATTTCATGCTGCTTTGGAGCTTCATTGGTGTGTGGCTATAGCTTCGCAATGGGGGTACAGAAGCACTCCTGTCATAAGAAACAGCTCTGAGAGAGTCTGTAAAATGAGTGGAATGTTTTAACAGTGATCTTATATTACATCATCTATTTGAAGATTAAATATGCAGAGGAGTAGGATTTCCCTAATGGAAACTAAAGTGTAATCACTTTCAAAGCCAGAAGGTCACAGTGATTAGGCAATACTAAGTTATGATTTCACAATTAATATTGAATTTCACTCAAAATACTATACACAAGTGGTCAGCTGTCTGAATCTTTCTTGTGTTTTGATATTATCTGAACTGTAAAGGAAGGTGAGCAATATAGTCTCACATGAGTAACATATGTTCTTTATTTCTGGTAATTTTCATACCTTAGTTTGCTGTAGAGGTGGGCATATGAAAGTTCATTTGAAAGTATGAGAGGTTAATCACTTTCAGATCTGCCGCAGTGACGTATTGAATATTGCTTCACTGGTAATGTCACTAACAATGATTCATGGATTCATAAACTGTGAATGTATAACTAAAAATCAAAAGGCGATATATGATACAGGTGTGATGCTTATAATTGTAACAATCACCAAGAGTAAAGGGAAAATAGGTCAGAGGGGGAGTGAGATACAGATTACAGGGGAGGAATCGTGTCATCTTTTGTTCTTGTTTCAACCTGCACAGTCACCCCTTAGACCCCTTAAAATCTATAAAATGGATGCTGATTAATACATGGTTATACATAGTATAGTATCAGCTTTTGTAACCGGTCCTACTCGACCCGCTCCAAGCGGGATTCGAACCGGCGTCTCCGGCATGAGAGGCGGGCGCGCTAACAAGCTCTTACTAGTTTACTTCCGCTGTATGATGCAAAACATATATTCAATATGCAGATTTCTATTACGTAACAACTTTCTACATCTTCTAGCTTAAGGACGTTTAATCAATTTTCTTAATAGTTTTAATTACAGTTTGGGAAAAATTAAATATATTCACTCTAAAAAATAATTGTAAAAAAAACTAAACAAGTTTACACAGTAAAATACCACTTTTCATTGAAACAGTAATATACCATAAAAACAATGCATTCTGGGTAATATTTGTTGTTTTAAGAAAAGAGTCCCATAGGCTACTTTCTCGAAAATGACAAATATTACCCAGAATGCATTGTTTTTACGGTATATTACTGTTTCAATGGAAAATGGTGTTTTACTGTGTAAATTTGTTTAGTATTTTTACAGTTATTTTTTTAGAGTGTTCATAATAGGGGAAAATTCATATTGAATTTTTAAGTATAAGTAATGCAAGGTTTCTCAGTTAATCTGAGGTCTTTAAATAGCTTTTATAATAAAAAAACAAGAATTACTTAATACTGTTAAACATATTTTTAGAATTTTAGGACTACTTTTTACACGATTTTCTCAAATAACATTACATTGTTTTGACCAAATTACATTGTAATTTTGTCCTTGTTTATCTCACAACGTTGTTGGCTGACTTTAGGTAGGATTTTAGTTAATATCATCTCAAATCTCTCTCCAAATCACACACATCGCCTTGTGGGAACAACAAAGCAGTTTATTACTGTATAAGACGGTCATTCTCTTGAGATTCTGACATCTCAGGGAGCAAAACAAGCAGAGATGTTTATAAATGACTTGAGAGGTGTATATCTTGGCATGTTTATTAAATATTACAGTCCAAGCAGATTCAGGGTAAGCAGAACCATATGGGCCTCCTATCTTTTGAATTAATACTTTTTTGCTGATAGTAAGGGCATATCTGATTCAGATGTCCAAATTTTTATTCTGTTTGACACACTTCCATTTTTCTATCCTTGTATCAGATGGTTTTCATAGTCCAGTTTCAGGTGTTCCCTGTTTTGATGAAAACCAATGATATGTTCCACAACAACATTCATACAGCCCCAGAGCACCTTTACTGTGTTTGATATTCTTTCACATGACTTTAAATCAAAGTTTCTTTAATGAAGTCAGACAGAACAGTGTATTTTTGGCTTTTGCAGCTGTGATGAAGCCGGACAGACCCCCCGTCACACCCCAAACACCATTTTCCCCAAACTCCCCAAACATTTTCTCTAATCTCATTTCCTCAAATTGAGGACCGTGCAACAAAGACATCAAATGGAAAGCGGGCATCAGTTGAAAGTTGATTTTTCCTACTTCTGGTGACATGTCCTTCAGCACATTGCCAGAAAGGATGTACTTTTCTTCTTTGGAGATTTGTTTACCCGATTTGGGGTTTTCCTTTTTATTATTTTGTGGGTAGGCATCCTTTTACATGTTTATCAACTACTCAGATCAGTCTAATTTCAGTGTAAGTGCTTGACATTAAAGAGAAGAGGATGTTGTCTAAATCAAGAATAACCAAATTAGTGGTAGTTTACTTCCAGAAAACTTGCCACTTTGGGTGATCGGGAATGTAGTTGTTTTGATGTTTTTCTCCTAAGAAAAACATGAGAGCTATCAGTATTTCTGCCATCCCAAATCTGACATGATTATATTTGGCTTTTCCTCCATTTCAGAGGTGTTGACTTTACTTCAGGCCAGTGTTTACATGAATATTGCAGGAATTGGGTCAGATGGGGCAGGGGCTTCACACACTCTGTTAGATATGTGACCTTAGTTATTAAGTTATTCTTTATGTTATCTTAAGTAACACTTAGCACTTTTAATAAATGTGTTTGTATGCCTTTCTGATGGCATTTGATGGATAAAAAAAATATTAGGTTTTCCAAAACTTTAGCATCATGAAATTCTAGGGTGAAAAAACAGAAAAACATTCTCTCCCCAAACTAAGAAGTCTCTCTTGAAGCTGAGTAAATGCTGAAAGTAAGTGTTAGAACTAAGCAAGCCACAGTTATTTATATCAGACTTTGGCTGTGTGTTCACCCAGAAAAGAAAAGAAAATTTTCTCATGTCATTCCAAAGCTGTATGACTTTGTTTCTTTCTTTGGTGGAACATAAAATAAGATCTTGTGCAGAATGTCCAAGCTGCTCTTTTCCGCACAACAAATTCAAACAGTGTAATGTGCATGGCTCACAACCTTTTATTTTCAGTTTTTGGGTGAACTATTCTTTTAAATATATTTCAGATATTAACTCTTTCCCCGCCATTGACAGAAATTTCTGTCATTTATGACACAACGCTTCCCCGCCATTAACAGAATTTTCCAGCAATCCATAGCTGCTTTTCCACCGTCGGACCAAATGGTTCTAAGAACGGCAAAGAATGGTTCCAGTTATATTTCCACTTGAGCTTGGTTCGGCACGGCACAATTATACAAACCAGATTTCTCGGCCTGGAATTCTCACTGTGCTGGTAGAATGCATGTAGTGATGCGGTCGCTATTTACATCTCATACTGTCTGTAAACTCTTACATTACCAAGGCAACGACTGACACGTTTGTATTACATTCCAAAGATCTCTGTTATCAGCCCCACACTGGAAAATGAAACCATTTTGTATTCCTTTTTACAGTATATGGTGGGGGGCACTATTACGCATTTTCTGAAATAGTACAGAATCTCCTGATCAAAACACAGGAAAAGAAGTAGCAGAAACAAGTGATAGAAGCATTGCTTACGCTCATGTAAAATAACACAATCAATAAACATTAAACAGCATATAAACCAAAACTGCCTAACATTACCGTATGAAATGTTGATCCAGGAATAGCAGGGGCGTCTCCTCTGAGGAGGCAAGGGAGGCAGTGCCTCCTCAAAAAATTGGATGAGAAAATAATGCATACCACAAATATAAACAATGCAAATATTACAAAATGTGACATTAAAAGTGTATAAATTACTATTTTTTTTTCTAAAGTAATACTGTCCAACAGCGACACCAGCTGGTAAAGTTACAGTAAAAGGGTCTCTTGCCTCCCCTGAGACCACTGAGTTTTAACAGACCCCCATAAACTGAGTGCAGTGAGTTTGATGGGGGTAATTGAGAATGAATGGGGGAAAGTCACGTGAGAAGAGGCAATGCCTCCATCGTGCTGTGATTGAAAACGATTGATTTGTGTGATAAATCCCGCCTCTTGTTTTTGTGTCTGAATGAACAAAATTATGGCGCTAATGGGAAGGCTAATTAAAATGTACGTAAGCAACTCAGCCACCGCTTTGTCACATCAAAATCAAACTTGAAATGGCATGAAAACATGATGACTGTGGGGTTTTTTTAGTGAGCAAAAGCTTGGTGAAATTAAAGATATATACTGCCCGGCCAAAAAAAAAAAAAAAGTCGCTGTTTGGATTTTAATAGGCAAATACTTAAGAATCTATGAATGGATCATTATTACAGTGATTATTATGTTTCTAGCATGTTATATGTTTGGCAACGGTTCTTTTAACCCTTCAAGACCCTTAAATTTATATATATATATATATATATATTTAAACTGCGAGGACTTCATTTCAGAACACCACTGCACGCCACTGAGGAAGAGGAAGTCTGTGAATTTTTGTGGGTGTTGATGCACTCGATCTACTCCATCTGTTAAGCCTACATTTAAAGTTTATCTTGACAAACTTTGCTTTTATACTTTAACTTCCTTATGTTCAAATTTAAAGTGCAATTCTGAATCCTGTTTGCTATCTATTTAAATTCAATTTACAATTTACATTTACATAAATGTAATTTAAAAGCTTTCTCAATTCATCTAAGAATAGTGCAAAACATTGGCAATTTTGTCAACATTTAGAAGAGAACTGAACTAGATCTCAATGTAGAAAGCCACAAAACTCCATTTTTGATTTCATAAGGTTCTTATCTGATAAAAAATGTTCTTACTATTAACCTCTGTTTGTCAGGACTTATTAAGTCTTTATCAGGTAACAAGTTGAACCTTGTTGGCAACAGCACAGAAAAGAGAATAAGGTAAGAGCAGCTGTTTTTCCGATCTCCCATTCATAAAACAAAGACAGGAGAAAATAAAAATATCTCTGAAAATCTCCCTGCTGTCTATGCACATTTAAAATGATGACATCACTGGCTACACCTGCGTGATGTTTTCCTCATGCATTAGCACATGTCTTCGTCACATCGTCATTTGATCTCTTAAACAGTGAATAAACCTATATTTATCTTGAATGAGAGGACAATAAAGCCGGTCTTTAAGCAGGATGATTTATGATGAGTACAGGAAACCTTGAAGTGTTGGTGACAAAGACTCAGACAAGTTCCCTCGTGTGAACTCGCTGATTGTTGCCACAAAATGAAGAACAATGAAGACAATGGCAGCGCTACGCTCTAGTAGAAAAAATGAAGACAAGGAACAAAGTGAGCTTACAGTGGGCCGACACCTCCACATCTTTAAATAGAGATAAATGCAACAAGAAAAAAGGCAATTAGATGTCTTTAATACAGTTCTTTTTCCTCTTTCCTTTCCGCTTTTAGTGGATAATGAATCACTTGTGAGAAAGAAGTGTACTTAATTTTATTGGATTGGACTTGTAGTGTACTTCAAATCGTAAAGTATAGCCTATTAAAAAAGGTAAGATTGTTTCTTAACACACTTGATTACACTTTAGAAATGTGCACTTTGTTTTCATTTCAAATTATATGTTTTACTTTTAAGTATATTTTAAATGATTATGTTTTAATATTTTGTCCTGCTATAAAGTACACTTTTTTGATGTGTTGACTTACTAAAGCACAAGTAGGTACTTGATTATAATGTTAACTGTGTTATTTGATGTTATAAGGTTAATATTAATTTTAATTTAATTCATTTTAAATGTACTAAATTGCAACTTCATTTCAAATGTGTAATTACAAATAAATTTTAATAGGCTACGTGATATAGGCCTACAAGTTTTAGTGCAATTGCATTATAGTATATTTTAGTTTACCATGCTTGTTAGTATTTGCCAGTACACTTTTAACTATTTTTGAAATTACACTGTACTTAAGTGGTACTTAAATGTAAAGTGCAAAAACATTACATTCAGTTTGCACTTAAGTATATATTTTAAATATGTTATTTCCATAAAAGTGTACTAGTGTACTTCTTTTTCACAAAAGATGTCACATTACAGATCATAATGTAAATATAAGGTTGTAAGCTATACATCTGTGAGAGAAAAGGAAAAATAAAGTGGCACACTTTAAAGCCTAAAACAGCAGACAGAGACCTGCAATGGAGGAAATGGGTTAATAGGTCGTTTCCATATGTTTACAGGCAGCCAGCTGTCCATGATAACCTTCCTGATAACCCGGATGTATCCCCCACTACTCCAACTTAACACGCCCTGCACATGTATGACCACCACATTTCAACCGATACATGTTATTATCCTGAAAGAATTCATAGCTGAAAGTCTCCACTTACACTACATTGTTTGGATATTGCCCCTCCTAAAATTTCAGTCAATTATTTGCTAAGGTGATATTACCCGCTGACCTCACTGTCAGGTTCTTTGTGTTACACCAAAATATGTAAATCATGTAGTGTTTGTTCGGTGCAAATAGCAATGACTATTGAATTTTTCAGTACATAGTTATTGAATATTATGTTTTTATATATGTCTTTGTTTGGTTGTCAATATTGTGAAAAAAAAACTATGTTCAAAAATGTTCCGCTCTTACGAAATAGCTCACCAAAATCTTTCTTGATTTATATAACTGTACCATACGGATATGCGGGTAAAAAAAATATGTATATTGTGACCACGAATTAAAAATTCATTCCTACCACTTACTAGTACGTCAGCACTTTTTTCTAATTCGTTCCCTTGTTTTAAGTAAATCACGCGCATGATATAATAATTTGTTACCTCATTTTAATAAATCGTGGCCATTTGTTCCCTTGAGGACGTGGCCATGATTTAGCTACTAAAACGGCGGAACAAATTAATAAGTCTGTAGTAGCTGTCAGGAGTTAGTAAGGCCCAGTCCCAAATGGCACCCTAAACCCTCACGGTCTTACTCTGATTTTGCACTTTCGTGACGTAATGCCGCTTTGACTGCCGGGTACATTCCTCTGCATATTTTGCAGACTTGCGGGCTCAACTGAAGTGTGCATCGAGGGCGCATAGCAGCCGCAAAGGGGGTGTTTGCGAGCACCCTTCTGAAACTTAAAATGATGAATGGGACACCCTACGGTCTCGTGGACTTAATGGACATACACACGCGGCAGCCATTGTAAGTCCACAAGACCGAAAGTGCATAGAAGTGTGCCATTTGAGATTCAGCCTAAGGCTATGCTCCCTCGATGCACACTTCAGTTGAGCCCGCAAGTCTGCGAACTACGCAGACGAACTACGAATTTACCCGGCAGTCAAAGCGAAAGTACAGACCGTGAGGGTTTAGGGTGTCATTTGGGACCAGGCCTAAGTAATGAAGCAGACGAGACAGGAGTAGTGAATTTTGTTTACTCATTCACTTCCGTTCTCACACACATTACATGGCCACGATTTACTAAGGGTACGTTTACACAGCAACGATGTACTAAAAACGGAAAAGTTTTTCCTTTGCATTTTTCGCGTACAGACGACAACGTTGTCAAAATGATGCCCGTTCACACGGATCCACAAAACAACTAAAAACACTGTATTATGCTGCCAGGCCAGTAGTTGGCAATGTCACTTTGTAAAGAAACACTACGCACCGATAGACTGAACATGTAATACGCATGTGCATGACGTTACCATTTTTACAATTCACGTTTTTGTAGTTTATGGTACAGCGATAACCATATCATTTTCAAAAACTTGTTTGTGTTTTCAGGCTCCCAAGACGCCGTTGTCATGTAAATGAAAGGCCAAAATGCATAAAAAGTTTTCCGTTTCAGTTGAAAACGGTGTAGTGTAAACAGCCCCTAAAACAAGAGAACATATTGTTAATTCGTAACAATGTATATATACATACATATATATATATATATATATATATATATATATTTGTCCGCATGTCCTGTGGGGCTTCATATTACGCAGCATTCTACTCTTAATGTTTTTCAGTTCAAACTGACTGTTTTGGAGTGATAAATCCATATTGTTAAATGTAACATTCATCTTAGCAAGTTTGCCAAGTCAGAATATGAAATTTTTTTATATGTAATGTTGGATGCATAAATGGTACAGATTTTTCTGTAACCCTTTACAGTAAGGTTTCATGTAGTTACATTAGTTAACTCAATACTGCACTCAGTATTGCATGTTAGCTAATGCATTAACTAATGTTAACAAATGAGACCTTATCGTAAACCGGGACAAGTCTTGATTACAGTTTTTTTTTTTTTTTTTGTGGTAATCAACATAATGCCACATATAT
The DNA here is from genome assembly GCA_039654765.1 of Mylopharyngodon piceus. Taxonomy (NCBI): domain Eukaryota; kingdom Metazoa; phylum Chordata; class Actinopteri; order Cypriniformes; family Xenocyprididae; genus Mylopharyngodon; species Mylopharyngodon piceus. Next base: position 8,804,438 of record CM077450.1, read on the forward strand.
GCTGTCACTTGAACTTAACTTAACTTAAAAGAAATGTAAAGTGATCAAAAGTCATTGGCCCAATTGTGTTTTTTTTTTTTTTTTTTTTTTTTTTACATTTTACAATGACCTGAATGAATGAAAACCTTCCCAGACACATTCTTTCTATATCACTGGATGTCATGTGAAGCTATTGGATTTCAAGCATAATTTGGCCAGGTTTGGCCTCGGGCTCCTGTGTGGCATCTGCAGCGGCTCAATCTTCAAGATGGAAGAAAGGAAGGAAGGCCGAAGATTTGCCGAGCAGACACGTGACGCAGAGCACACACTCTCCCAAAGGAAAGATAAGACTGCTCTGGGACAGTGCGCAAGAGGGAGTCCTGTCCTTTGACGAAAAGCTGTTTTGTAAATGGATCTGCTCTTATCAAGCGTGAAGAATTTCAGAGCCACCTTTGTTTCACTACTGTTGGCTTATGCTCAGAGTCCACTGAGTGTGCACTCAAAATCAAATTAAAAGCAATAAAGCATGAGTTGACATGTTTTTCAGCAAAGCTCAATTATGTCCATTGATCATGCATTACTAAGATTGCAGAAAATATTTTTAAATGAACGTGTTAGATTAACTTAAAGAATATTTATATTTAATATCCAGATCCATGCTTTATTACATATTGTGAAGCACAGTCTTTAAATTACTTTACTGAATAAAACCATTGGAAAATGGACAGTATTAATGGGCAATACAGATCAGAAGTGGTGACAATTACGGAATGTGAAAAAACAAGAATAGTAAGTATATTATGTTTATAAGGGTATTTCCTTATAAATGCCCTACTGGCCCACACATATAAAATGGGTTCAATAGCCAAGGCCAGGCTTACCTAATTTGAACTCAACTAGTAGTAGGAACCAAAGAAAAGCAAAAAATCGACTCTCTGCTGACACCTTGTGGTTAATTCAGACCACAGCATTAGAGGTCACAAAGTCTCTTGGAAAGTTGTTGTTGAAGATCAAAATACTGAGTTTCACTGAGTTTATCTATATATCTATCTATCTATAGTAAGGTTTGCGTTTAATTATGGGCATCCAATGTAGAAATTATTTTAAACTTTTGCCTTTGCGACGATATAAAATTGTTTGACTTCTGTGACCGCATGTCACGACAAAAAACCAACGAAATACTACGTTGCTTGGCAACCGTAAAAGTATAATAACAATAATTGTTTTATTATTGTAAATAAATAAAATTGTTAATTGAACATTGGTGCTTTTTTTTTTTACATTGCTGTTTCCGCCGTCATTTGAGTTTGTATGCAAGTGATTTTTACCTTGAGAGAAGTGTGTTTTGGGCACGACATGAAGCGGAGTAACACCTCGTTGCTCTTATTAATCATCCTTCGTCATGTTCCTTCATATCAGCCTATAGTTAATTTTACATTAATATAAAATGTATGCGAGCAATGTGAGACCGGACAGAACTTGACCAAGGTAACGTTAACTCAGTGCTTCAAACTTTTACTAACACATCTTCCACAAACAGGTTTGAGTTTTCCAAGAGCTTCAGTCATGACTCACATTAACTACCTCAGGAATTTCATATGGGTTTTAGAATAGCGGTTTTCAATTTATGTGTAAATACGTTTTGTGGATAATTTAAGAGATTTCACTTTTATTCGACGACAGAAATTACACTGACATACATACAACGTGAATCTGAAGCGCCAGATTCATCGATTGAAAAAGCTAATTCTCTTCAGGGTGTTAGGGCTGAACAGCTCTATGCATAAAGTGTGTGTGTGTGGCGGATAGATCAAACAATAGAGTCACCCTCAACATCCAAACTCCACTTTGTTGCACCGAATGAACTGTACTTTCGCGGGAAATATCAACTAGGCTGTTTGCATACGCACCGCAGTGTAAGGGGTAACTAAAATACATATAAAACGCTTAGACTTGTTTAGAAGCTTGTTTACAAGAAGAAGCCCTCAGGAGTCTCCAAAATTGTAATTCGACGGTTAAAAACAATATATATTTTTTACAGTAATGCAATATATCGAGTCATTAAACGACCAAAGTTTAGACGTCCACCCCTCCAAATGTGAGCTGTAATGGTTTCGTCCACAGTGGCGCGAAACGCCTCGTGCCCTACTGCAAAAGTTTCACGTTACATGCGCGCGGTCGGTGAATCTGCTGGCGGTGTGTCTGGAACTCGTGCTTTTAGCAGTTTTTGTATAATTTTTGTTTTGTTTTGCAAAGAAAAAGACGTCCATTCGGTTACATTTATGCTATTTGCATTCTGTTCTGCAGTTACAAAACGCTTTTGTATTTTTGTTGTGTAAGACTTTGTTGTATGTGAGCTGATCCGGTCGTTAGTTAGACATATTTGGTTTATGTACTGAACTACACTACGGACATTTTATAAGGTTTCAGAGACGTTTAATTTTACACCCAGTTTATCCAGAAAGCAGCAGAAATGAGTGGGTAAGTGCATTCGGTGTGCATGCAGAATGGGGTGTTTGCAGGGACATATGCTTTAAAATTGACTTCACATTCACGTTGCAGAATTGTCAAAGAAGAGACACGTAGTGTTTCCCCTCACTGCCCCAAACCTAATGAATCCGAAGAGCCAGAAGGTACTACAATGGAAGAGACCACTATGGGTAGGTAAAACACTGATCTCACACACCTTCACAGTAAATCCTCTAGAGATGGTGGCAGACTTGTCTGTGCAAGTCCATACAACATTCATTTTAACTTCAGTAATCTCCTGCATGTTACAGAAAAAAGCCAGCCTGGAGAGATGGTTATTACCAAAGAGATGGAGGAGGAGGAGAAGCATTTAGTGGAGGAGGGAGAGAAGAAAGAGAGAGAAATGATGGAGGAGGTAAACCGTTATATAAATAACCTTTATATCGATATAATTCTTAGTAGGGTTGTGACATATATACATATATATATATATATATATTACACACACACACACACACACACACACATGCATACATGATAAAAAAAAAAAAATATATATATATATATGTATATGTATAAGGGAAATTATGATTGTCTAGATAAATTCTGAAAAAGCTTGTAAATCTAGTTATGTTCAACTCCAAAATTTAATTCTTTATGAGGGCAGTCCTTATGATATTTTGTTCTTATCCAGTAATAACATACTGTAAATGTAATGGAAAAATACTTAGACTGTTGAGACTTTTGTATCTGTTGCAGTGTTTTTATAAAAGTTTTTAAAAATTAAATATAATTTATCCGCATGAAAGGTCTATAATAATGCTGTTTTAACAGGCCAGACAGTCGTGGGAAAAAGATTCTCAAGAGATGCGATTTAAAAGACTTCAGCACCTTTTGGAGAAAAGCAACATTTACTCAAAGTTTCTGCTCACAAAGATGGAACAGCAGCAGCAAGAGGTGCGTATTGTTCAAAAGACAGGAAAGAGTTGTCTCACTGGGGAGTTAACGATTTCCGGATATAAATCTTACATGAAGGTGTTTATCTGAAATGAATTGTAATATGGCGGACTGGTACGGATGTTGTTTGTGGGCAGAGAACTGTGAGCCAATCAAATGCCATCTTTGCTCTGCACCACCTGCCCCTGTTGTAACATTGTATAGCGACTTTAATTAAAGGCATTTAAGATCAGGAGAGGTTTAAGACCCGCCTCCTTTTTTTTTTTTAGATTCTTCATTGAAGTGTGATATCCACTACACTATAGAAATCTAATGATTCTCTCAAGTTCTTGTTTTCAGTTGTATTGACATCAACATTGTGCACAAACTTAGTGATTGCTCCATTTTGATTCAGAAATGAAAAACTTCTTTTTTTTAAAAAAAACAGGAAAAACTTAAAAAAGAGAGACTGGAAAAGAAAGCTGCTAGTCAGAAGCAAAAGGTAAGTTTGTGATCCTGCTTTATTACAACATTTTGATCCATTTAAATAAAAGTAAAGTTGTAATTATTGAATTTCATGTCTTTTGCAGGGCAATGATAAAAAGACTGTAAAAGGTAGGCCCCTCAGATTGCATTTCAAAGAAGTGTTTATGCAGTGTTTGGTGTGCAATACATTAATCTGTTTATTGTTACATGTGAAGTTGAGAGAAAGAAGCGTGAAAGGGAGGAGGATTACAAAATCGCAGATGTTATGTCCAAAGAGGTGAGTCTTTCATTTTGTTTGATTTTTTATGACACCAAAAAAGTGTAGGTGTATTTTAATTACTGATGTGGATTTTTCTCTCTTTAAGGAAATTCTGTCAAAAGCCAAAAAACCAAAAATGGAAGAGGTAAAGTTTTATGCTTTATGGCATTGTAAAATCTGTATTATAAAACACTGTTCTAACTCTAAAGCTCAAATTATACCCAAGTTATAGTTTTCATGCATATGTGCGCACAGTCAAAAACAGCCTTTCAAATTATACTCCATTTAATAGCGTGCCGTGCACAAACACAGGTGGTCAACATTAGGGCTGTCCCCAACTAAAGATTTTTGTAGTCGACTGTTAGTCGTTCATTTAAAGGGTTAGTTCACCCAAAAATGAAAATTCTGTCATTTATTACTCACCCTCATGTCGTTCCACACCAGTAAGACATCTTCGTAACACAAATTAAGATATTTTTGATGAAATCCGAGAGCTGTATTTCATCAGAAATATCTTGTGTTCCGAAGATGAACGAAGGTCTTACGGGTGTGGAATGACATGAGGGTGAATAATTAATGACAGAATGTTCAGTTTTGGGTGAACTAACCCTTAAAGCCATTACCAACTGATTAAAATGTAGTCTATTAAGCCTCTTCTCATTGACTATTAGGTGGCAGCCCTAGTCAATATGCACTAGAAAGATTAATCTTTGTCTAGTCTATACACTGTTTCTCCAAAAGTTATGAGTGATTAAAAAAAAGTCTTTGTGAGTGATTAAAAAAGTACAGTGGTGTTTATCTCAACCCCCTCACACAAGTGTGCTTAAACACGCTGATTTACTGTTCTTGAGGTCTCCAGTAATAATTTATTGTCTCCACTTCCTCTTTGACTGTGAAGCCAACAACATCTTGTGCACAGATAGAAAAATCGGGCTGTGCGCATGCAGTGTGCACGTACTGTGCTGTTGACAAAATTTGTCATGCACACTATATGCATTTCCTAGTGTACGTGTAAAAAATGTATACTTGGGTATACTTTGGACTTTAATTCTGCTTAAATAATAGCATTTGAAGCTGTTGGCCTTAATACAGAAAGCACACTCAAAGGTGTGTTCATCAGTATTTTTACAAGTTGCAACATTGCTTGGCAATCATGTAATACCTACAGTTAGACTAATGAAAACTAGATTACTTTTCTTGATCTGTCTTGTAAAGGAGGCACATACATCAGTAAAACTGGAAGCTGAGGATATAGAGAAGCTGAGTGACACAAACTCAGATATTAAAGGCAGGCTGTCTGAGACTTTGCGGGAGAACAGCAAGCAGATGCTGGATCCAGACAGAACTGTGAATGGCCAACCGGTACCTGCACAGCAACCCAAACTCTTCACTGGGGGTGTGATGAGGTGGTACCAGGTGGAAGGCATAGAGTGGCTCAGGGTAAGTGCTTCCTGGAGGCATTGAGCAGTCCTAAATGAGCAGATGACCAGCAGAGGGCAGTATAGTAGTCCTGAGTGTCTGAAGAGGGTTGGATGTTCAATATGTGTATGCTTTAATATTGTGTGTATGCTGATTAAATTTTAACCAAACACACCCATCTGTCTTTATGCTCTTATACTTGAGAGTTGCAAGACAAGGATGTTGTGTAAATGTTTATATGTTTGTATAATGGCTAATAAACTGTTCTGCCTGCTTTGCAGATGTTATGGGAGAATGGTATTAATGGTATCCTGGCTGATGAGATGGGTCTTGGGAAAACCATACAGTGCATTGCCCATATTGCCATGATGGTAGAGAAAAAGGTCCTTGGGCCTTTCTTAGTTGTGGCTCCTTTGTCCACTCTTCCCAACTGGATCTCCGAATTTAAACGCTTCACCCCAGAGGTGTGAATCATTAACTGTAGTTCAACTTCATTGAAATGAATGCTTTAAGACAAGAGCTAACAATTTGAGAGCTTTCATCCATTTGACTATTGATTGACTCTTTTGTTCTTGCTCTGTTAAGGTGTCCGTCCTGCTGTATCATGGTCCTCAAAAAGAGAGGATGAACCTGGTGAAAAAGATCCGTCAGCACCAGGGTCCCCTCAGAATGTGCCCTGTTGTTGTTACATCCTTTGAAATTGCCATGAGAGACCGGAAATTTCTTCAGGTGAACATCTGCCGTTGCATATTTGGCACTGATTTCATAAACTACTTAGACTACTTAGTCATTTACATAAAAACATAGACTAGCCTAATTTGAATCCAAAAAGTAAGGCCAGTTAACTAGTCTGACCGACTAGCAGTTAGTGTTAAGACACTGTTAACATTGTGGCTATGTTTATGCCACTGGTCCTTAGTCTTGTGCACAGTTAATCAGGACAAGACTTTATGTTCAGTCTTTCATCAAATTGTCTAATTTTTTCAACATGGAAGCATGTGTCCCTTCTGCCACTTAAACAAAGATTTATGCAAAAGTGGTGAATTTTATAAATTTGAATTTAATCCTGATGAACACAAAGCAGTTTTGAAGTGCATTAATGGAGGGTTCTTATGTTTGTCTCCTCAGCGTTTCCACTGGAACTATCTGATTGTGGATGAGGGCCACAGGATTAAAAACTTGAACTGTCGGCTGGTGCAAGAGCTGAAGATGCTGCCAACTGACAACAAACTGCTGCTGACAGGAACCCCCCTGCAGAATAACCTGTCTGAACTGTGGTCTCTCCTCAACTTCCTCCTACCAGATGTGTTTGATGACCTGAAAAGGTAAGAAGTCACATGTGACTCCTTTCATGCAAAGGGAATTTATGATACCTGATTATTCTTGAGAATTCTTGAGAACATGTAAATGCAAACTCTATTTAATGTTTGGCAACATTTTTCTCCTCAGTTTTGAGTCATGGTTTGACATTAGCACCATCACTTCAGATGCAGAAAATATTATGGCTAATGAGCGAGAGCAGAAGATCCTTCACATGCTTCATCAGGTATCTTCACATGACATTAATAAAGTTTTGTAGACATTGCTGGAACTACACATCATCTTAAATGCTCTTCAGCTAGATATAGAACTAGCTACTGTTGTAAGTATAGAATGTCTGTTACTTTGCTTGTGGTTCTGATGAAATGTTTATCTTTCAGATCCTCACCCCCTTCCTTCTGAGAAGACTGAAGTCAGATGTCACACTGGAAGTTCCACCTAAGAAAGAGATTGTTGTGTACGCACCCCTCACCAACAAACAGGAGGCCTTTTACATGGCCATTGTTAACAAGACTATTGCAAAGATGCTGGGTCAGGAGAAGGTGAGTTTTATGCAGTGTTAAGGCCTGTTCACACAAACATGAATATTCAGCGTGAAAATATGGTCTGATTTGGTATACAGTTTGTTCAGACCAATACGTGAAAAATGACAGATGGCTGAATAAAAATGCTAATTCACTCTGGTGTGGCTTTTGGAAAAGCAGAGATACCCGGTTACTCCAGTACACAAAGCGCTGTGCAACTTTGTTTCTGACACCAGCTTGTTACAGAGAAGAAAGGAAGGCTTGCTGTATTTACATGTTTACAAGGTCTTTATCAAACAACATCAAATACGTGACACATTAACACTAAATGAACAGACACATTATCAGCCGTTCATACAAATTAAAATGTGCTAAAAATTCATCTTTGTGTGAACAGGCCTTTTAATTATTAAATGAAAGTTTGAAAGTTAGATTGTGGCTGATGGTATTTCATGATTAATAATGTCTTTTCTTACGCATACTTAAGGATGATTTGGGACCCGTGCAGCTGACGTCCAGTGGCCGGCCAAAACGCAGGACCAGGAAGGTGGTGGACTATACTGAAAAGGACACTGACTCTATGAAAGACCTTGAGAAATATCTAGAGAAAGTTCAGAAAGAGATGGAGAGTCAGGAAAGGTCAGTTTACCAATTTTACCTCTTCCCTATTCTCTGCTGTTTAATGTCACAAACAATGTTTTTGACATGACATGGTTACTTTCTCTTTAGCCCCAGCCCAGTGATGGATGTGTTTGTGCCGGTTGATGCTCAAATCAACTTAAAACTGCAGAACATACTGATGCTGCTGAAGAGGTGTTGCAACCATGCTTACCTGATAGAGTATCCTCTGGACCCCACCACTGGAGACTTCAAGGTACGCCACACATTATTTTACATCTAGTATAAAGTGATCACATTGGCACTGCAATAGAAAGAGTGCAATAATCTTCATCTCATTGGCGCACAGATTGATGAGCAGTTAGTGGAAGCATCAGGGAAGTTTCTCATCCTGGATCGAATGCTTCCTGAACTGAAAAAAAGAGGGCACAAGGTAATGATCACTTCTCATACATGCATTTTAATGATTAACAGCTCTAGTGTCAAAATCCATTGTGGTTGTAAGCCAATTGTGTGCTCATTTAATTGCCTGTATAAAGTTTTTGTATGCGTTGATTATATGTAGGACTGAGTGATACATTGGATATTTGTGATGCACACAGTACAGCAGTTTATATTCCCATAGAGTTTCTTAAAGATATTCAATGCTTTCTGCGTTAATTTTGAATCTGCACTAGTTCAAAAATTTGGTCCAAGATTTTTTTAAAAATGTTTTTGAAAGACTTTTGTTCACCAAGGTTCAATTTATTTAATCAAAAAAGTGTGTAAAAGTGTGAAAACATTTCTATTTTTAATATATTTTAAAATGCAATTCATTCCTGTGATGGGAAAAGCTGAAGACGAGTAAAGATGCTTTAAATTCAGAGTCACATGATCCTTCAGAAATCATTTTAATATGCTGATTTGCAAGAAACATCTTTGAAAACAGTTGTGCTGCTTAATATATTTATGGAAACTGTTGTTGTTGTTGTTGCTTTTAGTGAATAACTTTAGAAGAACTGCATTTATTTGAAATTGAAATAAAATCAAATTTATTTATTATTTTGGTTGTAACCATATTAAACAGTCTTAATTGCCTCCACATCCTTTAAAAAAACCTTTTTTTTTAAACAGGTGCTGATTTTCAGCCAGATGACCTCCATTTTGGATATTCTGATGGATTATTGTTATCTCCGGGGTTATGAGTACAGCCGACTGGATGGCTCAATGAGTTACGCAGACCGAGATGAGAATGTGAGCAGCAGTTTGTTGGTTAATACAAATTGCCATTGTATTACAGTTAGTGTGGGTTGTTTATTGTACAGTTGACTATTTTTCATGCAGATGAAGAAGTTTGCTACTGATCCAGAGGTGTTCCTCTTCCTCCTGAGCACTCGAGCTGGTGGTCTTGGGATCAACCTCACAGCTGCTGACACGGTCATCATATTTGACAGTGACTGGGTATGAATTTACAAGTGAAACTTGTTCACGTGTGACTTTTTTTTTTTTTTTTTTTTTTTGCATGCTTTTAAACCAATTTAAAGTTGGCTAAAGCCTCTGCTCTTTCAATAATTTTTATGTGAATGAAAAGTCTCAACAGCATATATTTATCAATTTCATCTTCAGAATCCTCAGGCGGATTTGCAGGCACAGGATCGCTGTCACCGTATCGGGCAAACAAAGCCTGTGATGGTTTACCGCCTTATTACGGCCAACACCATTGATGAAAAGATCCTGGAGAGAGCCTCAGCCAAGAGAAAGCTAGAGAAGATGGTCATTCACAAAAGTATGTAGCTATTAAATGGCACAGATGGCCACATTACCAAATTTTGAATTTATTTATTTTTCTTTTTAGGATCTAGTTTTTGTTGTGACTGACTTTTTTTTTTTTTTTTTTTTTTTCCCACTTAATTTGTCATTTTAGATAAATTTAAAGGTTCTAAAGCAGAACTCAAACAGACCAAGAGCTGCATGGATGTAAATGAGCTTGTAGAACTGCTGAAGTCCAGAGACTACGACGGGTACAGACATTCATACTGTATATCTCAATTGTCACAAGAGATTTAATCTTACAATGCAGAATTTGGCAATACTTTGTGATGAAGTTGCATCATTATAGACTCTGTCCTGACGTGATTCATGCTGTTGCAGGGCAGTGAAAGGCACTAAAGGAAAGGTCATCAGTGACAAAGATCTGGAGATCCTGTTGGACCGCAGTGATTTAACAAGTAAGTGGATGTCCTTCACATCTCAGTTATTAATGTTTCTGTGTCTGTGTGTTAAGTCCTCTGCATAGTGGTGATACAAATTATACTTTTGATATTGTAATGCCCCTCTAATGTGAACCAAATCTCCCTTTTCAGATCAAGCCAAGAAGCGTATGAAACAAGAGAAGGACAGGGTGTTTAAAATTATTGAGACCAAAGATGATAATGCTGACATCATTCTGTCCTGAGAGCATGGACACTTGAAGCTTGCCTTTAGGCCAAAGTTGAGTTATTACCACTGATTAAACTTGTCAAGCAACGTTAACTGGTATAAAAGCTGCCTGCTGGTTATATGGAAAGATTGACATCTTTTCTATTTTAGACTTATGTTAACTACCACTGCTGCTTTTAATCAGTCCTTGGTTATGAATTTATTTTAACAGTTTTAACATTTCATTTCATTTCTGTTTGTTTTTTTGGAGGGGGATTTGCACTAACAAAAAGAATCCCCCACTTTAGCCACCCTGTAAATACTGTTGTATATTTCATGTGTAGTTGACTGAATAGGATTCATATACTTGTTAACCGCTTCAAAGCACTTTGACCTTCTAGAATACTGTAGAACACGCACGTTCCTTGTTTTTTATTTTTCATGTCTTCAAAATATAATAAATATTTTGTATTCAGTATTTGTAATGTTTATTTAAATCTGTGCTATAATTTTTGCATTCAGAAGAATGTGATGCAGAAGTCTGACTGCATTGTTACATGAAAGTTTGCATGTGCGTACAATAGCTGTTAAAAAAGCCAACAGATGCTTCCATTCACAGATGATACAGGGCATGTAAAGGTTCTGGGTTCATATCAACCATTGGTACAGACTGTTAATTAACTCTGAGATTTGTTGCAACTCCCTCAGTAACTAGCAAAAGTTAATGACAACGTAGTTTCTGCCTCGTTGACAGATAAGTGCCAGTCACATTTTAAAAATGTCCCCAGTAGCTAAGCTAACGTCCATCACAATTAGTAAGACAAAATGACTCGTTCATTTTTGCTGTTGGTCTTCCTCTTCTAGTTTTCTTCTTATATCCTGAATCACTGTAGGGAAGAAACAAGTAATTTGAAAAATGGACAATCACAATGAGATCACATTTGCATTCCAAACACAGGATTCATATTCAAGTTATAATGAATGTCTTTGTTACTTAATGGGCATGTACACTACTGTTCAGAAGTATTAGGTCAGTCAGATTTTTTTTTGATGAATTTTCAGCAGCCATTTCTTAAGCGGTTCATTTTGTTAAGAAAACATTGAAAACGGTTGTGCTGCTTAATTGTAGAAACTATGATAGTGTTTTGTTTTGTTTTTCAAGATTCTTTGATGAATAGAATGTTCAAAAGCAGGGTTTTATTTGAAATAGAATTTTTTTCTAACATAAAAGTCTTTAATATAAAACACTCATTTAGACCTGGAAATAATATTTTGCACTGTCTTTTTTTTAATTTTTTAACTTTTGAGTTTTCCTATTTCTAAATCACAATTTAAGTAAGTTTATGATGGTGACATCAACTTGAACAAAGGGTCAGAGTTCATGCAGCACCAGTGCTGCAGTAATTAAAGCAAAAGAGACAAAATACTAATATTCATAAATCTGTTAATTTCATTGATGATATAATTTGCAATACATTTCGCATTAAAATAGAAAAAAAAAAATTCACTAGTGGTGTTAGACCTGTGTATACTTTATATGTTAGGAATCGGAAATCATACCATCATCAGTAGGTGAGAACTTTTGTGTGTTTCTGTGATGTTTTGTAGTGATGTCAGTAATGGTCATGGGAGGATCAGCTGCATCCATGTGGCCCATTTTCTGTGTGATCCTGTCGCTGAGGCCGAGATAATCCTTACGCAAGTCTTCCATCTCCGCTAACAGCACCTCTCTCTCTCGCTCCAGCAAACGAATGGCCTCTTTGAGTCGTTCTCCCTCCTTCATGCTTGCCATCTGTGACACCATCTTTTCTTTATGAATGCTCTCCAGCTTCTCTGTCAGGACTTGTTTGTCTTTCTTGAGTTTATTGACCATCTCCATCAAGGTCTCGCACTCTCTTCTCAAACCATCGGACTGCTCCAGACAGGCTTTTTGCTGTTCCTGCAATTGAAGTATCTCCACTCTCTGCTTGTTGTGAATCAATTTCGATTCATATTTCATCGTCTCCACCTGCTGATTTGCTTTGTCTCTTTCTGTTTGGCACTTCTCCAACTCAGCGTTCAGTTTTTCAGTCATGTCCTGAAATTCCTTTACATTCTTCTCATTGTCAGACTCTTTGGAGCGAGTCGACTGAATGAGCTCTTTATTCTTCTCCTGAGCTTTACGTAAATTATCTCTGAGGTTTGCAGATTCACTTCTCATGGCTGATACCTCCTCTTCAAGCCTCTGATTAATGCTGATATTCTTCTTGTGTTCAGCATCCATCATCTGCAAGGTCTCTCTACATAAAGCGAGATCTCGTCCTGCTACATCTCTTTGTTCCTCTATTAGTTTCTGCTTGGTTAGCAGCTCTTGAGACACCTGCTGAAGCTTCTTTAATGATTTTTGACAGCTCTTTTTCTCATTGAGCTCCAGGTTGAGCTGGTCCCTCATCGTGATGGCACGTGTTTTGAGGCGCTCATATTTCTCCATCAGTGCTTTAAGCTGCTTCATCGAAGCTTTGTTGTTACTTTTGGCTTCAGCTAGTTCCTTCTTCATATCTTCACAGATATGATCAAACCTGGTGGTGATCTCTGTATTTTTCTGCTCCTCACATTTCAGCTTTTCAGTAATAAGTTGGGTTTCCCTCTCCTTTTGCTTTGATATCTCTTTTATATCTTTCAGTTCTTGTTGCTTGACCAACAACAAATGGACAAGATGTTGGTTCTCCAAGTCCTTCTCTTGCAGTTGTTCCTTCACGACTTCAAAGAAGTCAAGATGTTTGCCCTTGAAAGATGAACTTTTGTCAGCTCTGCTTCTTTCTCGACCCTTTGATATTTCCTTCAAAATTACTTTGGGTGGGTTTGAGGAACATTCAACAGATCTTGTTGAATTAGACCTAATCAAGTAACCAAAGGGCAGATGTAAGGCTTTAGCGTTACTGCCCATCTGTAACTCATATTTTGACCCGAGTATACTCATCGTAGCCTCTTCTTTTTTAAGCAGATCTGCTCCTGCTAGAATTCTGTGCAGGGATTCCATTGTCTCCTCATTAAAATCTTGATTGACATTTCCATTCGTATTTTGCAGTAAACTCTGTCGCACTTTGAAGAACCTGTTCTCAAGGGTATCCACTTCAGCATGCTGTGATTTAGCATATGGGAGTTCTTGTCCTTTCTTCCACCCATTAAAAAGCATGTCTTTGTCATTTGATTGCTTTTCACTGCTGCTGGCTTCTGGCTGATGGGTGCCCAACTTGTCAGGAATTGGTCTGTCTAAGCCCTGCTGTGTGTCTTGAATGCTATCAAGTTTACACTTGCGCACAGACCTTGTAGTCCGTTTGATATCCGGGTCCATTTGAGTTGAAAATTTCTTTGTACTGCAAGACATTCAAGCAACTTATTTAGGCAACAAAGCTTTATTTGTATTAAGAAGCACATTATCGATGCTGAAATGAAATAAAATGAGATTTCTTCCAAAACTCTTACCTTACTTGCATTACTTCCCACCATCCAAACGGACTGCAACAGAAGCCTACTGTGCGACTCAATCCCCATTGTTTAAAATGTTTTAAAATGTCTATCACCATAGTAACAGGACCAATGCTGGCAACGTTAAGCGCTTGGGGAAAAAAAAAAGACGTTATAAAAATGGTTTTGAACCAAACCAGTCCTGCTTGAATGGCTGTAACATTAGAGCTCCAGCACAAAAGCATCTATTATCACTCTGGTGCGATGCAATACTTGTGAATTCCAGCACGTTTTGGTGAAATTTAGCTGAATAAAATAGAGTAAATATCTGAATTTTGAACAAAAGAAAAAAAAACTAATTGACATTAGTTGTGTAGGCTTTTTTGAAGTTCATTTTTAATTAATTTATATAGTTAATACTTTACTGGGTAAATCAGTTAATGCGTTAAGCATTATGAACTAGCAATAAACAACAATTACATGGCATTTATTTATCTAGGTTAATAGCATACATACTATTAAGTAGTAAACACGTCAGTGTGGCATAGTGACTTTTAAGCCCCATGATGAGAAGAAAATGACTTTCGTCTTTCTATAAAAACACTGATAAGCAAAAGCTTGAATGCGATCAAGTTGACACTTCTAGTCTGTTGATGTCCAGGTCCATTTGAGTTGAAAATTTCTTTGTATTGACAAGACGTTCAGGCAACTCAATTAGGCAACAATGCAGACAACAATCCAATTTTAAATATTTTAATTGTTTAAAAAATAAATTAAATGGCATAACCTTAAAAGACTGACAAATCAAGTCATCTCATGAGCACTCCCATGGGTCAGAAGACACAATGAAAGGTGCTCTAAACTTAGAGAAGTACAACAAAAGGCAAATAGAGCGTCACATTCATACACATCTCAAAACATTGTAAATTAAATCCTCAGATGATCTACAGCTGATATTTATATACTCATTTACATGCATGAGGCTATGATACAGTCTAAAATAACACTGTACAAAAAGAGGCCCAGTAGAGGGGTGACTTGGATGGATTTACAACTTCAGCGTTCCTTAAAGGCTCTAAAAATACCTCACAAGAAATCCAGCAAAAAAGCTGGTACGTTTCCACACTGAGTAACTGGATGTGGTAGAAGGCTAAATGGAAAATGCTACAGTTCATCCACTGACAGCAGTAATTCAACCGTTAAGCATATAAGAGATTTAACATCTAGTTTCCAAATTAACTTTCAGATTATAAAACATTTGTAGTGCTTCCCTGATAATCCTTCAAACCAAGAGAAATCCAAAGCTGCTTGTATATCTGATGACTTAAACCTGAATTGATAAGCATTTGTAATGATGTTCTTTGCCGTTACAGTGTCAGTCTGCATGTTGGTGGTGTGGATATTGGTCAGGGTAAATTATGTTGTAAACTTTGGTTAGAGTCTACATGACCAAACATCACAAAAACTACACAACATAAAAGCGGTGATTGTTCAAACACTGGGCAGATAAGGCACAGCAAACTGTCAGTTGGTCTTCAACTTCGTAGCTTGTGTCACCTGATCTGTTAGCGTGGCTCTTATTGAGTTCACAACAGTCTGTCGGACATTTTCTTCCATGTATTGCTCAGTAAGTGGCTTCAGCACCTAGAATGAACAAAAAAGAAAAAACAATTAAGAACTAGATTTTTCTGAAGAAAATGTGAACAGTGCTTATCTGAACATTTTTAGCCTGATGCCAAGATGAATTAATGAAACTTAAGAGATTTCTGTCCCACCATTGAAAGTCCATGCCACTAAAACTTGACGCTTCAAAAAGTTAATAACTTTGTAGAAGAAATCCATATGAATTGAGTGCTTTAATCCAAGTTTTCTGAAGAGACCCAATCACTATATATAATGAAGATTCAAATATGGTGAGCGGAAGCTCAACCGTACTTGTCTGATGTGCGAGAACAAATCTTATTGATTCTTATGGAAGCTTAAAATGATAGTTCACCCAAAAATAAAAATTGTGTCAACATCTACTCACCCTTAAGTTGTTCCAAACCTGTATGAATTTATTTCTTCTGCTGAACGCAAAAGATGATATTTTGAAGAATATGGGTAACCAAACAGTTGCTGGGCCCTATTGACTTTCATAGACTTCCATACTATGGAAGTCAATAGGGCCCAGCAAATGTTTGATTACCCATATTCTTCAAAATATATTCTTTTGTGTTCAGCAGAAGAAACTCATACAGGTTTGGAACAACTTGAGGGTGAGTAAATGATGACAATTTTCATTTTTGGGTTAACTATCCATTTAATTTCTGTTTTAAAGATCTTATGGGTGTGGAATGACATAATTGTGAGAAAAATGACAATTTTCTTTTGTCAATGAACTATCCCTTAACAAAGAAAGACCAATAGTAATAATACATAAAAGCAATTGAAATGCAAAACCCTATATATTATTTTAGTCTAATACCCAGAAAAATTCAGAACTCAAAAGTAGGGCTGGGAAAATAAATCGATGCATCGCGAATCGAGAAATGATGCATCGCATTCCCAGTAGGATACAGGATGTAAATCTGACATTAGAAGCAGGACTGGCTCTAAAATTCATGGGTCCTATGACAACATTTTTATTGATGGAACCCCTCTTCCCTGGACTCCATGAGTAAGCTATACTAAAGAGGAACTTGATGGGCTTGACGGTTTATAGGCTAAGATGAATACAAAAGAAGACAGGAAAGCAACTGAAACAACAATGTGTGGGGCAGGGGAGAGAATGTAGAATGGTCCCAACATGCAGAAGCACATCCAGGAAGCATAACTCACCTGTTCCCACAGGGCCTCTGCTATGAGGTCTATAGCCACGCCCACTTCTCGATACTCTCCTGAGTATCTGACATACGACCAGGCACACAACGAGAGCAGAGAAACCCCCATCACAAGATTGGCCAGAACTGTGATTAGTGATAAACCAATGAAACCTGTTACAGTGGAGACCATGTAGGTGACAAACATGACAGCAAACAGAGTGGCCGGAGTTCTCGCTGCATAGAAAATGTTCTTGCTTTCATTGTGTTTCGCAAAATTTGTGTACACTTCATCCAGTTCTGTCTCTAACTGCTGCTGGTAGCGCTGACAGAACTCCACACCGCCCATTTTCTTCACAGAGCAAAACTTCTGAACGGAGGTTTTCTTAAACTCTTCATGATAGCGTTGGAGGTCAACTGGGGCGAGGTATGGTTTGTCTCCTCCACATACCTGTGACATACACAAAACAAAATTATTAGCTCAGACACATTTCCTAATCACCAGATGCAGATATAACTAAACCAAGGCCGTAAGCATAAAGAAACAGAACAGTGAAGGAAATTCTAGGTATTGTTTCTAACAATAGTAGAAAAAAAAAAAATAACATTGTGATGACCAGAAATCAATTTTAATAGTACATTGAGAACTCATCTTTATTGTGATAGTTTCATTCTTACATCTACTATATCTACAATACAAAATACTGTTAGTCCCGAGATTCTTCACGTTAGTGAATAAATGCATAGATCTGCAATTAGCATTTGAATTCCCTCATGGTCTGGTGGTAGAACTTTTGTTAACTGTGTCACAGGTTCCGGGTTCTAATCTGCTCTCGTATAGTTTACGGCCATTTTTGAGAAAAAAGTAGAGTTTGCGTCACTGGATATTACTGTCGATCTTTTAACATTTCTATCGCAAAACAGCTGACATGTATTCAAAGTTTCATTATTTACATCTTACCTGGCTCTCTTTCAACTGTAAACTGACACTTAGTGCTGGAATTCACGCTCTGCTTCTGTGAACAGTAAACCCCACCTACTTGGCTTGATTGGCCATCTCAATCATTTTGACATTGACTAGCGCTGTTAGACCGCTGAGGCAGACCAGTCACTAGATTAAAATTTTAACTTTTAAACCTTTGTCATTCTAACAACATACAGATAGCTGCACAATGAAGTGCAGCAGAGCAGTGCAAGAATTTCAAATATTGGGGGGGGCAATTTTGTCATTTATAATTATGGGGGGGGTCTTGTCCCCCTCAATGTCTATGGTGGTAACAGCCCTGAACTAAACCACAACAGGCATTTTCTTTTTGTGAGTTAACTAGGCCAAACCTACTATTTTAGGGCAATGGCCTCAAGTTATTTTCAGTTATATAGGCTAGCTCATCTCACGTCACACTCCTGCTATATTTAAATAGAATTTAGGTCCCGCTCCATCTATGATCCATTTAGTAGTGGAGAATCTTGACTGAATGCACCTCCTTGATATGCAGGATGCATTTGCTCACACTATCTCCTATTTGTCTGTATGTATGCTGTCAAAATAGCGGTTCAAAGTAACTCTACCTGCTCCATGGTTCTGTTATAAGTGTCTTTCGCTCCAGCGATAGCGGTCAAGTTGTTCGCTTCAGCAGTTGCCTGGGTAAAAGAGGCATATGTTTAGGGATCAGTAAGATTTTTTTTAAAAGAATGCTGTTGAACTTTTCTGTAGGATCATGCGACACTGAAGACTGGAGTAATGATGCTGAAAATTCAGCTTTGCATCACATGAATAAATTATGTTTTAAAATATATTCAAATAGAAAACAGTTTTTTTAAATTGTAATAATATTTCACAATAATACTGTATTTTTGATCAAAAAACTTTTTTTTTTTTAAATTCCATCCTAAAACTTTTGAACAGCAGTGTAGGTCACTTTAAAGATGGAGAGGAACATACCTGTAACATGGATTTAGGATGTGGAAGCTCTTCCCCTTGATAGACTTTGATATACGCCTACAAATAAAGGAATGCAAACATGGGTATTTTACTGGATGTTCATAAAGCAGAACATGTTATGGATCTACAACCTGATTGGACGAGGCATGTTCAGTGGCACTGTAAAAAAAAGAAGCACACCTGTGACCTCACACCAACTGAAGTCTACATTAATGCATTCATGTTGGTTGACAGCTGTAAACAGGCCACTGTCATGCTAATGCACTGTATTACTTGACTATATTATCATTTACTTAATGAACAGAGGTTTCTTGCCTTATTATCAATAAAGACTTGCATCATTTGCCACACAAATTCTACAGGAACACTTGAATAGAGCCTCTTCAATTTAAATCCTGACACAATTTACACCTAATCTGATTTGTGTTTACAGCTGTGATGGCAGCTAAGTAATCAAATCTGACCTTGAAGTACTCCAGCAGGTCTCTGCATGTGACTTTAGCTCCATTGATCTCTTTCTCTACCAAGTTCTCTGGTGCCAGCAGTAAAGGCACTAGATTCTGCAGCTCCTTCTTAAATGCATCATCAATGTCTGCAACAAAAAGAAGAAAAAAAAGTTAATGATGAGCCTAGAATTCAGACGTGCACGTCCATGTCGGTGTCTGAGAGAAATCTGTCCTGACCTTTCAGTCTGCCATCAAAATAAGGGTTGATGGCCACCTTCAGACCTGGATGTGGCAGCAGAAAGCAGCCTATGTTGGAGAAACAGCTGTGAATATGTTTCCTAACATTCTGCAGCTCTTCGTGTTGATTCGGCTTCACCTGCATAGCACAAATAAAACATTCACACTTTGCTTGACATGCTGATGCCGTGTTCATCTATTCTGTGCTTCATCTCACCTGTAGTCTCCGCTCCAAGAAGTGATTCCCTCCTTTGAGCCCATAGTCATGCTCGTAAGGGTAACACCAGTCTCTGATCAAAAACAATAATTTCTGAAAGACAGAAAAGAGAAATGAAGATAAAGATGCATTTTGTTTTATTAACAAATTTAAAAAAAAAAAAAAACATGTTTTAGTTCAAACAAAACAATGCATCTCTCAATGAACTCTTACACAGACTGATTAGGTTGTAATCGATACCCAATTTATTCAGGTCATTAGCTCAACTTTTTCAGAAAATAAAGAAAACTATCCTATTATCAAAAATAGTCTTTAATTAATCTACTGTACTATCAGATTTCATAGTGAATTAATCTGGTATGAAAATAATTGTTTCATCACATCAGTCTTTGTGAACAATTTTTAAATGTTTTTAAAAGACGTCTCTTATGCTCACCAAGACTGCATGTGTTTGATAAAGAATACAGTATATAAAAACAGTCATACTGTGAAATATTATTAAAATTTACAATTACAATTTTCTAGTTTAATATACTTTAAAATAAAATGTATTCCTGTGATGTGCAGAATTTTCAGCATCTTTACTCCAGTCTTCAGTGTCATGTGATCCTTAAGAAATTACTCTTAATATGCTCATTTGCTGCTCAAAAAACATTTATTATTAATGCTGAAAACAGTTGTGCTGCTTAATATTTTTGTGGAATCATTTTAAGGACTCTTTGAGAAATAGCATTTATTTGAAATAGCGATCTTTTGTAACAAGTCCTTGCTGAATAAAATGAACTTCTTTTAAAAAAATCTGACCCCAAACTTGGCAGTGTACATATACAGTGCCCTCCACAAATATTGGCACCCTTAGTAAATATGAGCAAAGGTGGCTGTGAAAATAAATCTGCATTGTTTATCCTTTTGATCTTTCATTCAAAAAATTCACAAAATTCTAACCTTTCATTGATGTAAAACAATTGAAAGTGGGGGGAAACTCACATTATAAAATAAATGTTTTTCTCCAATACATGTTAGCCACAATTACTGGCACCCCTAGAAATTCTTATGAGTAAAATATCTCTGAAGTATATTCCCATTCATATTTACATTTATTTAGCACACCAGGGTGATCATGCACATGAAATTGTCCAGACATGACTTCCTGTTCCACAGGAGTATAAACATGAGGAAACACAAAGGCCAAAAATTCCCTTAATCATTCATCACAATGAGTAAAACCAAAGAATATAGTTCTGATGTGCAGCAAAAGATTGTTGAGCTTCACAAAATAGAAAGTGGCTGTAAGAAAATAGCTAAAGCATTGAAAATCCCCATTTCCACTATCAGGGCAATAATTAAAAAGTTCTAATTAACTAAAGATGTTACAAATCTGCCTGGAAGAGGACGAGTGTCTAAATCGTCCTAATGCGCGGTGAGGAGGAAAGTTTGAGTAGCCAAAGACTCTCCAAGGATCACAGCTGGAGAATCGCAGAGATTAGTTGAGTCTTGAGTCTCAGAAAGCCTAAAAAAAAAAAAAAAAAAAAAAACACCAAACATCACCTACATCTCCACAAGTTGTTCTGGAAGGTTTCAAGAAAAATCCTCCTCGCTCATCCAAAAACAAACTCCAGCATATTGAGTTGTCGGACACGACTGGAACTTCAAACAGGACTGGCTTCTATGGTCAGATGAAACTAAAAAAAGAGCTTTTTGGCAGCAAACCCACCAGATGGGTTTGGTTCACACATGGATAAAAAGTACCCCATGCCCACGGTTAAATATACTGCTGAATCTTTAATGCTGTGGGCCTATTTTTCTGCTGGAGGTCCTGGACATCTTGTTCAGATACATGGTATCATGGATTCTATCAAATACTAACAGATAAAAATCAAAACCTGACCGCTTCTGCTAGAAATCCAATAATGGACCGTGGTTGGATCTTCCATCAGGACAATGATCCAAAACAAACAAAAACCACCACAAAAATGTGTCACTGAGCACAAAATGAAGCTTCTGCCATGGTCGTCGCAGTCCCCTGACCTGAACCCTATAGAAAATGAGTGGAGTGAACTGAAGAGAAGAAGCACCAACATGGAGCTGGGAATCTGAAGGATCTGTAGAGATTCTGCATGAAAGAATGGTCTCTGATCTCTTGTCAGGTGTTCTCCAAACTCATCAGGCATTATAGGTGAAGACTCAGAGCTGTTATCTTGGCAAACGGACGTTGCAATAATTGGGTGCCAATAATTGTGGCCAACGTGAACTAGAGAAAAACATTTATTTCATAATGTGCCCCCCCCCCCCATTTTCAATTGTTTTACTTAAATGAAAGGTTAGAATTTTGTGATTTTTTTTTTAATGAAAGATCAAAAGGATAAATAATGCAGATTTATTTTCACAGCCACCTTTGCTCATATTTACCAAGGGTGCCAATATTTGTGGAGGGCCCTGTATACACATGTATAATGTATATTAAATATGATGGGCACCAGTGTCTGAATTTATCACTTTTTATTAAAGGTCAGTGTTTCAGTATTTCTTGAGGGGATATTTCTTTTCTATCCATTTAAAACACAGCACAAATACATTCCATACAATCCATCAAAACATTATCTGATTGTTCAATGATGGTTATAAAGTCACCCCTGAAACATTTTAAATATCTGTGGCATGTGTGTCACTTTTTGTCCTGAGCTTAAGTTAATTTGTGGCCATGACAGACACTCAGTATGGAAATAGCTTTTCTACCTGAAATGGTTTCTCATAGATCTCCTCCAGTGCAAGTCGACCATATTCTGTGAAAAGCTATAAAAGACATGATGTTACTATCCCACTTACACTATTAACACACCACTAACAACATACACCAACAAAGAAAGTTACTACCTGGAGATGCTGCAAATCATCTTCTTGGATATTCTGAGAAAGATTATAAACCTAAAACAAACAAGGTCGTTGGGTCACATAATATGATAGAGCCTACAATGAATGACAAAGCCCCATGTAATGACAGCCTTTACTAGTGTATGAGCCTCACTAATGTGCTTCTACATACCTGCACAGAGCTAGTCATGGTGCTTAGAGCAAAAACAGTGGCACAGTCTTTGATGGTGGACTGACTGTCAAAGGCTCCCTGAGTGTCCACCAGCAGCACAGCCACCTAAGGACACACATAGATTAGTCTTATCACAGTCAACATATCTTGACAGTGACATAATACACATCTTCAGCTTAACGCCCATTCACCTTAGTTCCATCTTCCTTTTCCACAACAAACACCTCACTCCAGGCCTGGATTCCTGTGGTCTCTCTCTCACAGCCTCCCCTCCAGGAGAAACCAGTCAATGGCTCATCATCTCCTCCCATCCATGACTCAGATGACTACAAAGAAACAAAAGAGATCGTTCTTATGAATGTCCTGAAATGCACGTAATAAAGCATGCATGCTCGCACACATGTGACCTAGCTGGTTTTATAAATGCAGGAAGTAGCCCACACGTTAAGACATGTCAATGATAGCAGTCATCAGGAACTTGTTCTCAGGAATGATAATTCAGACTTATTTTTAACTGTGTTGGAGCTCTCATGTCTTGCATATTTGAATGCATAAGGGTAGTTGACGTTAATTTACAGTCCTCAAAGATCAGGGCATTTTACATTTTAATAATGTGTTATATTGTATATAGTTATATTTAGTGATTCACCGAAATTTTGGCTAGTTTTGTAGCGTGCCTGCCATCCAATACTCGCAATAAGCTTTGATATTTTGTTTCATATTAAAGTAACAATGCGCAAATGTCCAATTCTGTTGATTCTGTCATGAAATTCAAACAATAAATGCTGTTTTGGTGCTTTTTAATATGCCACGACAGATCACTGTAGCGCCTCAGTTCAAGCAGCACATGAACTGATCATCTCTTCCTCTTTACTACTAGTTATAGCATGAAATAAACATGAATGAACATCAGAAGGTATGTTGAAAGAAACAGTACAACTTACTGAAATGTATCATGTCTCATGTAATCGCTCAATCTGTGTTTCAAAGGGGAAAAATGTCAACCATTTGAACAGCTTGTATAATGAAAGCTCTTCAATGACCATAAACTCGTTAGTTAGCTAGAAAAAAAAATAACTCTAGAGAGGAGCATTTTGATATATGCACTATAATGCATTTTTATTAAATTTTTACTTAACCTGTTAGTGGTCTTCATTATTTAAAATATGTTTGAATAAATCTGTCATGAAAACAAGTTATTAGTTTATTATCATTTAAATGCTTATATTTCACCAACAAATTAGAGTAGAAACATAATTCTGTTATTAAAAAGTTTGCCTTATTGTACAGCTCAGTTTTATTTGAGTGTTGATTAATTGATTAATAAGTAAACTTTATTTTTGGGTTTTGGCCAAGTGCATCTTGTATTTCCGGTGGATTTTTGAACTGTGAAATATAGAAACAAATAAAAATGTGGATAGAAATACTATTTACTAATTAGGGACTACATTAATGACTGAATAATGACTGATAATGAAATTACATATTTACAAACAAAACAAACGATCAAACATTTTCTTATCAATTGTTTAAGCAATGTTTTGAGGACCCTTGAAAAATATTCAGAACCCCAATAGGAAGTAAATAAGAAAATTTCAAGATTTTAAGATAGGGCTGAAACTTTACCTCGTTTTATTAATTAAATTTGTAAAGCTTATGTAAAACTACTCACGTTTTCATTTTTTCAGTTGGGTAGTGTGATGCCTCCATATAATAAAAGAGCATAAAGTATAAAATTAGAAGTAAAGGCTCCATTTATTTGTGTGGTTGCAGTGTATGTAAGTCTAAATGTTTTAGAATTAGGTTAATCAAAAGTAGATTAAAAAAAAATAATAATTTAACGGTGACCAGTTTTAGCATCTAAAAACATACAAGTTCTCATTTACAAAAATACCCATTTTAATCTAAAATCCTACTTTGTGTCCATTTGTCAACTACCATATGCTTACATTAGTGGAAGGGGGTTCATTCTAACCTGATTGTGCATGTAACGTAGCATGAAATCCAGCAGGAAGGATTTTCCCTTGCGGAAGGCACCGGCCACAGACACCACAACTACGTTGAGATCCTTGACATGTTCCTGCATCAGGATTTTTTCCAACGCAACAGCATCCAACTCAAACTTATGATCATCCTCATTAGCGATCACAATTTGAACAGGTCGAGCCCCCTCTGGAACTGCGTCCTCCTCCGGCTCAAGCTCTTCTTCTACAGCACATGGTGCCACACCATTAGTATCAGAGCTGAACTCCTCCAATGAGCTCAATGCCTCAACTGGCCGGCACAATGGAACATCTGCCACACCTGTCATATCTGTAGGGGAAAAAAACAGTAAAAAGTTATTTGCAGGGTATTACTGGTAATTTGTACACTTAAAGGGTTAGTTCTGTCATCATTTACTCACCCTCATGTCGTTCCAAACCCGTAAGACTTCCGTTCATCTTCGAAACACAAATTAAGATATTTTTAATAAAATCTGAGAGCTTTCTGTCCCTCCATTGACAGTCCACGCAATAACCACTTTGACACTTGAATAAGTTAATAAAGAGATCATAAAACTAATCGATATGAATTGAGGGGTTTAGTCCAAATTTTCTGAAGAGATACGATCGCTTTATACGCTGAACAGATTTAATTTAAGTTTTTATTCACATCTAAACAATCATCAACTCACACATCAGCTATGATAAACAGAAGCTCAAGCATGTTTGCTTGACGTGCGAGAACCAATGAGGTTCATTCTTGTGTGTTATGCAGCATGTTTGAGCTTCAGGAAGAGGTTTTTTCTTGTGCATCAAGCATGTTTATGTTCTGTTTATATTCGCTGATCAATGTTTATGTCAATAAAAGCCAAAAATACTGTTTAGCGTATAAACCGAATCTCTTCAGAAAATACCACTCAATTCATATGGATTTGTTTTACAATCTCTTTATGAACGTTTTGAAGCGTCAAAGTGTCAGTTAAGTAGCTGTTGACGGAGAGTACAGAACTGGCTCAGATTTTATTAAAAATATCTTCATTTGTGTTCAGAAGATGAATGGAAAGTCTTACCGGATTGGAACGACATGAAGGTAAGTGAATGATGACAGAATTTTCATTTTTGGGTGAACTAACCCTTATTTACACACTGCCCGGCCAAAAAAAAGTTACTGTTTGGATTTAAATAGGCAAATACTTCGAGTCTATGACTCTTGTGAATACAAGATCTTGACCAAAAATTTATGCATTGTATTGGCAATGCAAGAGTCAAGCACTCTAAAGTCTACTCCAGCACTCTGTAAAGTCTACTCCAGCATATCCCAAAGACCTTCAATGAATTTACAGTCTGGACTCAGAGGTGCCAATTCATGTGTGAAAATGATTCTCAAACATATAGCTAACATGCTAGACACATAATAAACACAGCAATAATGATCCAGTCATAGACTAAGTATTTGTCTACTGACAGGTAAATACAAAACAGCAACTATATAGTCACTATATATGGCAGCTTCAGCCTTAAATTTGTCACTGTTTAAAATGTCAAAAATAATCATCACTATTTGCACTTATTTTGTGCATTTTGTGTAGGCAATATTGGCCAAAAAAAGCATGCATGGATAAGAAAAATGTACATAATGAACACAGTCCTTGATGTTCAGACATGAGTTTTCTGACGTTTGCAGCTTTGCTTTTAAGCACTCAACTAGCAGCTCATTACTGTGGTCACTTTCTATTCCAGGAGTGTGTGGGTCTCTGTTCTAACCCCATGCACTTTATCCATGAGCTGTGATAAGCCTAGATCCCTTCAGCCACAGGGCTAAATTTGGTCATTTTTGTCCTCTGGTTAAGACATATGTAACACAAAACAAACACCATCTCCCCTTGCTTTAGACTCCTCAGGCTCACAGCCAGATGAACAGAGCCCCTGGATCAGAGTCAAGCAGTGTCAGAGTGAGCTAACACACACCAAGGACACAATTAATGGGACAGTTCATTCAGAACTGCTTTATATACACACACACTGTTTGTAATAATACATTAGAGCTGCACGATACTGGAAAAGTTGAGAATCACTTTTCTTTTCGGTTTAAAATAGAGATCACGATTCGCCCATGAATCTGAATAGACAACTATTTTTTTTACATGTTAAAAAATAACATGTAATTTAGAAGTTCTGATGTTAATTTCTGCAGTCTATTTAAAAAAAAAAAAAATATATATATATATATATATATAATTATACCAATGTATTTTTAATCAGTTTGAATGATTTAATGACTCATTATAAACTTGTTAACTAAGAATAATAAATGCTGTAGAAGTAGTTCATTGAAAGTTCATGTTAATAAACAAAAACCTTAATGCTACCAACATACATATTTCAACTATATATATATATTTTTTTTTCACTCCGATTAATTCCAAAGTGAAAATGTTGCTAGTTTTAACAACTAACAGGTAAAGTAGACATTGGTATCAGCTATTGAAAGGCCCAATATCATTGATGCGGACTACTAACTTGAGAAAGACAGGATATACAAATCAGACAGACAGGACACCATTATCTAAAACAACAACTACCTGCATGCATGCATGCGTCTTATCAGTTTATGAACTGATGTGTTTGCCCAGATAAAAAGTAACTTAATATAATTGTCCTGCGCACTTTAATATCATAACTTGTTGATTTACTGGACACATCAGTGAAACTCTAAGTAAAAGTAAATTTACATGGCAAATTACCCTGGTAGGTCCTGAGACTAGACACACAGACATACAGGACATCCACCACCCTAAAGCTTAAGGGAGCAAACAAAACACACAACTCATGCCAAAAAAAAAACCTTTTGAGAAGAATATGGATACAAATGATTCCCTAATACGAGTTTCCAGTAGCGTACGAATTCTTTGAAAACCGAGTGCGGGTTCGTTTCTGTGCGCGCGCACGAGCTCGTCAATCACAAAACAATTCCGAATTCAGTGAAATACTAAAATAATTTAATATTTGTGAAATACATTACACTCACAAACTATCATAATATCGGATTTTAACACATAACGCATACTGAACGGCCATGACAAAGCAAGAAAGTAAAAAAGTCTGGCTCCAAAGTTTGCAAGGTTGCAAATTAAGCCATCTAATAATAGCTACCATAAAAATAACTGAAGAACATACCGAGAACACTACAGTTTACCAATAAACATGCGCTTAAAGTGTGTATATCACGCATAAAACCGATATGGTGTCAATAACAAGTATCAACTCTCTGAAGCGCGTCTCACGAGACTTTTAAGTCTAGTAACCCGAGTCAACAAGAGCTGAATGTTAGTCAAACTCTCTATTTCAGCTCTCAGTGCACAAGGCGATCCGCTTTCTGGCGCGAATTGATTCACACCTGGTCAAATTTGACCGTGACCAGAAATAACACGAGTTCAAGTCCAGTTTTTAACTTTTAACATGGCATTAAACGCAGGCTAACGCAAACTAACAGAGAAGCACCAGTGAGACACAATCACTGAAGAACGGTACTTTCGATGATACACGATATGAAATGAGGTAGTCACCTTCATCAAAGTTGTGGCACTTGCGGTTCTTTGCTGAGAAATGCCGATTCCTCGGTCCGCTGTCTTCCGCCATCTTGGTTCTGTTGAAACTTTGCTGCGTGACGTAACAGCCCCAGTTTCACTGTACATATGAACTTCATGCTCTCATTCAGAGAATCAGAGATGTTTGGGAAACAAATGAAGATGGGTTTGTCTTTGTGGATAATAAACTTACAATACAATTCTTACAATAAACGATGATATATTACAGAATAAACAAAATAAAATATATATTAAAATATATAATGAAGAAGGAATACTCCTTATTTATGTCACAAATAAGCATATTTGTGGCATTAACTATGTGACTCTTTATACAGATGACCAGATTTCTTCCACTGAAGCACAAGATGCTTGTTGGATGTCGTGTCATGCCAGACAACATGATCATCATGTTTTAACATCATATTTTCATGAGGGGGAAAAATGCTAAATCATGCATTTTCATTACAGTGATCTCAGACTTTTGGAGCCCAATATGCACAGAATACCAAAGTGCATTTTTTTCTGAGAAGCTAAATTACTGAAAGAAAAGAGGTGTAAAGATTTAAAGGAGGAACCCCCAGAGAGACAGCATATTTAGGACTGTTCTATTTTTAGACTGACACATTTCAAATCCATTTGCACATGTGCCTCGTTTCATTGCTCTCCAGGTCAGAATGTCAGAAAATAATTATTGAAAAATAAATAAATGATGAATTCATAGAAATTTAAAAGGGAATGAGCATACTAATGTCTGATTATCACCAGCAAATGACACTGGTAAAAAAATATATATATTATAACAATTAGTGATAATTATCCAAATATTACTATAATTTTGGTTATTGTAACAGGATTCCAGATTAATATATTCAGATCAGAGCTTCAGTCTGTTGCACTTACCTATTGCACCAACGTGCAAAATTTTATGATTTTATTAATTTTATTAATATAATGTATTTTAACATCAGCGTTTAGTATTGCAATTAAAAATGGTTGGTAAATGCACATTACAAAGTCAGAACAGCAGCCAAATATTCCACTTAAATGCGCAGTACTGCCCCAATCCAGATAGTGGCAGTGTGACACCAACAAAATACAAAAGAAGCAATTTGGATGGTAGTGATGGGAGAAACGAAGCTTTTCGTAACTTTGAATCAATTGAACCAATTGCTTCGCAAAATGATTCACTGATTCGAAGCGCTCGAAACGTCACACGCTGGTGATGCCTGCTGGTCAGAACGGTGTAAATGCATCTCGACTCAAACATACATAAAAACCCCTTTTACAAAATAATTGCAAATGTTTTATTAAAAGGTATATCTATTAGATGCAATAAACAAATAATCTAATACCATTAAATATAAAGTGTCTTTATAATATGTTATTTTATTAAATTGCAGGGCTTGTTTTGTTTGTTTTATGTAGAGCTTGGTTAATCAATAAGAGACTTTTAATTATATACAAATGTGTCATTAAATGTCTACAAATTTTAAAATTGATCTGAGATCAGATAAAATCTGGTTCATGGGTTCACAGAAGATCATCGCCCCCTAGCGGCGAACCATTGAAATTTCGAAACATTTCGAAACAGTAATGACGTAAAGAAGCCTCGTTTACTAAAATCACGTGACTTTTTGGAAAGTCACGTGATTTTAGTTACATAAGTTGAAGGAACTAGGGGTGCAGAAACTCAAGTTAAAAACAATACTAAGTATGAATGATAGAGCACAGGTGAGAGAGTTGTTAGGTTTTTTAAGGGATACTGGGCTTTTTTATGGGATATAATGGTAAGGAAGTTGTTCTTTTTTGTTGTTGTTTGTGTGTTTGTTTGTGTGTTTGTGTGTTTGTGTTTGTGTTTGTGTGTGTGTGTGTGTGTGTGTGTGTGTGTGTGTTTTCTCCTTCCCCCCTCAATCCCTGAATAATGGTAGATTAATATTGTGAACTTACTGACTGATCCACACTTCGAAACAGAAGGTGGCGGTAATGCACCATTAAGATGGATGCCAACCGCCGTTAAAGAAGAAGAAGAAAAAAAAAACAATTGATTAGATATATATGGATGTAGATATAGATATATAATCCTTCCCATTGTCACTTCACACTCCAGTTCAGTTGGTGGCGGTAATGCACCAAAAGTTGGCTTGCCCACCGCCAATAAACGTCACAAGAAGAAGAAGAAGAAGAAGAAGAAGAAGAAAACAATTGATTCGAATCTTTTTTTCGAAAGCACCCATCACTAGTGGGCGGTACTTTGTAGTTAACTAACTCAAAGTGTACTCATTTGCGCTGCCGTGTTGTAACTTCCTTTGCATTTATGGACGTGTAAATCTTGTCTAACGTTAGAGCAAACGGTTTAATTCATAATGACCGAGGTGTGTAAAGAGGAGTTCGGCACTGCAGTGGGTCCAGTGGAAAAATGGATCCTGCGGTCCTGCAGTGTGTGTGTGGAGATCATCTCTCTGGGCTGTGTGATAAAGTCCATCAAAACAGCAGATCGCTGCGGTCAAAGTGCGGATATAGTGTTGGGATACGATGACTTAGAAGGCAAGTTCTATCATCAAGCGTTTTCTTATTGTGCATGGCAGGTATTTTCGACTGACATGTTAATTAGGGACAGCTAAAATAATTTCTTGACCCGTTTTAACAATTTCTTTGCTTATTCCTGCCAGATGTGTCCTCTCAGTACAGAAAAGAAAATGAGAAGAACTAATGGTTCTTTAATATCTCAACTGTTTCTGAGATATTGTTGATTAAATGAAGAACAAATGAAGGCTTTTGCTTTTTAGATCTTTTTAAGATTAATTCTATTTTCCAGTTGGTATCCAGTAAAATTTAAGTATGTAATGTGATGGAATTTTTTTAATTAATCATAACTAACATTTCTTATCTAACATTTATATGCTTTTGAAACCTAAAAGTCCCCAAAACTTGGGCCAAAGACAGTGTGTGTCTGAATCATATCTGAATAAAACAAAAAGGGAAATGAAACTTGGGGACAGCTAGACAACTATCTAAATATAACAGCCCCATGATATTGAGTAACCAACGAATTAATAAACACATGATTTGGGCAGATCTTGCGTTACCTATTAACAGAAGGGTTTGACCTATGAAGAACCAATCATGTTGTAGAATACTTTGCCATGCACCTATCTTATATAAACTGTTGTATTTTTTTTTTTGCTGGTGGGATTCTCTGTGATTGATATGAGGTCCTCCGGCCATGATTAAAGCATATTCTAAGGCATAGTCTGGAGTCTGCCTGGTTTTTTGCTGTGCAGCAAGTTAGGGAACACTAAAGACCTTACTCCCAAGTGATAGTGTTCAAAAAGGGACGAGACGTCGTTCGATTCAGAGTGAGACTCTTAGGCAGAGTTCTGATTGCAGTCAGGTAACTATAATTCTTAGGCATCATATGCGGTCATAGTTACACTTAGGCATCAACCTTTGCGGTCAGAGTGAGAAGGTGCTCGCTGCAGAGCAAATGGGTGGAGCTTACGTTAGCTCCCCCTCGCTAGACGTCCAGCGAGGAGGAGCGAATGTAATCACATCCTAATCCTACCCTAACCCTACCCACAACTCTATCTCTCCACCCCATTCGACGTCCAGAGAGGTGGAGAGTTATATCCCTCCACCCCACTGGACGTCCAGAGAGGCGGAGCTGGCCCTCATAGACTCTGCAGTGAGTACCACTTGGAAAATATACCTCAGTAGTCAGGCATTTCTCCCAAATTCTCCCAAAGACCAAATAATCTAAGCTGCTAAATCCACATTCATTTTCTAACTCTAGTCTAAACAATTGACTCATTTGTTTCATTTCAAGGAATTTAGGAGATTTTTCTCCCTATGAAAAAGCCATTTGTAATTAATAAAATGTTCTAATAAAAAATGTTATAAAACAATGTCTTTGGGAGAAAAAATGATCAAACTGAATAAAACGTCCTTTTTATATTCTTTCATTCATAGGGTAAAACATAAAAAAACTTTTTGCAGTTTAATCAAGGCGTTTGTTTGAAAAAGAAAGTTCAGTGTATTGCAGGCAAAGCCATTATCAGAATTAATCTAATTAAAAATGTTATAAATCATATATTTAATCGCACTGCAGAAGCTAGGCCAATAGAAAATCTTCACTTTGTTGCCCAATTTGTGCTTTTAAAATAGCCAATACAGATATTGAGAAAGCAGGGTAGCTGATGCCTTTTATGAAATATAATTGAGGGAACTGGTTGAACAATTGCACAATATTGAAAACAGATGTGCACTATCCAAGATTGTTCACAGATTTTGAAATAAACACAACTATAATTTCTGTAATCCAGAGGTTCTTGACCAGGGGGCCTCAGCAAACTTACTTAAGTGACCCTCAAGATGACTTAAAATGATTTAAAATAAGACAAAACAAGCTTTTAATAAGCTAAACAACTTAAATCAAGACTACTTTATATATTTCTTTATTTAATTGAATTCGCCCCCTAAACAACCAGGACTTGGCATGGCCATTTTTATAAAGAATATACATTTTTCTAGCAATGCCAAGCTCTAAAATATGTTATTAGGTAGAAAGATATGTTTAAAAAGTTTATCCAGTAAATAATTAACAACTGTAAAAGTCATGCAAATTCATTGGTTAAAGATAATGGGAACCCTTATAGGAATTGTTCACCCACAAATGAAAATTATCCCATAATTTACTCACCCTCAAGCCATCCTAGGTGTATATGACTTTCTTCTTTCAGCCGAACACATTCAAGGCTGAAAGAAAGTCATATACTCCTAGGATGGCTTGAGGGTGAGTAAATTATGGGATAATTTTCATTTTTGGTTCAACAATTCCTTTAAGTACATTCAGCTCTTAAAACTTTTGGAATCTTGACATTTTCTTTTACAGAAACTAAGAGAGTCAAGTCTTTGAATGTTGTTGTGGAGATACTAAATGAAAATAATGATTGATTTCCTTTATTTACCTCTAGGTTATCTCTCAAACCCTTGCTACTTTGGAGCTGTGGTAGGCCGGGTTGCAAACCGCATCGCAAAGGGCCACTTTGTGATAGATGACAAGGAATATAAACTGGCTATAAACAATGGACCCAATGCTCTGCATGGAGGACTGAAGGGATTTGACAAGGTAAACAAATAAATATAAATATATTTCTATCCTTTTTGGTCCAAAACAAGTTTCATTGTATGTTATTTGTCATTTCTTTCATGTGAGTCAGCAGACATCATTGCATATGTTTTGTATGCATTTCATTAAGGACATTTGTGTGTTGTAGGCTGAGTGGACCACAGAGGCTGTGGATAACGGAGTGAAACTGCGTCACAGTAGTCCAGATGGTGATGAGGGTTACCCTGGGAACCTAAACGCTTCTGTCACTTACACACTGGAGAAGAACACACTGAGTGTGCTGTACCAAGCACAGACTGACCACACTACACCAATCAACTTCACCAACCATTCATACTTCAACCTGGCTGGACAGGTAGGGCTACACGCACAGAGTTTCTAAACCTCGTCTTACACTTCACGATTGAAGTCTGTGTGAATTAGAAGTTGATTTTAGCGCACCTCATTGCCGTTTCTAGCTCGCGACTGACAGCTGGAGGGAGTGATTAAGGATGTTCTGCTCAAGCTGTCATCAGAGAAGAAGGTGAATTCCAGAAGGGAAGCAAAAGTTTTGACCAAAGATTTCAAAGTTGTTTTTTTTCCCCTCAACACACCTACTTGGAAGTTTGTAATATGCATAGTAAGACCTTGATTAGCTGGTTCAGGTGTGTTAAACCCTAAATGGTCCTTGGGGACAAATGTGGGCAAAATCTCTTTTTTATTTATTTATTTTTTTTATAAATATGGTTTCCTTAAAGGTGCAGTGTGTAAATTTTAGTGGCATCTAGCGGTGAGGTTGCAAATTGCAACCAATGATACAGTCCACCGCTCACCCCTCCATTTCGAAGCACATAGAGAAGCTACGGTGGCCGACACAGGACAAAGATGTCATCTTGAGACAGCAGAGAGTAGCCAGTCAAGCAAATGCGCTCTGTAGAGCAGTTTGTTCGTTTAGGGCTACTGTAGAAACATGGCGGCGCAAAAAGGCGAATTCGTAACGGTTCATTATGTAAGGTCTTTATACACCACTGAAAACATAGTTATGTGTATTATGTTGCATTTCTGTCAATAGATCCTCCTAAATATTACACACTGGACCTTTAATCTGAACGGTACAAGACTTGGCTACTTTTCCTAAGTTTGTAACCTGAACACACAAAAAAAGTAGTTGGACTTGATTCAACAATGTTAAGTGGTTGGGAAAAAAATACTTAATCGGTCCTTCGTGGACACTTTTGGGCACCAATAGGAAATGAATGGGTGAATGGTACCTCTTTGGTACCATTTATTTTTTTGAGTTATTGAAATTTGATGTTTTTGTTAGTAATAAATGATTATTCCTAACTCCTACTTTGTCTTTTGTAGCATGGTCAGATTTGTCTGTAAGCATATTTTGGCATCTTTGTATAGTCTCACCCAACACAAATGTTTCTTAAAGAATTCTACAATTTTAACATCTAAAACTTAAGAGGTTAAGTTTGTTACAACATTATAGATTTCAGCCTATGCAGCCAGTGAGTACTACAGTCATCTAATGGCCAATGATATTTCACGTAATTGCTATTTTTATACAAACATATGTCACCTGATGTCGCCAGCGTATGCCAAATTTTGAGGTATTGGTTGTTTCAACTTACTGGAATGAATATTTTTACTGAAGTAAAAAAAAAATGTAAACATAAAATAAAAATAAGCATATTTTACATGAAAGTCAATGGAGTAATTTTGTCATTTTAGAGATAAATAAGGTCAAAAATCACAAAAGAAATGCTAAAAGTAATTCACCAGACAGTACGTTTATAACACACTCTTGGTGACTATATTTAAGCTTTTTTTAATTGTCTTTTGTGGACACAACAGGTGTATTCCTACAATCAATAAATGCTATTTAATGTCCCACGTTCTGCAGGGAACACCAGACATTTATGACCATGAGGTGACCATCTCAGCGGAGTCTTTCCTGCCTGTGGATGATACAATGATCCCCACAGGTATTATCACATTGTTTATTTTAGAGAATTAGATCTTTTTAAACATCTTTAACCTTATCTTACATCACTCCAGAACAGAAACTGTCAAATGTAGTTTTTTTGTGGTTTCTGTACTATGTACAGGGGAGGTGAAATCTGTTGAGAAGACCCTGTTTGACCTGAGAAAGCCTGTCCTTCTTGGCTCTAGACTGAAAGAGCTGCCTGGTCCAGGCTTTGATCACAACTTCTGTCTGCGCTTAAGTGGTGAACCGCCACTGGAGCGAAAATGTGCACGGTGTGTCATTTGTATTGGAATATTGAGTTTATGATATAACACTTTATGCGTCTTAATATTACCGTACATGTTGGTCTCTGTAGGGTGGTGCATCCTGGGACGGGTCGTGTCCTGGAGGTGAGCACTACAGAGCCTGGGGTTCAGTTCTACACCTCCAACTTCCTGGATGGCACATTGAAAGGGAAGGGTGGAGCTGCTTACCCCAAACACAGTGCCTTCTGTTTAGAGACCCAAAACTGGCCAGATGCTGTTAACCAGGTAAGTGAATTAAAAGTACATTTTTATTTAAATAAAACAAAGTTGTGGCACTTGATCAATGTACACTACCATTGATAATTTGGGGGGCAGTAAGATGTATTTTTTTTTAATACTTTAATTCAGCAAGGATGCATTGGCATGCAGTTAATTATTTTAAATTGTAATAGTATTTTACAATAATACTGTTTTTATTGTATTTTGATCACCAAATGCAGCCTTGGTGAACATAAGACTTTCTTTTAAAAACATTAAAAATGTGTTTGTTTGTTTGTTTGTTTGTTTTAATGGCAGTGCACATTATACTATATATCATATACAGAGCCTATTTGTGAACTTGTTTATATTTATGGAAAATATATATTATATATCTACCTGTTCTCTGTCTCTCATCAGCCTAATTTTCCTGATGCTCTGCTGAGACCAGGAGAGACGTACACGCATACAACGCGCTTCACATTCTCAGTGGTTTGAAACTACATGAGCATGTTAATTTTACTTTTCCAACATTATACAATTGCACTTTTTTACTGACACATGATATTGTATTTCTCACCATGTTAATGTATGCATAATCTTATAGGTGAATGCATTTTCATTGCATTTACAACTGCATAAATAATGTTGAGATTAATGTTTTAAATATAGAATTTTGATTACAGAATGAAATGTTTGGGGGGGGAAATGAAATTATGAAATTAAAACCGCCAGTAGGTGGCGGCAAATCACTGCCTTAATGAGTAAAGAATTCATTCCACTGATTTGTTCAAAACAGCTGACTCAATCTGGAAGGAAGCAAGTGACTGGGTCACTGAATCACTGAATCGATTCGTTCAAAACCCCGGATTCGTTTAGTAACGAAACACACTGTGTGCTGCTCGCCTCAGAGACGCGTATCTCTTTTGCTGTGGCTTGTTTATAAGTATTTTCGTTGGAGAAATAGAGCAAAAACGGATAATATTAGCAATATTACGTCTAAAATGTCACTTCTTATTAACTTTTTGTTTACTGAACTGTTGTTTAAAATCAATATCACATTTGCAATCACGCTGATATTCTGGAAATACTAAATGTTCAGAACATGTGGAAAATAAAATGTTTATAATCAAATAATAGGGATAGTTTTGTCAAAAATTAAAAGTACTGTCATCATTTACTCACATTAATGATGTTCCATCTTCCGACTCACTTAAAAAATTAGTATGATAAACAGAATCCATTATGCATTGATGCAAAGTTTCAAACATTGTTGTCACATGACCTCAACATGTTCTGAGTGACTTCCAGTTATCATTATATGGGTGAAAAAAAAGTTTTTTGCATTTGAAATATTTTGTATAATGCCTTGACATTAAGCAATCTGATCAAATAATGAGTCATGGAAGAGATCAAAATATTACTTCCTTTCTATTACTGGAAATGGAAGGTTAAATTGAGCACATTGCATATACATTATTGCATGCAGTGCTCTGGGTGTATAGGCTAGTGCAGTTTGTTTGCAAATGACTTTCTGGTATTCCATGCCAATATTAAATTTCCTGCAAAAATAAGAGTAGTATGAAAGTATGCCATCACAAGCCTTTTTGTCATTTTAAACAGAGCTCTACTGAATGGATTTGTTGCATTTATTTATTTTATTCAGTAAATTATGCAGTTCTTTTCTTTGATTCGCTGTGCACAGTGCATTTGAGAATCAAAGTCTTCTCTGTGTTTTCCTGTGGCTTATAACATCAAAGTACAGAGAACAAAGAAGACATGGTATTGTGAGAAGGAATGTTACTCCAAGAAATATACAATCCACATTTCTGTAGGCTATTAAATAAAAAGGTGCCTATTCAAAATGCCTAAAATTGCCTATTTAAAGATTAAACAGTGTTTTAACACTTGAATTAAAAAGAGGGCAAAAGCTACTGAGAAAGAACAGAATATTTTCTTTCTACACATTGTGTTAAAATAATAAAGCACTGACTGGAATAATAGAACACATAAACTGTAAAAGGAAAGGAAATGATACATGATAGTTGAAATTCTGAATCTTCATAACAACAACAGCACATTTCATTGAAGAATACAAAACAAACAATCATGAGGCTTAACCATCTATATATAGCTCCTGTTGAGTCACTAGAGCACATCATACAACTGAATCAGGCTGCATCCGAAATCCCATACTTCCCTACCATATAGCATGCGAAAAACAGTATGTGACAAAATATATATGTCCGAATTCACAGTATAAAAGAGCAGGCAAAAAGTACCTGGATGACCTACTACCTCCAATGAGATTCAGAAGTGTGCATATGATGGATACTTTACTATCCCATGAGGCCACGGGAGAGGATTTGTGAATGGCAGAGAAGCGACACAGCTGACGTCAGTAGGTCACGTGACAATAATTAATGTAGTACATCTGGATTACATTTATACTAAACATACTCATACTATATAAAACAATAAAATAAAATTCAAAATAAGTAACTGCATAACTCAAGAGAGTGTGCAAGTTTGGACGCACACATAGAGTGGTGCAGGGATGTATCAGGGATGTTTTTCCATCTAAAATAAGCCTGTGGTAAACATAACTTGATGATACATTGATGTTTTATTCTACAATGTAAATTACACACACGTGAATTTTGAAGCAGTTATGTATATTTTAACAAACGTAAGTTTCTAATAAGTAACTAAGGCAGTTTGGGGTGTGAGTGTCTGCAGTTTATGTTGTAGAACAAAACGTCAAAGCATTGTCAAGTTATGTTTACCGCAGGCTTTATTTTACTCATAAATTGAAAACCCCCCTATAGTAAAGTCTCGAGGGAATCACTGGTGAATTAATCTTCCGGGTTTTGACGTCATCCTTGCACCACTCTATTGACCTAACAAGATTTAAACAGTTTAAATCTCTCTCTATCTGTACAAACAAGACTCCCTCTTCTCCACCTGCAGTTTTTCTCCATTCATTTTCCTACCACCATATTGATTAGTGCACATGTAAAAAAACAAAAAACAAAAAAATCATGCATTTGTAAGGCAGAACGTGAGGTTCAGGATTGGAAACCTAATCAGAGAATATAAACTTGAGAGCTTGTGCAAGCAAGCTGAAGTGCATCAGTTTGTTTGTTTGTTTTGGTATAAATCAGAGCACACAGCAAATTTCTATGTTCAGAGCCAACCACATAAATCATACATTTTGACTAATTAGCTGAGGGAAATGTACTTCTAAATGGTTGTCAGTGATTTTTGCACCCAGAAGGTGTTAACTAAGTCAGGTTGACCAGCCAAACCTTGAGCACTTGAATGCTTTCTAAACACTGCTGAGTTTGATAGAGTGGCTCGTCAAGTCAGATCCTAAAACATGGTGTGAATTTGCAGGACAATTTGTAATAAAAAACATAAAATATACTGCTATTTGAGAAGAAAACATGAATACAAAACATATTCCTTTTCCTAGAATTTCGTCCTAGATTTTAATGTGCATATTTTACCTCTCAAGTATTCCCCTGGAGAAAAACAATTTCCCTCTTTTAATGTGTTCTTTTCATATTTATTCAACACTTTCAGCAATAAATGTTGCTGAACCATTTTCATGTTCAGAAGCTCTGAAGATGGAAATGGGACATATTCTAAATATGACTACAACAAATAATTAATCTAATACCAGCACACTTAATTATTTGCATGACAATGTATCCATTCAACAAATCACTAATTAAAAACGGATTTGATTTTAAATTTAAATTAGGCTAAATTAAATGTTCTGTAAATATAATTGGTGATAACATATAAGCAAAAGATAGAAAATCAACTAGTTTCTAAAGAACTGTGAATGTGTGTTCAGACTTGCTGCTCGACTCTCAGGTTGAAAGATGGAAACTTCACAAAAACCTGACAACCTTTATGCACCTTTATACATGCCATAATAAAAATGCATGTCCCCATAGCAACTGTGTAGAAACTTGTACTGCAGACGGTAGGAATGATATTCAACCATGTTCTATTCAAAGCCTAAAATACATTCTAGATGTTTTCCTACAGGTTTCACTTGCATGTCAGCCATTTTTCCATCCCATAATCTTATATTCTGTCACCCAAAATATCTCTTTGGCAGATAATGTCAACATATCTGCATGCCAGTACTCATTACAGAAATCACGTGACTTTGGAAGGTTTGTACGTG
This sequence comes from Mylopharyngodon piceus, assembly GCA_039654765.1. NCBI lineage: Eukaryota > Metazoa > Chordata > Actinopteri > Cypriniformes > Xenocyprididae > Mylopharyngodon > Mylopharyngodon piceus. The sequence continues at coordinate 8,844,351 of CM077450.1, forward strand.
CTCCGAATCACTGGTTCGAAACAAATGATTCGAATCTTTTTTCGAAAGCACCCATCACTAGTGGGCGGTACTTTGTAGTTAACTAACTCAAAGTGTACTCATTTGCGCTGCCGTGTTGTAACTTCCTTTTCAGTGGTGGACGTGTAAATCCTGTCTAACGTTAGAGCATATGGTTTAATTCATAATGACCGAGGTGTGTAAAGAGGAGTTCGGCACTGCAGTGGGTCCAGTGGAAAAATGGATCCTGCGGTCCTGCAGTGTGTGTGTGGAGATCATCTCTCTGGGCTGTGTGATAAAGTCCATCAAAACAGCAGATCGCTGCGGTCAAAGTGCGGATATAGTGTTGGGATACGATGACTTAGAAGGCAAGTTCTATCATCAAGCGTTTTCTTATTGTGCATGGGAGGTATTTTCGACTGACATGTTAATTAGGGACAGCTAAAATAATTTCTTGACCCGTTTTAACAATTTCTTTGCTTATTCCTGCCAGATGTGTCCTCTCAGTACAGAAAAGAAAATGAGAAGAACTAATGGTTCTTTAATATCTCAACTGTTTCTGAGATATTGTTGATTAAATGAAGAACAAATGAAGGCTTTTGCTTTTTAGATCTTTTTAAGATTTATTCTATTTTCTAGTTGATATCCAGTAAAATTTCAGTATGTAGTCAGGCATTTCTCATAAAATTCTCCCAAAGACCAAATAATCTAAGCTGCTAAATCCACATTAATTTTATAACACTAAACAATTGACTCACTGACTCATTTGGGGGAAATGATCAAACTGATTAAAACATACTTTTATTCTTTCATTCATAGGGTAAATCTCTTTGCAGTTTAATCAAGACGTTTGTTAGTGTAAAGTTCAGTGTATTGCAGGCAAAGCCATTATCAGAATTAATCTAATTAAAAATGTTATAAATCATATATTTAAAATAGCATTTTAAAATATACATTTTTCTAGCAATGCCAAGCTCTAAAATATTTTATTAGGTATAAAGATATGTTTAAAAATTTTATCTAGTAAATAATTAACAACTGTAAAAGTCATGCAAATTCACTGGTTAATGAGAATGGGAACCCTTATAGGAATTGTTCACCCACAAATGAAAATTATCCCATAACATGACTTTATTCTTTCAGCCGAACACATTCAAGTCTCCGATTGTGTTCAGCTGAAAGAAAGTCATATACACCCAGGATGGCTTGAGGGTGAGTAAATTATGGGATCATTTTCATTTTTGGGTCAACAATTCCTTTAAGCATTTCCTAATTCAGGTCTTAAAACTTTTGGAATCTTGACATTTTCATTTACAGAAACTAAGAGAGTCAATATATTGTTGTGGATAATGGGGGCCTTGGAGTCAAAAAGGTTGAGAACCACTTCTGTAATCAGTCAAGCAGGCATAGTTATGGGCAGATGATCTCAGAATAACCAAATGTCAGCCTATTAATCAGCCTTGTCAATATATCTGTCTATCTCCAGACATAACTATAGAGATACTAAATGAAAATAATGATTGATTTCCTTTATTTCACTCTAGGTTATCTCTCAAACCCTCGCTACTTTGGAGCTGTGGTAGGCCGGGTTGCAAACCGCATCGCAAAGGGCCACTTTGTGATAGATGACAAGGAATATAAACTGGCTATAAACAATGGACCCAATGCTCTGCATGGAGGACTGAAGGGATTTGACAAGGTAAACAAATAATTACATATATGTCTATCCTTTTTAGTCCAAAACAAGTTTACAATGTCTTCAGTAGTTACTAGAGAGTTATGTTTCTCACTTTAGAATACTGATCCAAATAATTAGTAATTCCTTCTGAAGGATTTAGTAATGCTTCAGTCATTACTAGTGGGTTACCATGACCTTCACTTTAGAATTAATTATACATTATGCATTATTCATGTTAATTATGAACCTGTATTTAGTAGTTCTTAGTAGTTCTCTGGGAGGTATGAAAAAACAGTAGTTACGGATTAGCTAATAGTGAACTACCACATTCAACTGAGCACTGTTACTTACCAATTCATTAATCAGAGTTTCTTGTTAGTTAATAGTAGTTACTAGAGTGTTAATAATGTGTTACTCATTTGTTCCTGTATAGTTATTCATTAATGACAGAACATTATTCTAAAGTGTTACCCTTTCATGTGAGTCAGCAGACATCGTTGCATCTGTCTTGTAGGCGTTTCATTAAAGGATTAGTTCACTTTAAAATGAAAATTACCCCAAGCTTTACTCACCCTCAAGCCATCCTAAGCCATCTAGCTTCCGCCAGACCACCTTCCGTATTCAACTTACGAAGAAAGTGTAACTGACTTTGTGTCAGTTACGCTTTTTTCATAATATTAATACAGAAGGCGTAGGATGTAGTGTAAGCGTTTTGAACTGCGAGAGTTTTACACTTTCTTCGTAAGTTGAATATGGAAGGCGGTCTGGCAGAAGCTAGATATTTTACTATTTAACTTGTTAAATATGGATATTTTTCTTACACAAACGCATCGCTTCGCTTCAGAAGGCCCCCTGGAGCCGTGTGGAGTACGTTTATAATGGATGAATGCACTTTCTTGAGCTTCATACTCGTTGGTCCCATTCACTGCCATTATAAAGCTTGGATGCGTCAGGATATTTATTAATATAACTCCTATTGTGTTAATCAGAAAGAAGAAAATCATATACACTTAGGATGGCTTGCGAGTGAGTAAAGCTTGAGGTAATTTTCATTTTAAAGTGAGCTAATCCTTAAAGGACATTTGTGTGTTGTAGGCCGTGTGGACCACAGAGGCTGTGGATAACGGAGTGAAACTGCGTCACAGTAGTCCAGATGGTGATGAGGGTTACCCTGGGAACCTAAACGCTTCTGTCACTTACACACTGGAGAAGAACACACTGAGTGTGCTGTACCAAGCACAGACTGACCACACTACACCAATCAACTTCACCAACCATTCATACTTCAACCTGGCTGGACAGGTAGGGCTACACGCACAGAGTTTCTAAACCTCGTCTTACACTTCATGATTAAAGTCTGTGTGAATTGGAAGTTGCGACCAACTTTACTTCAGTACGGTGACTTATTTCCGAGTGAAACAGAATATAAAATATTCATGAGTATATTTTCCTCAACACACCTACCTGGAAGTTTCTAGTATGCCTAGTAAGACCTTGATTAGGTGGTTCAGGTCTGTTTAACCCTAAATGGTCCTTGGGGACAAATGTTGGCAAAATCATATATATATATATATATATATATATATATATATAATATATATATATATATATAGGAAATGCTTTCCTAAGTTTGCCACCTGAACACACAAAAAAAGTGTCTTTTGTGGACACAACAGGTGTATTCCTACAATCAATAAATGCTATTTAATGTCCCACGTTCTGCAGGGAACACCAGACATTTATGACCATGAGGTGACCATCTCAGCGGAGTCGTACCTGCCTGTGGATGATACAATGATCCCCACAGGTATTATCACATTGTTTATTTTAGAGAATTAGATCTTTTTAAACATCTTTAACCTTATCTTACATCACTCCAGAACAGAAACTGTCAGATGTAGTTTTTTTGTGGTTACTGTACTATGTACAGGGGAGGTGAAATCTGTTGAGAAGACCCTGTTTGACCTGAGAAAGCCTGTCCTTCTTGGCTCTAGACTGAAAGAGCTGCCTGGTCCAGGCTTTGATCACAACTTCTGTCTGCGCTTACCTGGTGAACCGCCACTGGAGCGAAAATGTGCACGGTGTGTCATTTGTATTGGAATATTGAGTTCATGATAAAACACTTAATGTGTCTTAATATTACCGTACATGTTGGTCTCTGTAGAGTGGTGCATCCTGGGACGGGTCGTGTCCTGGAGGTGAGCACTACACAGCCTGGGGTTCAGTTCTACACCTCCAACTTCCTGGATGGCACATTGAAAGGGAAGGGTGGAGCTGCTTACTCCAAACACAGTGCCTTCTGTTTAGAGACCCAAAACTGGCCAGATGCTGTTAACCAGGTAAATGAATTAAAAGTACATTTTTATTTAAATAAAACAAAGTTGTGGCACTTGATCAATGTACACTACCATTGATAATTTGGGGGTCAGTAAGATTTCATTTTTAATACTTTTTTTTAGCAATGATGCATTGGCCTGCAGTTAATTATTTTAAATTGTAATAGTATGTTTTTATTGTATTTTTGATCACCAAATGCAGCCATGGTGAACATAAGAGACTTCTTTTAAAAACATGGTAGTGCACATTATACTATATATCATATACAGAGCCTATTTGTGAACTTGTTTATATTTATGTAATGTGTTTGCTTTAATCCAAGAGTAAAGCATAATGGTTCTCAATGAATGAGATGTTCTACCTGTTCTCTGTCTCTCATCAGCCTAATTTTCCTGATGCTCTGCTGAGACCAGGAGAGACGTACACGCATACAACGCGCTTCACATTCTCAGTGGTTTGAAACTACACATGAGCATGATACATTTACTTTTCCAACATTATACAATTGCACTTTTTTACTGACACACATTATGTGTATTGCTACTAAGATCATGATATTGTATTTCTATAACTGTCAATAATTTGCTCATGTTTTAGTAGAAGATATTCCTCCAGCATTAAAATCCTACACTAACATGAGTACTACTCTAAAGTTGTTCTATAGATATTATTTTAATCTCGCAAAATCTTATTTCATTATAATATATTTGTTTTAAATTTGATTAAAAAAATAACGCAAATGTTTTTTTGTTTGTTTGTTTGTTTTGTTTGTCTTTTGAGGTATCTGGGTGAATACCGAAAATTTAGTCATGTAATGAGACATCTATAACATTTTTACATTTGCTCAAATTATATCAATAATATAATGAAACAAATGTTATTTTGTAACACGAGTGCCAAAAATAATTGAGGAAAAAAGTGCTAATTTTTAAGTAAATATATACATAGAATTTAATATATTTTATTTTATAAATAATATTATGTTTTTTTTGGTTTTTTTTTTTGTTTTTTTATAAATTTGATAATGCATTTTTTGGCAAAATGACATATTTCATAGTAGTCCCACATCATCAAAGAAGTTAATCATTCAAAACTCTATAATGTGTTTTACATTTGATAATTCATATTCGCATATACCTCATGCCATACATTTAAGATGCATGCACATGCCTGCTGTTGTTGGTGCTTATTTCTGTAATATTGCATTTAAGCAGTCCAATATAGACTCAGTGACTGTGTGAAATCACACAATGTCAAAGTACATTCGTTTATTCTATGATAGAAAATTAAACTAAAATAAAAATATTTCAAGTGCCTCCACACAGTTGAACAAAATCTGACATGCCATAATAGGGCTTTTGAAATTATGAAATTAAAACCGCCAGTAGGTGGCGGCAAATCACTGCCTTAATGAGTAAAGAATTCATTCCACTTGATTTGTTCAAAACGGCTGACTCATTCTGGAAGGAAGCAAGTGACTGGGTCACTGAATCACTGAACCGATTCGTTCAAAACCCCGGATTCGTTTAGTAACGAAATACCACTGTGTGCTGCTCGCCTCAGAGACGTCTAACTCTTTTGCTGTGGCTTGTTTAGAAGTATTTTCGTTGGAGAAATAGAGCAAAAACAGACAATATTGGCAATATTACGTCTAAAATGTCAGTTAATATTAACTTTTTGTTTACTGAACTGTTGTTTAAAATCAATATCACATTTGAAATCACACTAGGGCCATTTTTTCCCAATATATCTTGAGTTTTGGGTGCATTTTTATGGAGCCCCTAAAGGGACATGGTGAGAGTAAAAAAATATAAGATTGAAGGGGAAAAAATATTTCAACGCTTCTGCATTCTCTCGCAAAACGTTCGTGTTCAGAGTCAAACAAAAGGAATAGCCACATGACCTCAACATTTTCTGAGTGACTTCCAGTTATCATTATGTGGGTGGAAAAAAATGTTATTTTGCATTTGAAATATTTTTTTAATGTAAAATGCCTTGACATTAAGCAATCTGATCAAATGACAAGTCATGGAAGAGATCAAAATATCACTTCCTTTCTGTCACTGGAAATGGAAGGTTAAATTGAGCACATTGCATATACATTATTGCATGCAGTGCTCTGGTTGTACTGCAATTTGTTTGCAAATGACTTTCTGGTATTCCATGCAAATATTAAATTTCCTGCAAAAATAATAGTATGAAAGTATGCCATCACAAGCCTTTTTGTCATTTTAAACAGAGATCTACTGAATGGATTTGTTGCATTTATTTATTTATTTATATTCAGTAAATTATGCAGCTCTTTTCTTTGATTCACTGTGCACAGTGCATTTGAGAATCAAAGTCTTCTTTGTGTTTTCCTGTGGCTTTTAACATCAAATACAGAGAAAAAAGAACATGGATAAGTATTGTGAGAAGGAATGTTACTCCAAGAAATATACAATCCACATTTCTTTAGGCTATTAAATAAAAAAGGTGCCTATTCAAAGATTAAACAGTCTTTTAACACTTGAATGAAAAAGAGGGCAAAAGCTACTGAGAAAGAACAGAATATTTTCTTTCTACACATTGTGTTAAAATAATAAAGCACTGACTGGAATAATAGAACACATAAACTGTAAAAGTAAAGGAAATGATACATGATAGTTGAAATTTTTTAATCTTCATAACAACAACAGCACATTTCATTGAAGAATACAAAACAAACAATCATGAGGCTTAAACATCTATATATAGCTCCTGTTGAGTCACTAGAGCACATCATACAACTGAATCAGGCTGCATCCGAAATCCCATACTTCCCTACCATATAGCATGCGAAAAACAGTATGTGACAAAAGATGTATGTCTGAATTCACAGTATAAAAGAGTAGGCAAAAAGTACCTGGATGACCTACTACTTCCAATGAGATTCAGAAGTGTGCATATGATGGATACTTTACTATCCCATGAGGCCACGGGAGAGGATTTGTGAATGGCAGTGAAGCGACACAGCTGACGTCAGTAGGTCACGTGACAATGATGAATGTATACGTCTGGATTACATTCATACTAAACATACTCATACAATATAAAACATACTTTTTTAGTGGTCGTGAAGTAATTATTTAAAATAAGTAACTACTCAAGAAAGTATGCAACTTTGGATGCAGCCATAGAGTGGTAGGAGTAGGGATGTATCTTTCGAGAGTTTCCTATTGGGGGGTTTTCCATTTAAAAGTAAAATACTGTAAAGCCTGTGGTAAACATAACTTGACGATACATTGATGTTTTGTTCTACAATATAAATAACACACACGTCAATTTTGAAGCAGTTATGTATATTTTAAAAAACGTATTTCTAATAAGTAACTAAGGCAGTTTGGGGTGTGAGTGTCTGCAGTTTACGTTGTAGAACAAAACGTCAAAGCATTGTCAAGTTATGTTTACCGCAGGCTTTATTTTACTCATAAATTGAAACCCTCCTATAGTAAAGTCTCGAGGGAATCACTGGTGAATTAATCTTCCGGGTTTTGACGTCATCCTTGCACCACTCTATTGACCTAACAAGATTTAAACAGTTTAAATCTCTCTCTATCTGTACAAACAAGACTCCCTCTTCTCCACCTGCAGTTTTTCTCCATTCATTTTCCTACCACCATATTGATTAGTGCACATGTAAAAAAAAAAAAAAAAAAAAAAATCATGCATTTGTAAGGCAGAACATGAAGTACAGGATTGGAAACCTAATCAGAGAATATAACCATGAGAGCTTGTGCAAGCAAGCTGAAGTGCATCCTAGTTTGTTTGTTTGTTTGTTTGTTTTGGTATAAATCAGAGCACACAGCAAATTTCTATGTTCAGAGCCAACCACATAAATCATACATTTTGACTAATTAGCTGAGGGAAATTTACTTTTAAATGGTTGTCAGTGATTTTTGCACCCAGAAGGTGTTAACTAAGTAAGGTTGACCAGCCAAACCTTGAGCACTTGAATGCTTTCTAAACACTGCTGAGTTTGATAGAGTGCTAAACCATGGTGTGAATTTGCAGGACAATTTGTAATAAAAAAAAACATAAATAAATTAAGTAGACTGTTCAAAATCAACTCCTGGGACATAAATGTGCCCCAAGTTGAAGGAACACCCCATATCCAGCACAAAGCCCAAGGAATCAGACAAAAGATGAAGTCAGTGAAAGTGTGTCAAACCAAACCAAAATATACTGCTATTTGAGAGGAAAACATCAATACAAAATACATTCCTTTTCCTAGAATTTTGTCCTAGATTTTAATGTGCATATTTTACCTCTCAAGTATTCCCCTGGAGAAAAACAATTTCCCTCTTTTAATGTGTTCTTTTCATATTTATTCAACACTTTCAGCAATAAATGTTGCTGAACCATGTTCAGAAACTCTGAAGATGGAAATGGGACATATTCTAAATAAAGTGACTATAATATTAATCTAATACCAGCACACTTAATTATTTGCATGACAATGTATCCATTCAACAAACCACTAATTAAAAACGGATTTGATCTGAAATTGAAATTAAATTAAATGTTCTACTGTAAATATAATTGGTGATAACATCTAAGCAAAAGATAGAAAATCAACTAGTTTCTAAAGAACTGTGAATGTGTGTTCAGACTTGCTGCTCGACTCTCAGGTTGAAAGATGGAAAATTCGCAAAAACCTGACAACCTTTATGCACCTTTATGCATGCCATAATAAAAATGCATGTCCCCATAGCAACTGTGTAGAAACTTGTACTGCAGACGGTACGAATGATATTCAACCATGTTCTATTCAAAGCCTAAAATACATTCTAGATGTTTTCCTACAGGTTTCACTCACATGTCAGCCATTTTTCCATCCCATAATCTTATATCTGTCACCCAAAATATCTCTTTGGCAGATAATGTCAACACATCTGCATGCCAGTACTCATGAGATCTTTCTCTGCTTAGAATTTCATCAGAATCATCTGTGAGCATTTAGAGCCTGTGAGCATCTCGTCATACACCGATTACTGTCAGAAATGTAGGGCACAGAAATCCTGTCGGTGTAGAAATGTAATAGAAAAGAATTTCAGCTTCACACACAGTAGCAACGCTTTAGTCTTTACCCTCACGTTGCTTTGAAAACTCAATTATCAGACCTCTCATAGCTGATGGATACTGTTAACAGGCAATCAACTAGGGTTGTCACACTATCAAAATTCCAGAAGTTTGCACCAATATATGGAATGCCAAAGCTGCCAATAGACCTTATTCACAGCAGCGCCATCTTTGATTTTCACCTGAAATGAAAGCAAAGCTGTGAGGGTTATACATACATCTTTTCAGTGGGTTGTACTGTTATTTAATGCGTTTTTGGATTGTTCTGCTGATGAAGCACTGCAAAAATCTCTTTCCAAGAAGTTTCAGTAGACATAAAACTCCAGACAACATGAGCCATGGAATGTGGTCTATGAGCTTTATACAGCAGATGCCATTGAAAACACGGTAAGTCTTCAAACTTTGCAGTAAACTGAGCAGCATGAAAAAAATTTTTTGTTCAAATTGTATATGGGTTATAAACAAAGCGAACAAAGAGCGCTCCCTTTATAATTACTAAAGCTGTCAATAAAGTGCCTGCTCACTAAAGCCAAAAGTATACTTCACTTTCTACGAGTACGCGCACCGCCGGATTTTTGTAACCACTCGTACTTGTACACCCAGGTTGCACATGCAGATTTAATTTTTTTTTTTGCAGTAATTAGTTTATCCACATGGTGGCAACCGTGCCATGGAGGCATCAATTAACAAAGTTTGGTAAGCTTCCTTTATTTGAGTGCTCTATATGGTGCGGTGCGAGCGTAGCAGAGCGAGCATTTTCAATTCATTCCTATGGAAGTTGAGATTCACGCTCACGCTGTGAATTGTGGGATTGACAGAGGACCACAAGGAGCGGCTGAGAGTGTCGAAAGTTTGGGCAGTTCTCAACTTTATGCAAATATAAAGCGAAAAACGCGGGCTTCAGCCAATTGCTGTCAGGTTCATGTAATTATGTCTGTCTAGCGCATTTAAAAATATGCAGGTTGTTCCGGAGTTAATGCTGGATTTAGTGCGTAAATCCTTTTGTTTACACATTTAACGCTTTGTAGTTGTTATATATATATATCAGGTTTTTTTTTTGTTTTTTTGTTTTTTACAAAAGTTTATAAAATTGCCAGCTTATCTTTACTTGGGGCATTCGGAAACAAAGATGGCCTCTTTCCAACTTTCGGAAACAAAGATGGCCTCTTTCCAACTACTCACTTATATTTGTGATGATTATTTTGCCAGTGTGTTAAAAAAACAAACAAAAAAAAAACAGATTAAACACTCACTACAGACACACCACAAAGGAGAAGCATTTTAGCGTTGTCAGCGGCCCTGAGTGGAGTTTTGCCACTGAAGTGGACATTCACCGTTAGAGTTATGCACCCTCGTGAATCCTTTCATTATTACCAAAAAGCGTAAACACAATGTAAATAAGAGATTCATTGTGGAGTGTAGACAGCTTTTTTGATTATAGCGGGAGTTTTCATATGAGGGTGTAATTGATAACAGAATTTTCATTTTTGGGTGAACTATCCCTTTAATGACCCATAAAATTCATCCATACAATTCGTTCGTTATTTTTTTGTTGTTGTTTTTTTTAAATGTTTAACCTTTCCAGACTTACCTATGTTCAAGAAAAAAATTCAAAAGTAGCACTAATTTGTTTTTGCATGAAAAAATGAATGTGTTATTGTTGTAGTTTCTGTTGTTTTCTTGTTTCTTTCTCTCAAAGGGACAAAATAAACACTGAAGGTTATTCGGGGTAGATCTCATGGCTGTATGTAGGACCAGAGCCAAATGGAATTTTAAAAATGCATTAAGGTAAAACAGCGCAATTAAATATGCATCATCAAATCTTCCATGCCTGCTCGCCCATTATAGAATTTAGCACGCCAAACTCACTTTAGCGCACATATAAATTAATTCAGTCATGTCACGTTTCCAAGCATTTTTTGAAAGTGTTTTATTTAACACATTAGCTGAAGGCCACAGGTGCGGGTGAGTTTTACATCGACATTTACATCATCAGACAGAGTTCTAAAAAACACCATGAGATGAGATGCTAAACTGCAGAGAAAACACAACAGGCTGTTGTAAGGCCATTGGCCTTGGTTTCTGCCTGTTGGTTTAATTATTTGGTTTAAATTTACATTTTTCCATACAGGATCATGTTTTACAGATGAAGTGCATTTTGAAATGTTCATTTAAAGCATTAGTATATATGCTTTTGAGGTTATTATAAAAACAGTGCCATTTGGAGATGCAGAAGATGCCTTTTTTCCCTCACTTTTTGTTTAACCCCATTATACTTCAACATTTCAATACAACTCTGTTATGAGAAAAAAAATTGATCATTTTTTACATAAGAATTGTTCTTGTTAAAAAGCACAAGAGTGACTTAGTGTTCTGTAAAAAAAATGATTGTAAAAGAACAACTGTAAAAGACTGTAAAAATGCTATAGTAAAAACTTAACAGTAAGTTCCTTTACTATATAGAAAAAAACATAACCTACATTTAATGTAATAAAATAATTTTTTAAATAAATAAAATAAAGTTTTACAGTAAAAAAGAACAAATCATCTTATAATTTATGGTAAAAAGCTTTAAATGTTTGTAAAATCTTTTGTTTTTTTGTTATTATTGGGTTTTATGTTACATCCTATGTTGTTAAATTAATATTTATGCTGTCTTTTGTTTGTTTTTGTTTAATAAATTACAGTTTTAAATTGTAAAATTTACAAGTTATTCTGTAAATATGTTAACATTTTTACTGTATTTTTATTATTCTGGCAATTTTTTTTCTGTAATAATAACAGGATATTTTTACAGTGTGTGGTGCAATGATTTTTGCTATTATTAGGCAATTTGCACTGACCTTTTCTCCCCCTAAAACATTTAAAATATAATGGGGTCATCACAAAACATGTCTTTTATCAGAAATATTATGGTTCAAAGAAATTTCTGGACCTCAACAGCCTATATAGAACAAACAGTTCTTAAACATCACAGCCACGGTGTACCTATCAAAACAAACAATCTTTTACCAGAGCGAAAATATCTTTTCCCTCAGAGGGAACACAGCAATCAAATGTCACTCATGTTTATTTCATTCCAGCTCAGGCCGTGTCTGTAAATATCACTTCTTCTTTTTTTCCAAACTAAGGTTTGCATGCAGAATTCTGAAGAATACAAGGAGCTTCCTGATCCCTCTGCAAACACTTCTTGCCTCACATCCTTGTGACATTTAGACAATGACATTTGTCTAAACTACAAACTTTGCTATTGCAGTATTCCAGACTGATAGCATTTAGAAAGACAGGTGATCACCCCTGTAATACTATGTGGATATCATGTCATAACACTGGGATTTTGTTGGTGCTGTGTGTTTTTCACCTGTGTACAGTCCATGCACGCACATGGATTATGGCATCTGTCACCGACCATCTCATCTTTCTTTTCTTTGTCTGACCTTGTTCTGATCTCTCTCTCTCTCTCTCTCTCTGTGTTTCTCATTGGCAGGAGTGCTCACGTTAGAGAACAGCTTACAGCAGTTTGCACATGAATAAACAAAACTGAATACTATCTAAGCCCAGGGGGTCAACCTTTTTGTGCAATTTTAAAATTTTCTATAAATCATATCACAATTCTAACATTCGAAACCAGTGGAGCCATTGGCATCATCGCACAATGACTGATGCTAATTTGATTATTAATTTAGAATGCAGCCCAAAATAAAATGCTTTAAAATGGTTAAACTTTGTGAAGAAACTTACTAATGTTTAATTTCAAGCTATTTGTTGTAATTTTAATATTTTGTATATTTATCAATCAATTAATAAAACTGATGCCAGTAGAACAATACCAGTGAGTGAACATCAAGAAGAAACATAAAATAGATATTTTTTCAGTGACTCATTCTACAGGTTACATAGTTAGGTGGTGACCAATGGCCATCTTTATGATTGATTGATTGATTCATTCATTCATTCGATTCTTTTAAAAACAGATTAATTCAGGAACAATATGAATGAGTCAATGGCTGAGTCCGAAATCACATACTCTCTTCAGTAGGTACTTATTTTGAATAAGTAACTATTCTGTGAGTGCTAAAAAGTATGTTCTTTACAGTATGAATGTGGGTAGTATGAATGTAATCCTGACGTACTACATTCGCTATGTTGTCTTATCACATGACCCTGTGTCAGTTGTGCCGCTTCACTGCCAGTCACAAATCCTCTCCCGTGGCCTCATGGGATAGTAAAGTTTCCATCGTATGCACACTTTAAAAATGGCTTAGTACATAATTTTTGCCTACTCTTTTATGAGTACTGTGAATTTGGACATACTTCTTTTGTCACATACTGTTTTATGCCCACTAGAGTAGAGAAGTATGTGATTTTGGAGGCAGCCATTGAATCATTCCCTCAACTGATAATGATTCAATCATTACTTGAAAAATATCGCACAGATACTAATAAAACCTTTATAATGCTTTTGCATCACTTTTGAAGTTTGAAAACTATAATTCATGTGGGAAAAATTACAAGTACCCTCTTTTTGTGTTTGACGATGTAAGAGAGTAAATGAATAATGAGAAAAAATAAATTTTAATTTTGGGGTAAACTGTTCCTTTAAGCATCTGTCCTTGAGAAAATCCGTCTCTTGCTGAGTCACCATTTCTCTTGCTCTGCATTACAGTGAGCAAGATTTCATTGCTTAAAGATTGCCTTTTCATACCTCAGGAGACTTAATGAAGTTCACAGTTATGTTTTATTTGTGATTCAATTTATAATTCAAACCTCTTTCCTAAAATGCAGACAAATGGGACAGTTGACATAAGAGTAAAGAGCTATAACATAAATGTGGATAGATAATTTGGTTGTGGAAGAATGTGATGAGAAATGTTGAAAGTTCAGTGAGTTCATATTGAAATCTCTGACTTTTAAATGCAAATTTTAGGATCCTTCATAATCTAAGCACAGCTTAAGACATTATTGAACTCTAATAAACATACAGAGGAGGCACATATGAGATTACTGGAGTCTTTTCAGAAGAAAAGCTAGAGACTTAAGCTAAGTTCTCAATTTAATTGCTGTCTGTGAAATAATTGAGATATTAAGATTTCATTTGTGATATTTATTTTAAGATGCCTAAAATACTTAAAATGTCTATTTATTAATCAAATCTGATTTCAAATACTATGAGGGTGTTGTTAAGAGGGGGCTTAGATATTTTCAGCATATTTATAGAAAACAGTAAGTGTCAAATTTCTCTAAGGGGCTCTACCGTCTTCACAGGAGAAGAATTGACAAAGAGTCTTGGCACAAATCTGCTTAGCAGTTTTACCACTTTTTCAGCAATCCATCTTTAATCCCTGTCCATGGTTAATCCTCTGCTGGGCTGCTGCCTGGAGAGAGATCCGGCTTTAAGAACTGAATGTTTCTAAGTGATAAAACAGATGTTTCACCTGAATGCTCCACTTGTTTATCAATGATGGTCTCTCTGTTCAATATTCTGCCTGACCGACTTCTCAACTATGTGTGTGTACTGTACACCAGTCTCTATAGCTTTACAGTCAGGGGTGTTAGTCATTCCAGTAAACTCCAGAGGTATGTTTGAATTCCTGTTGTTAATGTTGGATTTCCATGGACTTTCATTTCTTCCAAAGGGATTAAAACAACACACTTTTAAATCAACAAGGTGCAATGTTATTATGCTGTTTGTGCACCCTGCAAGCAAACCAGGAAGAATCAAAACATCTAAAGGTCATTAAAAGCAATATTTTACCCAGTGCAATATTCAGCAGCATTTCTTAAAGCAATTTCCCTGACCAGAACCACCTGCCCTCATTAATGATGGCTAGTGAGGATTGTAGCCAAAACTTTTTTACGCATTTGGGAGCTGTATACAGTAAATCAATCCGTTATGGAAGCCTAAGAGTCACTGTAAGGCATGTTCTGTTCAGAGGTTTTACTGTATCTCAACAATACTATAAAGATGGCTCTTCAAAAACATATGCATGCAAAATAAAATACACTCTTAAAATGAAGATTCCAAAAGTGGGGGGATTGTAGTGATGCCACATAAGAACCATTTTTGGTTCCCTAAAGAACCTTTCAGAACCTTGTTTTTATATGTATTAACTCAATATTACAGGTTTTTACTATGGTACTTTTGATGTCGTTTTAGCTAACGCCTTCGTCTTGTTCTATTGCGTTAGTTCAGCAAAATCATCTGCTGAAGTCTATTGCAGATATAGATTTTCATACATGCATCTAATTACGGTTGCAGACGCTCAGTCGACTTGCTCTCGAATGTTTACGGACCGGCTTTGACCGTTCCAATATGGCGGACGGCATACGTATAGCGGCCCGTAGAAACAGCCGCTGATGAGGCATCTATGTTTATATATGTATGGTTGCAAGGGCATTTAAGGTTTATGCTGGTTTCCAGGCTGTTGCTGGGTGGTTGCACACAGATGGGATTTATGGGATACTGTGGATCTTAAAAGCTCTAGTAGGAGAGAGAGTAATATATATTGCTCTCAGAATAATAATGTGCTCAAACTCAATATCACAATAATGGCAACCCAGCACAATAACATCATACAGCTGTTATTTCATTTCATTATTATAATGCAGAACACCAGATTGCTTTGATTGTTTTATTAGGGCACAAATTACTGTTTTGACAAGAAATCACATATTGCGTTCCCATCCTCACCATGAGCATTTGAATTTAATCATTTGTCTCAGCACACTCAGAAAAAAAAAGTATAGGAGTAGAACAACTTGTCACTGGGGCAGAATCCTCAAAGGCACATATTTGTACCTTATTTACCCCTAAAAGGTTCACAGTAGTACCTTAAGGGTACATATTATACTCTAAGGTATTAATATGCATCTGGAAAAGGTACAAAGTTTTCCCTTTAATTATAATGCCCCAAAAACTGTTGTAAACGTACTATTTTTTCCTGTCAGTGCAGTCTACTTCATCAAACATCATGCAGGCAAAATTTAATTTCTATCCCAGTCAAAATTCTTCAACAAAATTGCATAAACAAGGCATTGTGCTGTGAGTGTTATCTGACATTCCTTGTGTTGAGACATGGTACTACAAAAGCAGTGATGCATATTTGATGAATGATATATTCCTGGCTGTTTTTGATTAGTGTTCTCCCTAGCTCTCTTTCAACTATGTAACCGACGCTCTTTGAAGTTTACTGCATCACAACACTCCCCAATTTGCCTGTTGATCGCTGATCTGTGAAATTGGGTTTAGAGCTGATTAGACTCTCACAGTAATTATTTTGAACCTCCTAACCATCTGCCCTGCAAATGATAGGAAAATACCTTTTTGTATGCCCATGAAAAGATTAAATATGCAAAAGAACCAAGGAAATGTACAACTGAGCATCTGTGATCTTGCTATTTTAATTAAATTAATAAATTAATTAACTTACAGTTACATGGTTGCTAATTAAGGCATTTAATAAAATGGATGGACATGTCTCATCGCTATAAATTAATACTTTTATTCAGTGAGAATGCATTAAATTGATCAAATATGACAGTAAAGTTGTATATTTCAAATAAATTCTGTTCTTTTGAACTTTATATACATCAAAGAATACATCAACATTGATGGTAATAATAAGAAATGTTTCTTGCCTGTGTTGGCAAATCAGCATATTAGAATGATTTCTGAAGGGTCATGTGACACTGAAGACTGGAGTAATGATGCTGAAAATTCAGCTTTGCCATAGGAATAAAGTACATTTTAAAATATATTCAAATAGAAAACAGCTGTTAATAAAATATCACAATACTACTGTTTTTACTGTATTTTTGATCAAATAAATGCAGCCTTGGTGAACATAAGAGACTTCTTCAGAGACTCATACAAAATAAGTCATAAAACTAAAAAAGCAATACTTAGTGATCAGTTGAGAAAATCCCAAATACTTCACATTTTATCAAAATGAAGAAAAATATATTCTTGTGCACAATTGCTGATGTGATGAGGAGCTGATGACAGCTGTCTGAAATGAATCCTGTTATTATGCCATGCACTGCCTATTAAGAATAAGATTAGCGTTAATCACATTAATAATCACGCATGCAAGGATGGAGTCAACAGAACAAAATGGTGTACATGCTGCGAACAACCTTGAAAGGTTTCCTCCTCTTCAATTCAGGACTATTGGCATGCAGAAAGGACAGGTCACTCATCGGGCCTGTGCATGCAAATTCCTCATTACTATGCTTTCCAGCAGATAGAACTGAATCCGACAAGCTGAGCAAGCAAATCATTCCCACAATGCCTCCGGAGGGAACAGAGTCTGACAGAGGAGTGTGCTGTATGGATTATCAGCCTAATGTCAAGACATCCTCTGCATCTCAATAGTGCTTCATGGCAGTTCCCCACGAAATTATGAGAGGATGTAATCCACGATGCTGAGCTGAGACGGAGGGGACAGGGAAATGAAAATTTACAACACTAAGAGACAGAGAGAGATCAAGCCTTAAAAAAACGATATCTGTGTTTCGGAATCGATCAAAAACATCTTTTGCTCCTTTATGAAGTTGTTTTCCACATGAGGTGACAGAGACTTCAAACAGCAGAGCAAAGCGTGAATGTCTGATACAAACTAGACAAGATAAAGCACTTTGCTGTCTTCACACCCAGATGAACTTCCTGACACATGAGAACAGCAGAAACCATCAGGCAAAGATATCAGTGCGCACTGTTTCTGAACTCCCTGAAATGCCTCCGTTGTAGTCTTGAGTTTTCTTCTGAGAACCAACACGTCACAATATTCCTCATTTAAATACTTCCTTCCCACCCAAGGCATACGCAAAAAAATGGCCGAGGCCTGGTTGAGTTGCATTAGTAGCGGCTGTGTAAGTCCAATTTTTTATGCCCTTCACTCACTAACTTCCCTCCATCTCAGATGTACGTCATTGCTTACGTTGCACAAGTGCCCACTACTGGCAGAATCTTTGTAATGGGTTTAAATGGAATGCCCTAAGCCCTTGATCTTTTGGAATCTGCTATGGAGCTGATTTATTATTTATAGTTTTTTTTTTTTTTTCCATATAAATTAGTTTTACTCACCATTCTATAGACCTGCGTGTCTGCTTGGGCTGTTGGAGAAAATAAACAAAAATTACACAAATTAACTCTAACTGTATAAAAAAACAGTTAGCTTAAGGTAGCTACAAGTATTATGTGGTTAAAAGTTTAAAATTGCAGGAGGAATTCCCCTGAGGGGAAGCACTTATGGGGAAGTTTGCGAGTGTATGTCTAAAAATGGAGTTAAACACTCCAAACTCGTGGTTATGGTAAGGGTGAGACATTTCCGAAAAACGCTCGAAGCGGTTGACCAATCACAACACATTGGTCCAACTGACCAATCAGAGCACATTGAGCTTTTCAGAAGGAGGGGCTTCATTGAGACAGGAACTAAACAGAGCGTTACTGACAGACTGGAAAGAGAGGTGTTGCAACAATGTAAAATATGTTAAAGATAATGTGTTTTTTGAACATTCAAGCATGAAAACCTATTCAAGTAGACCCCAAAAACAAAAAGAGACTTTGTAAAAGGGCATAATATGGCCTCTTTAAAGGCAGTATTCATTCATTCCATTTCCTGAATGATTGCAGGAGTGCTCCTGATTTCTTCAGTGTTTTCTGAACAGCCAATCATGGACTGGCACTGATGCGAGTTTTTTCCATAGTGAACTATTTGAGATAAACGCCACCCTAAATGGCATGAAAAAAAAAAGACAAATTGTGATTGGTTGCTTTTCATGTCAGTCAAATTATGAGTTTTGCCATTTTGCATTTATTCATTCAGCAGATGCTTTTATCCAAATTAACTTTCAAAAGAGGAAAATCATTTGTCATAGGTTTTTCAAATGTTTTTGGATTCTAATCACTCATTTGTATGATTTTCTGTCCTCTATCGCCTTCTATGGTTGAAAAATACATTATGAGTTATTTGCGGCACTGATCTTCTTTTTGGATAAATGTATAAATCATTACTGTAGGCTTACCATAGTAAATTGGTACACTGATGCTTTTATGTTCTCTTATAATAATAGAATTTTGTTCATTTTTATAATATAAAACTATATTATATATAATATAAAATGTTTTAAATAATATAAAAACATCTTCCATATGCACCTTTAACTTAACATGAAAAATTGTATTATATTATATAAAATTGTTATATATAAAATATTTAAATTAATATAAAAAATCGTCCATATAGTGCACATTAAAACCCTTAAAAAGACAAAACCTTTAAAATAACATAAATGCATAATATTTTATAAAATATGTTTATATTATGTATAATATAAAAAATTTAAAATTATATAAAAAATTCTTCCTCCATAGTGCACCTTTAAATATACATTAAAATATAATTTAAAAAAACTTCAAGAATGGGTTGTAGCAATGGTAATGCTCATAATACAAAAAAGAAAAGAAAAAAAAAAGACATTCATTCAGACATAAGCAATCAGCTAACAAAGGTCACTCTGATACATCTGCTTCTACACACACACACACACACACACCTGCTTGTAATGTCAATCTACTCGACTCAAAGCCATTAGAGCTGATTGGATCACTGGCATGATGAACCCCAGTTCGGGTTTCTTCATTGACCCTTATTCATATTTCATTCACCGTCATTCAATGAGAGATCAGTGGAAACCCATTATGTACAATTCTGCTCATGTGTCCAATTCCAGAACTGAGCACATGCTGGTGAATCAGGCCCCTGCCTGTGTGATACAGTCTGATAACAAAGGCTCTACAGAATCTTAAGGCATCATAAGCGTGCTTTTCCACTTTTGTACAATTTTTGGCAGCATTGCGTGTTTCCTTCATGGAGAAGTCAATCCCATAATTCATATTGATGAGCTCAGTGAAAAAAGCCATCCAATATGGTTAACAAAGCAAGAGAAATCTCACTATTTTTCCCATTTTTTGTGTGCTGTAGCTTATATGCTTATTCAACAATTGCATCTTAACTTAGCAATATTATTACAAACTCTGTTAAAATAAATTGCAAGTAAAGTCTCTTTTTTCTTTGTGTGAGGGCCTATACTGTAAAAAATGATTTTTTGAAGTTGTAAATAAAAGATTATTGGAGTACATTTTACAAGAAAATACAATTTCAGTTTTGTATTTTCAGCACTAATTAAAACTGTAGTATTTCAGTGTATGTGTTGGTGTTCTTAAATCAACACCTCCTGGCTGGAAAAACATTGTGATCAGATTTGTGTTGTGTTTGAAAATCATTATGCATAATTCAGCATTAAGGTTTGGTGTTAATTAAACCACACTATTATTAACCAATCTTCTCTATAGGTAGGTTAAAGGAAGGGTTTGGCCTTTAACTTTTAGTCAAGAATGTTGACCCACAAACATGTAAATCACGGCTTCCTTTACAGTATCACTGCATCTGCTTCATAAATAAAATAGCATTTGCAGGCAGGAGTGAGTGATCAGAGAAAGGACATGGGCTGAAGGATCCTTTCACTGAACACAAAGCTCATGTCAGTGAAATTGCTCTGCCGTTGTTCCCTGACATTTACCTGACTTTTAGAAAGGTAGCTGAACTGCCAGAGGTGCTGCTGGATATTATTCTGCCATATCTCACAATATTTCCAGTGACCTGTGCACACCCTTTCATCATCCTCCCGTGTGCTAACCTAAATCAAAAAGCATGAATCCTTTACAACAAAATAAAATGCTGTTTTAGGTAACACATCTTCCTGATTCACAGCATTAGAGAGCGTTTACACAGGACGCGTTTTTGCGTTTAAAAGCGCGTTAGTTTCAACGCAGCAGAAGAAAATAGAATGCAGTCTGAAGATCTTTAAAATGCGGCAGCCATGGCACAAGACACTGAAGATACATCTGTCTAGTGCATGTTTTTATAGTTTAACAATTGTGTATTTGAATGCAGGCAGACTTTAGACCAGAAACATAGCCTACTTTTATACAAACACAGACACAAATGCTTGAAAGTGTGTTCTTGTGTTACTGTGACTCTAACAAACATCAATACTTAAGGGGATGCAAGAGTAACTTAAATTGTCTGAGCCACAAGATGTTTTCTCAGGTAGCTAGCTATGAACATGTTAACTTTAACTAAATTGCTTGGGAAAATTCATGAAACAGAATACTGATGGTCAGAATCCTAAAGTGTACACCACAACATCTGCTATTGAATTTTCTCTGCCATGGGCAGAAGAAACAATATTTTACCTGAATTGTGTATGTGAGTTTGAAGCCTGTTGAATGATGCCATAAAAATAATGAAATGCTATAATGCCTAGTTAAGTTGTCCTCACGGGCTGCATGCAAAAACAAACTTCCACACTACAAGTCTGATTCACGAACAAATGCCTCAAGCAGTTCTTTTTAGTGAAACAAAAACATACAGCATGAGCAGTGTAGTCCAATTACGAACAAATAACTCTTATGGACTGGTTCTTTTTAGTGAATCAAAGATATGTGCTGAGTCCCAATTCACATACTATCCATTCTATATAGGATGTGCCAGAAGCCGAATACCATTTTTGGAAAGGAAATGACACATTCTGTGGAGCTCTACTAAAACCCTACTAAACAGTATTCAAAATAAGAATTAGTGTGTCCCAAATTTAAGTATGTTGAAATGAGTATTCCAAAAGTACCCAGAAGACCAATTGTTTCCGGTGGAAATTCAAAGTCACTCATTTGAACAAATGACTCTTATGAACCAGTTCTTTTTAGTGACTTTAAGACATACAGCACGAACCAGTGTAGCCTAGGCGGTTTCAATAACGATCGGTTTTGTTCCATTATGAAATCTCGATGGTTGTTGTTTTTTTCTTTCCATTACGAGATTTTTAAAGATGGTCAGTTTTGTTTCGTGTTGAGAGTTCAATGATGGTTGGTTTTATTTATTTACAAGATCTCAATGATGGTAGGTTTTGTTCCTTTACGAGATTTCGAAGACAATCGGTTTCTTTTCGTATTTTTAATGATGATTTTGGTCCTTTACTAGATCTCAATGACAGTCAGTCTTGTTCTTTTTCGAGACCTCAATGGTTTTGTTTTGTAATGAGATTTAAATGATGGTTGGTTCTGTTCTGCTTCGGTATTCTATTATGAAATCTTGGCGATGTTGTTTTTTTTTCTGTTATGAGATTTCAAAGACGGTCAGTTTTGTTGTGTTTCAAGAGTTCAATTGAGATTTCAATGACGGTCGGTTTTCAGTGTTTGTTCGGTTTTGTAATAATAAACTGACAGTCTAATAATAGGACAATTCATCTGCATAATTTATTCATGCTGTGATGCATACTGGGAGTTTTGTACTATTGTTCCCAGCATGCATTGCGGCATGACACTTTTGATTGTCACCTTTGTTGAGATTCATTTGCTGATTCTTGATGTCTTTGTGTGTCATCTTGGAATTTTTTTTTATTTTTTTTATTTTAATTTTCTGATTGTTTTTGTTCCATTATAAGATTTTAGTGATGGTTGGTTTCATTTCACTTTGAGTTTTCAATGATGGACACCCTGCAAACAAGCCTGCACTGGCCCTTTACGAGCCCACTTAGGGCTATTGTTTGGTGCAAGCGCAGGGCCCCTGAGAATTTGCTTATTGGCAAAACGTTGGCCCCTTAGCGCTGGCCCTGCATGGGCAGCCCTCACTTAGCCACCAGGAATCCCTCACTGGGCCCACACAGGGCCCGCACTATTAATCTACAACAATAAATATGGCAGCACAGGGTGCCACACATTTACCATTAATGAAAATAACTGTTAATGATTGTTAAAAAAAAAAAATCAATGACTGGCAGGGGCATCTGCCATTCAAATATTCCCTAAATCATACTCTGTAAAAAGTAAATTTCTTTGATTCTGATCATTACATAACGATTGAATCATCAAAAAATAATCAGCTTCTTCTAACCAGAATTTCTCTTGTGGTTTTTACTTGAACAAATGTGCTTGAGAAACACACAGTCAAAGCAGCCAGAGAAACATTAAAGGTAAGAAGTCAAGGGTCAAGAGCCCAACTAAAGCAAATGCTCACCTCCATAACGGTGACTTCAATATTTACTATTTTCAATAAAACATCAACATCTAAAAGTTTTGTATGAAAGAAATAGTCAAACTGGATTGTAATAAGTAAAGATGCTGAGATCTAGACAGATCTGTTAGCGTTTAATGTTCTGTTGCTGCTGGTCATGTGACAGTGTTTTCAGCTTATTTAAATAAGGAGATTTTACTTCACTGCCAGTCATTTGACCGTTTTATCATCTAACTGTTTTGTTATTGTATTAATTACAGATTATTTTTGTAATTTTACATACATTTGTATGTAATTTAAGAAAACAGAAAATACTGTATAAAAATACAGCCAAACAGAGCATGGGAAACGAAAGTAGTCTGCCTACACAAAACCTGCATGGGCCCAAAGGTACAAAAGTTGCTCTGGGCCCGAACGGGCTGGCCCACACTGGGCCATCATGGGCACTGGTTTAGGTTTGGTGTGGGCTGGCCCTAGCCCACTGTGCCCGCAAAAAGCCAGCATGGGCCCCACAGGGGCATGTTTACAGGGCAGTTTTGTTCCTTTAGGTTGGCCATACACTTGAAGAGTTTGAGCCCGATTTGTACCCCCAAACGATACCGGGGGTGCGGCCCGGTTCGAGTCTTGTTGCAAATGATTTTTTTGCTCCCAATCGAGACGGAGCATCCCCGAGCTCAAATCATAAATATCAAACATGTTTGATAATTATGACTCTTGCGTGCTTCAGTTTTATTCGGTTACGAGATTTCAATGATGGCCGGTTTTATTCAGTTACGATATCTCAATGACGGTCGTTTTGCTGGGTTACGAGATCTCAATGACGGTCGGATTTGCTGGGTTACAAGTCCTCAATGACGGTCGGTTTTGCTGGGTTACGAGATCTCAGTGACGGTCGGTCTTATTCGGTTACGAGATCTCAATGACGGTCAGTTTTGCTGGGTTACGAGATCTCAATGACAGTCGGTTTTATTCGGTTACGAGATCTCAATGACGGTCGTTTTGCTGGGTTACGAGATCTCAATGACGGTCGGATTTGCTGGGTTACAAGTCCTCAATGACGGTCGGTTTTGCTGGGTTACGAGATCTCAGTGACGGTCGGTCTTATTCGGTTACGAGATTTCAATGACGGTCAGTTTTGCTGGGTTACGAGATCTCAATGACAGTCGGTTTTATTCGGTTACGAGATCTCAATGATGGTCGTTTTGCTGGGTTACGAGATCTCAATGACGGTCGGATTTGATGGGTTACAAGATCTCAATGATGGTCGGTTTTGCTGGGATACGAGATCTCAATGACGGTCGGTTTTGCTGGGTTAGGAGATCTCAATGATGGCTGGTTTTGCTGGGTTAGGAGATCTCAATGACGGTTGGTTTTATTCGGTTATGAGATCTCAATGATGGTCGGTTTTGCTGGGTTAGGAGATCTCAATGACGGTCGGTTTTGCTGGGTTAGGAGATCTCAATGACGGTCAGTTTTATTCGGTTACGTGATCTCAATGACGGTCGGTTTTGCTGGGTTACAAGATCTCAATGATGGTCGGTTTTATTCGGTTACGAGATCTCAATGACGGTCGGTTTTGCTGGGTTATGAGATTTCAGTGACAGTCGGTTTTGCTGGGTTAGGAGATCTCAATGACAGTTGGTTTTATTCGGTTATGAGATCTCAATGACGGTCGGTTTTGCTGGGTTACGAGATCTCAATGACAGTCAGTTTTGCTGGTTACAAGATGTCAATGACGGTCGGTTTTGCTGGGTTATAAGATTTCAGTCACGGTCGGTTTTGCTGGGTTACGAGATCTCAATGACAGTCAGTTTTGCTGGTTACGAGATCTCAATAACGGACGGTTTTGCTGGGTTATGAGATCTCAATGACGGTGGGTTTTGCTGGGTTACAAGATCTCAATGATGGTCGGTTTTATTCGGTTACGAGATCTCAATGGCGGTCGGTTTTGCTGGGTTACGAGATGTCAATGACGGTCGCTTTTATTCAGTTACAAGATCTCAATGACGGTCGGTTTTATCCGGTTACGAGATCTCAATGACAGTCGGTTTTGCTGGATTAGGAGATGTCAATGATGGTCGGTTTTGCTGGGTTACGAGATCTCAATGACGGTCGGTTTTATTCGGTTAGGAGATCTCAATGACGGTCCGTTTTGCTGGGTTACGAGATCTCAATGACGGTCGGTTTTGTTGGGTTACGAGATCTCAATGACGGTCAGTTTTATTCGGTTACGAGATCTCAATGACGGTCGGTTTTATCCGGTTATGTGATCTCAATGACGGGCGGTTTTGCTGGGTTACGAGATCTCAATGACGGTCGGTTTTATTCGGTTACGAGATCTCAATGACGGTCGGTTAATCGGTTACGAGATCTCAATGACGGTCGGTTTTATCCGGTTGCGTGATCTCAATGACGGGCGGTTTTGCTGGGTTACGAGATCTCAATGACGGTCGGTCTTATTTGGTTACGAGATCTCAATGACGGTCAGTTTTGCTGGGTTACGAGATCTCAATGACAGTCGGTTTTATTCGGTTACGAGATCTCAATGACGGTCGTTTTGCTGGGTTACGAGATCTCAATGACGGTCGGATTTGATGGGTTACGAGATCTCAATGATGGTCGGTTTTGCTGGGATATGAGATCTCAATGACGGTCGGTTTTGCTGGGTTAGGAGATCTCAAAGACGGTCGGTTTTGCTGGGTTAGGAGATCTCAATGATGGTCGGTTTTGCTGGGTTAGGAGATCTCAATGACGGTCGGTTTTATTCGGTTACGAGATCTCAATGATGGTCGGTTTTGCTGGGTTAGGAGATCTCAATGACGGTCGGTTTTGCTGGGTTAGGAGATCTCAATGACGGTCGGTTTTATTCGGTTACGTGATCTCAATGACGGTCGGTTTTGCTGGGTTACAAGATCTCAATGATGGTCGGTTTTATTCGGTTACGAGATCTCAATGACGGTCGGTTTTGCTGGGTTATGAGATTTCAGTGACAGTCGGTTTTGCTGGTTTAGGAGATCTCAATGACGGTTGGTTTTATTCGGTTACGAGATCTCAATGACGGTTGGTTTTGCTGGGTTACGAGATCTCAATGACAGTCAGTTTTGCTGGTTACGAGATGTCAATGACGGTCGGTTTTGCTGGGTTATAAGATTTCAGTCACGGTCGGTTTTGCTGGGTTACGAGATCTCAATGACAGTCAGTTTTGCTGGTTACGAGATCTCAATAACGGACGGTTTTGCTGGGTTATGAGATCTCAATGACGGTGGGTTTTGCTGGGTTACGAGATCTCAATGATGGTCGGTTTTATTCGGTTACAAGATCTCAATGGCGGTCGGTTTTGCTGGGTTACGAGATGTCAATGACGGTCGCTTTTATTCAGTTACAAGATCTCAATGACGGTCGGTTTTATCCGGTTACGAGATCTCAATGACAGTCGGCTTTGCTGGATTAGGAGATGTCAATGATGGTCGGTTTTGCTGGGTTACGAGATCTCAATGATGATTGGTTTTATTCGGTTAGGAGATCTCAATGACGGTCCGTTTTGCTGGGTTACGAGATCTCAATGACGGTCGGTTTTGTTGGGTTACGAGATCTCAATGATGTTCGGTTTTATTCGGTTACGAGATCTCAATGACGGTCGGTTTTATTCGTTTACGAGATCTCAATGACGGTCGATTTTGCTGGGTTATGAGACTTCAATGACGGTCGGTTTTGTTCCTTTACGAGATTTAAATAATAGCAGCTTTTTTTCCATTACGAGATTGCAAAGCCAATTGGTTTTGTTTTTTAACAAGATTTTAATGACGGTCAGCTTTGTCTCCTAACAAGATTTTAATGACAGTTGGTTTTGTTCTGTTACGAGATTTCAATGATGGTCGGTTTTGTTCGGTTACGAGATTTCAATGATGGTCGGTTTTCAGTGTCAGTTGGTATTGTTCTGTCATGAGCTTTCAAAGACGGTCAGTTTTGTTTCGTTACAACATTTCAATGCTGGTCGGTTTTGTTCCGTTACGAGATCTCAATGATGGTTAGTTTTGTTCCTTTACGAGATTTCAATGACAGTCAGTTTTTATTATTTCAAAGATGTTGGTGGACTTGCAACTGAGACCAGCTATTGAGAACTGTGCAGGTAAACTTGCATTAGAAACTGTGGTCTTTGGTGTTTTTGTTAATGGGCCCACCTCCCATGTCAGCGACCCGGGTTCAAGTCCTGCTTGGAGCAGTTCAGACTGCACAGGTTACAGACATACATTTAAAACATGGTGTGTCTTGAAATGTTTCTGTGGTTAGAAATATTTTGTAATAATATATAATCTTTCCAAAATAGAAACATTTTGTAACAATATAGACCACTGTTCAAAAGTTTGGGGTCAGTCATTTATTTTTCTTACTTTTTTGCAAGCAAAATAATTTTATTCAGTAATGATGTATTAAACATAACAAGTGATAGTAAAGGCTTATATTGTTAGAAAAGATTTCTATTTTGAATAAATTCTGTTCTTTTTAGCCTTTTATTCATCAATGAATCCTGAAAAAAGTAGGTTCCAAAAAATATTAAACAGCACAACTGTTTCCAACACGGATAATAAATCAGCATATTAGAATGATAACTGGAGTAATGGCTGATTAAAATTCAGCTTTGCATCACAGAAATAAATAATATTTTAAAGTATATTAAAATGAAAAAAAAACATTATTTTAAATTATTGTAATACACAATATTGCTGTTTTTCTGTATTTTTGACAAATAAATGCAGGCTTGATGAGCATATGAGACTTTCAAAAACATTAAAAATAGTAATGACAAAAATAGAGTGCTTCCATGGAAGTTGTAAGAACTAAATAAAATACTATATCATTTGTGATGTGATGTAATGTAAGAATTATTTTTGCCCCAGGGTTACACCCTTTATTCAGTACAGTTTATAGCAACTGTACTGGGGCGTTGTGTGATGTATGGGCTATTTTACACCAGGATTACAACCCTTTATACAGTACAGCTTATTGCGACTGTACTGGGGCATTAGAATCTACTCAGACTACAGGTAGATCAGACCTGCTGGCTTCTCTAACACCTCTTCCCACAGCTACCCAACCTCCCAGGAGGTCTTTCATCCAGATAAAGAGTGGGCTCAACCCTGCTTAGTTTAAGTGGGTGTGCAGGTGAAAGCTTCAGATCTACTGCTGCAAGCTATCTCCATGTAAATGTGAATGTATTTAACACATTTAACATATGTAACGCATTCACGGTATGAGTTACAGCAGCTTTCTAGTTCCCAGCATGCTTTGCTTCTGACTGTTAAAGGAAGGGTCAATGTTGAAATTAAGTGTTATTTCATGTGTTTCGCTCAATATTAATACAGGGGGTGATCTGTTAGTTTAATGTTCTATTATTTTGGAATTTAAAATGGTTTCTGGTATGTTTTCTGGTATGAGTTTTTGGGGTTACCATTGTGCTGAAGAGTCGAGCCTATGGTTAGGCTGAAGTACTTACATGTATATGTTATTTTTGTAAAGACGTGTTAGATTGTGGTTATCTTTTTGGTGTACAGTTTAGTAAATGTAGATGGTTTGGGCTATTGCTAATCAAGTATATAAAACATATATAATGTTAAAATTCACAAAATGTAAAAGGTGTAGTGCATTATATATTGCCATATATGTACTGCTTATATCAGTGTTCTCAAATTCAATTCTTGGAGAGCCATTAATCAAACATATCTGATCCAGCTAATCAATGTCTTCAGGATTTCTAGAAAATTCCAAGCAGGTGTGAGTTGGAGCTAAACTCTGCAGGGCTGTGGCCCTCCAGGAACTGAGTTTGAGACCACTGGCTTATATGTTCAATAAATATGCAGTACCAAATCTTATCACATAAATTAAATCTTTCAAGATCTCAGCAGAGAATGATTAAACTCCACAAACAGAGATAATAATGGTATAATTTTCAAAAAGTTCTAGTTTGAAACCAGTTTTCAAAATTTTCATTTTCAGGCTATCAAAATTCTATTGTCATGTACAAAAAAAACATAAAAAGTTTTCCATTTTTTGTTGAAAACAGTGTCGTATAAACAACCCTTTAGTCGAGTCAAACTGCACAACTAAAGCAAACACTGATCACAATGACGGTGACTGCAAACTAAACATTTTTCAACAGAACATCATCATCTAAACCTCTGTTAATTCTCAATAAGAACTTCTGTAGATATCTGACAGAAATAAAGTCTGCTAGGTAAAGGTGGAGATGGAGTGACGCTGGAAGAATATTCTCACTGGAGTGACGTAAGCAGATAGGATTGACAGGTGATGAACATGCACAACCCAACTTTTGTTTACAGCTAAATTTGTTAAAATTTTGTGATCATGTTTTGATTTACAGTTATCTACAGAAAGCTTTCTGAAAGAATCTCTTTATATTGGTTGTATAAGTGTCTGTTGTTGAGTGTGTGTGATTGAGCAGCTGCAGTATTGCTATCCTCCAGATAGCAACTTTGTGCCGGCCCATGTGACGTGGAATGACCGCTCCTGTTTGCCAGATATGTGCCACTAGCAGGCCATAGCAATGCCACAAGTCAGCCAAGAGCAAAGAAATAAACCAGAACTGGACCTTATCTGAGCCATAAATCTTTATATATTATTTATAGAACCATCTCAGCATTTACAAGCCTGTTAACAAGCAGAATCACTGAAGGAAAGAAGAAAACAGAAAAAAGAGACAAACAGAAACACAAGAGCTACAACTGACTTCAGCCACAGCCTTAGATGAAATGAACTGAAGATAAAAGACATTAAATCTTTCAAGATCTGATTAAACAACTCCTCAAACAGCATTACCAGCTTAACTTATTACTAACCACTGACTTTATTTCTGTTAGAAATCTACAGTTGTTCATATTGAGAATGAACAGGGGTTTAAATGTAACGTTTTTTTTTTCCCTTTTCATTTGACGTTACCATAATAGTGATTAGTGTTTCCATTAGTTGGGCTCTTAACTCTTATGAGTTCATCTTCTCTGCCAGTGTGTTTGGCAAACACATTTGCAGTAGCACAGAAAGACAAAGCAAAATCAGATGATGATGAAATAGTATGAGTAATTGATGTATTTTATATCTAATAATTGTTGTGCAGTTAATGCATTTACATTACAAACCCTGCTACTGCATCACATTACATTGCAGAAATCAGTTAGATTAAAAAAAACACATTTTTTTTAAGATGACACACAAAGACATCAAGAATCAGCACATGAATCTCAACAATGGTGACAATCAAAAGTGTCATTCCGCAATGCATGCTGGGAACAATAGTACAAAACTCCCAGCATGCACCACAGCATGAATAAATCATGCTGCAGAATTGTCCTATTATTTTCTTTAATTCTAACTATTTGCTTTATTTTTTGCTGTGGTTTTTGTTCTGTCTTTTAGTAGCTTTTTGTGATGTCCAGAGTTGATCTGATTGATCTGTGTTGTCACCATTGTTGAGATTCATACGCTGATTGCTCATATCTGTGTTTGTCAGGGTAGCTTAAGGTTTTCTGCTTATGTTTTTTATTTTTAATCTTCTAAGTGATTTCTGTGATTCAGTGTGATCTCATGTTGCAGTAAAACAGGCTTTATAATTTAAATGTATTAATAGCACAATACAATTACTAGACAAATGACATCTGTAATTCAGGCAGTGATTTCACAATAATTATGAAAATCATCATCTGATCTCATTTCAGCTTTCTTTGCTACTGCAAACAAGCTTTAATGCTGTTTGTGGAGTTGTTTAATCCTCCTCTGCTGAGATCTGGAGAGATTTATCTTCAGTTGATTTCATCTAAGGCTGTGGCTGAAGTCAGTTGTAGCTCTTGTGTTTCTGTTTGTCTCTTATTTCTGTTCTTTTTTTTCCTTCAGTGATTCTGCTTGTTAATGCTAAGATGATTCTATAAATAATATATATAGATTTGTGGCTCAGATAAGGTCCAGTTCTGGTTTATTTCTTTGCTCTTGGCTGACATGTGTCATTGCTATGGCCTGCTTTTGGCTCAGATCTGGCAAACAGGTGTGGTCCACCAAGTGCCATTATTCCACGCCACATGTGGCCCAGATCATCATACCATGCATGGCAGATGTGGGCTGGATCTGGGCCGGCACAAAATTGCTATCTGGGGATCGAATTTGTCTCAAGATTCAGCTTCTCATCATCACTCTTACTGATAGCTTGCTGACAGTTTCGGTATATTGTGATCTTCAGTTGTTCCACATAAATCAGCCTCCTACTCCAGTGTTGCCAATGTGGCACAGTTCCTGTTGTTTTGTGAGTATGGAGGAGTGTGTAATGTGCCTTTCATTTAACAGGAGGTTAGTGGAGCAGAGCTGTCACTTGGGTGGAGTTGAGCACTGTGGGACTGACATGCTCAAAGATTTAGTAGCACATCATGTCACAGCTGACAAAAGAACAGGGACTCTTTAATCCTTTCACAGAGCAGGGAGGAGGAGTAATGGAGAAAAATGAGAAACGCGTGAAGGTGAGAAACTTTAAGAAACAAGTGTGTTTGTAAGTGCTAGCAGCTCTGTCAGAAAGAGATAAAAGATAGGTAACTTTAAAGGAATAGTTTTAGGATTCTGCTACACAAGGTACTTAAGTAAACTATTTAATGTAAATTGAAATACTATTTTAATTCAACCCTGTAAAGCCTGGCATATGGCTGAAATTGATGATCATATTTGATTGTTTTTTGTTGATTATCATATTTGATACATCAGACTTTTATTGCTCATATAGTGGGAGATCATGTGTTGAGATTATGGCACTTATTACTTGAGGAGGGAAAAAAACACCTTATTTTATTCAGAGGCTCCAACTGAGCAAAACTATGCTATTTAGTGCAGTTGCTGATATTTATTTGGCCAAAAAGTAAGATTAATTTCTGAAATGCTTGTAATGTAAATCAATGAGATTAAAGGGTTAGTTCACCCAAAAATGTAAATTATGTCATTATTTACTCAACCTCATGTCGTTCCAAACCCATAAGATTTTGTTCATCTTTGGAACACAAATGAAGATCTTTTTGATGAAATCTGAAAGATTCTGTCCCTCCATTGACAGTTCACACAACTATGCAAGGTTTGTTCTTGCGCGTCAAGTAGGTTCGGTTGAGCTTCTGTTTATGTTCACTGATCAATGTTTATATGTCATTAAAAGTTCATTCTGTTCATCGTATAAAGCGATCAAGTCTCTTCAGAAAATTTGTACAAAACCACCTGATTCATATGAATTAGTTTTACAATCTCTTTATGAACTTTTGAAGCGTCAATGTGGTAGTTGCGTAGACTGTCTATGGAGGAACAGAAATCTCTCAGATTTAATTAAAAATATCTTCATTTGTGTTTCAAAGATGAATGAAAGTCTTACGGATTTGGAACGACATGAGGGTGAGTAAATGATGACAATTTTTCATTTTTGGGTGAAGTAACCCTTTAACAGCAGACTACTTGCATAATATGCATATAAATATCAATTGTCACTCCTAATCATATATGTCTTATTATAATATTCAAATGGTTATAGGCAAAACATATAATGCAATGCAATACTGTGATGTTTGAGAGATGGTCCTGAATAGCCTGATGTATCATATCTGATACTCACGTTAACATGATTTAAAAAAAATAAATTAATTAATTAAGTTGCTTCAGTTCAGTAAGTGTTCATCTTAAAATATAAAATGTGTTCTAACATTTACTTTATATAAAAATCTATAAAATCAATCAGATGACAGAAGCCATGTGGTACATTGTGTACAACAGGTTTTAGTTTTGATCATGATGATCATTTAGAGGCCATAGGAATTTGTATATCAAATATGATTTCAAGCATGTAAACCACTGTCTATACTGAATTAGGTTCAGCTGAAGCTTTGTGAACACAACACACTCCAGTCATACTATAAATCTGTCCAAGTCCACAATGTCATAAGACTCAGACTAATGACCTCAGCTAGTGTTGAGCTTGATCACAAACAGCACAGATCACTATGAGATGTCAGGAACAGGGTACGGTTGGTGCTTGCCGAGGTGCTAATGGATGACAGAGCAAAGAGATACATGTGAAGCTGACAGCTTCCCTGAGGAGCCGGAGCCAGAAAAAGGCTTTTTGTGCTAGCGAAGGTGAGAGAAAGACAAGAATGAGAGAGGGTGAGACAGAGAGATGGAAAGGAACAGAAAAAACAAAACAGGGCTGCATGTCATCATTATTTCATCATATGAATATCGTTCAGTCATAATCATTTTTACAGTTGAAAAGTTTGGGGGTAAGATTTTTTTTTATGTTTTTGAAAGAAGTCTCTTCTTTAAATATGGTAAAAACAGTAATATTGTGAAATATTATAATTTAAAATAACTGTTTTGTATTTTAATATATTAAATGTATTTTTTCCTGTGATGACATAACTGAATTTTCAACATCATTCCTCCAGTCTTTAGTGTCACATGAT
Organism: Mylopharyngodon piceus; assembly: GCA_039654765.1. NCBI lineage: Eukaryota > Metazoa > Chordata > Actinopteri > Cypriniformes > Xenocyprididae > Mylopharyngodon > Mylopharyngodon piceus. The sequence goes on from CM077450.1 coordinate 8,878,022, forward strand.
CCTTCAGAAATCATTCTAATATGCTGATTTGCTGCTCAAGAAACATTTCTTATTATTATCAATGCTAATAACAGATTTATACATCATTCGAGATGTGATGAAAATTACATTGTGGTGGATGTTCGTTTCAGATAAATGACAAAAATAACAATGCTTCTGTAATGCATATATATGTCACAGGTGCTTATATATAAAAGCAGCTCAGAAAGACGAGTAATCCACAAAACTCTCAAGAAAACTCAGGGAAACATGCATAACGCACCTTAACACTGACAGAGACAGAACAAAGACTGCAGGAACACTAAGAGTATAAATACTAAAACAAATGAGGAACTAATGAGTTAATTAATAGACAACAGGTGAACTGAATACAACAATCAAACATGCTGAGAAACTGGGTCACAATGAAACAGAGAAAACAGAACATAACCCTGACAGTACATACAATGATGGGAATTATTACTCTTATTATTTCAGAACCAGGTTAATCTGTTGCATAAAAGGAGACACGCTGTGAAAAACCTTTCATGTTTTTCTCTGTATGACAGCTGGCTGACATCCACCCACACTTTTATAAAAGGAGCCACAGTGAGTCAAAAGATTCTAAAAAACTTCTGACCCCCAGTATAAAAGTCTGTAGCTGAATTTGTGTGGTAAAAACCTTGTGATGGAGAGACCTTGAAGTTGTCTTTCATCACTGTTTTTATTGTGTTCTTACTGTTCTTATGCATTTTATAATATTTACATGAGGTTTGCTGGTTTATATTTCTTGTTTTAGCTGAGTGGGTTTGGCCTTGAAGCTCAGTTTTTAGACTTTTTTTTATTATTAACCTTTGTTTTATCTATGCTCCTCACCATGTTTTTTGTTTGTTTGTTTGTTTGTTTTTTGCACATTTTGCACATCTGCTTGTAATAAACATCTTTTGCATCACTCCTGTGTTTACATCAGTACAAATGAAACATCATTGTGAGTTAAACTGATGCAAACAAAGACCTAAAAGAAAAGAATCAATATTTCACACATCATCTAATCCTTTATCAGCAACAAATAAACAGCTATCTAAGCCTGAATCTCTGAGAAAAAGGTCAAATTGTTTTCCTGGACCTGAAATCAATTTAGAGGACACAAAGATAGTTCTGAGAACATCGAGGATGTAACCGGCTGCAAAACACATAGTTTACTTGTAAATGTTTGTTTTTTGTTTTTCTTTCCATTTTTTTGCTGTATTATGCATGGCAAGTCTTGAAACTTGCTCGAGGCAAGTGGTATTTTTCTGCTTTTTTTCTTGATAGGTGACAGCTACATTTGCTTATTCAAATTGCGACCCATTTCATCAAACATGGTGTTTATGCAATATAAATAGATTACTCCCTATTCTATAAATACAAAGAACATTGCAATTATTATATAAGCGCACAGAACATGATGTGGTTCGTGTCCTTGGTGTCCTACATTACTAAAGGCCTCGCAGTGAAGGAGAAAATTATTTAAACACACACACAGAAGACACGAGTCCTGAATACCTCTAGGCTGTTGTCAAGATCACTCAGTGTGAGAAATTAACGAGTGCTTAGTCTCTTGTGTCACAACTTGTTTAAGCCATTTGAGCCACAAATTAATATAAATTCAAGGCACTTAATGAGTCAAATCAAAAGTATAAAAAATTTAACAGAATGTACACAAACGTGCATCTGCACATGTGACGTTGCTTTGAATGAGTTGATTTTACTATAGGCAAGGGTGTACTTATCCTAAACTGTGCTGTTAAAATCTCTGTTAATGTGCTCTCATTAGTATTTATATGCTTTCATGCATAAACTATTTTTAGGATTGGAAAGGCACTGTTACACAATTATGCATGTACACCGAACAAAAAAAAATAAAATACAAGTAATTTATTTATTTTGCAACTTTTTTTTTTTTGAGTTCAGTGGCATAGAAATTGTGTAAAGTCTATTTAACTTTGTGACATAAAATTGGAGTAAATAAAACAAGTCTAACCTAATACAATGTTGAACCATCATATTAGAAAATCATATAGTTTTGAGCTAAAGAAGGAAAATTTATGATGCCATTATTGTCAGATGTTTTGACTTAAAGTGTAACCACCGATTTTCATCCTACTTTGTTACAATGTCAGTAGTATATGTAAATGAACAACATTTACTCGTTCTCCGTGTTAGTTGGACCGAGAAATTCATGTTTATTTTTAAGCAAAAGACTTTTGACAGCTCCAGGGCTTTCATGAAGATTACTTCCGCATTTTTGTGTTCCTGCCCACGGACAGTTAGATTGACAAAGATCTAAAATTATTAACAGAACAGTTATTGTAAAGGTAAGTTTATCACTGAAAATCACCTTACCTGTATGCGACGACGTTTTTTGGGGGGGTATTTGACGGAACTGGTAGAACGGCAGTTTCTTTCAGTTTTCCCCTCTGTTTGGCCTAATGCTGCCTTCACGTTCCCACTTCTGAAATTGTGATTGCGAGCTTGTCACATTCATGTGCTTTGTTGAAAGAACAGAAATCATGGAGGACACCAGGTTTATTCTTGCTTATTTATTGGGAAAATCCTATTAAACATATTTAGCGTCCCATTCATTGAAACATTCACCACGCTATATCTATAGTCAGCTTGCTGACCATTCTGGAATTTCTAATTCTAATGGCGCATGAAGGCAACATAAACCACTGTATTCGTGGTCATCCAGTATGAAATGTTGACTACAAACACGGAGGTTTTTCAGATATTCCATCACGCCGTTCTTACCGTAATTACTTTTTTTGCTGCCTTTAGCCACTGCCAACAAAGCAAAACAACCAAAAGTAACCTACTCCCGCTAAACCTTTACTCTTTGAATTCTTGCACCTGGGAACAATACAAGTCGACACCATTTTGACTAAGGCCGTTTTCAGACCTGTAGATCGTTTACTTTGTTCCAAAACAGGGACTTGATTTTTTACAATGTTGCATTTTCTTCTTGGTTCGGTTCACTTTCTCAAGGCAACATTTCAAAATGTGTTTAGGCAAGTCACATGCGAGTAAAACTGTACTCTTATTGGTCAGCGTTTCCTCTGCATCATTCATCAAGATGACTGACAGGTTCGCTCCACGAGGCACAAGCTTATTGTCACTTATTTGTAACTGTCGACATACACGCAAACACTAAACGAATGTAGCCGTCATTCCCGCATTATTATAATGCAGTCAGAGTGGGAAGCAAGGCTTTGTCATTCTTGCAATGCATGGAGAAGAGCAATTACACAGCATTTTAAGATGAAGAGGTGCTCTTTTTTTTCAACTGCGTTTTCAACTGCGATAACTAATGTGCTCACTCACGGAATCAGACACTGCTGCTTTTTATATGACACATTTGCTTTTATGAATTATGATACCGCTTGGTTCGTTGGTCTGTTGGGTTGGATTTCTTTCTCATCTTAACCGAACTGCTCCAGAGTTCGTTTGCAATCGGGCCGAGACCACCTCGTTCAGCCGATCTCAGAGTGATTGTTTTGGTCACCCAAAAAGTTTGCTAAGAAGTACTTCCCACTAAAGCCCGGGATACACTGCACGATTTTAGCAATCCTATAAGATTATTACAAATCACACTGTGCGACATGGATCTATTAAACTTGGGTACGACATGCATGTAGACTGTACGATGATGACACCTATTGACTCGTAGGCTACGATGCAAGTTTCTATAGAAGAATACAACGTCATCAGCATGCGCTATAGTGGTAAACAAAAGGCCATGTTGAATCACACTTTGGCAGTTGTAGTTTTTATGTGTGCTGAAAAAAAAGGAAGTGGCGAAAGAAGAAGGGAAAAGAGCTTGAGGTAAGCAGTTTTAAGTTTTAGCGCCATGTCGCATTGATTTCATGTCGCATTTTTATTGGCTGGTCAGTAGTCGTAGGTCGTAGCAGCAAACACACTGTGCGTTGATCATGCTGAATTTCTGACACTGTCAGAAAATTATCATAGGCTATCTTTGGTCGCAAGACCGGGAAAACGGCCATCTTTGAACCTCTCTCACTGTACGACATAGGACCACCGATTAAGAGCCACGATCACAGAAATCGCCATGATTGTTTCACAATGGCAATCTTTCGTCTGGGACAGCCAAAAATCGTGCAGTGTATCCTGGGCTTAAAGCAAAGCAGGATTTGACTCTGGTAAGCGTATCCATAGCAGAATGGTGGGAGTGTCCTTGGACGCCAACATGCACATTATGGGTGTTGAAGTTTTCCCACCTTTTTGGCAAAAGGGAAGACAACAGCCTTTTTTCTCCGTTTTCTCTAGTCATGTAACACAGATTTCAAAAATGTTTTCGCCTTTCTACTGTATAGGCAGCCAAGTTTTATTGAAAGCCCATTTTTCCAGCATCGAAGTACCCCTTTAAGCTACTGAAATGCCTGGTGGAGTTTCCAACATGATTGCTGAGTGACTGATTTGTCTTAAAATGACTTTGCTTTAGGCCAAGCAGCAGAGAACCTTGGCACATTAATATAGAATGTTTCAGCCTTTTACACCACCATCAAACATGAATCATCCAATCAGAATCCATTTGCTAAAACAAAGTAATTCATCCCCGATTCCTTGACTTAACCTACATTTTTACTACCGACAAATAGGACTAATTTTCTGGCTAATCAAATGGATACTCTATATTCTCCTCTCAGTCTTTTTCCTGATTCTATAGAGGGATGTTGTTTTCCATGTGCAGCTGAGAAGCAGTTTTAAAATGAGAATTAGGAAAATTTCACACTTTCCCTCTTTTTTGTCAAACTCCTCACTAGCACTACCCCAGTGGAGATTCCTCCCAGCTTTGATCTCTGATCTCTGAAGGCTGGTACATCAGCCTGAAAAAGGGCAGACATGCCATCGCCTAAACATAGCATGGCAACTACATGCAGGGACTTACATGAAACATTCCTGTGCATGAAGGGAAAGAGATAGGCGGGGATGACAGAAAGACAGAGAGGGAGTGAGAGAACTGGGCCAGTGCGTAGTTTTATTTCCCGGCAGGGTTTGTAGGAACTCATTCACATTCCAGCTCTTCATAATTAGACTCCATTCAGCAGTCGGTGTGCTGTGCCGTAAACTGTAAAATTCGCTTATTAAAGAGAAAGAGAGAGAGAGAGAGAGAGAGAGAGAGAAAGAGAGAGAGGGGGGAGAGAAAAACAGATGCATGGATGAAATGACCCAGTTTCCAGAAACGTGAGTCAGATGATGATGTGAGGGGCACAAACTCTTTTCTAGTTAATTACTGAAAACACACAGCAGAGTTTAATCATCAAGGGGTTTCACATGAGGGCATCAAAATCAGATGTTCTGTCACATAAAAAGCCACATAAACCTGTTAAAATTAATAAATCAGGTATACTTTCTCAAAAGCTTGGCAAAATGTGCAGTGTGTAGTTTTTAAAGTTATTAATCACCATAATCTGCGATGATACGTGTCTTAAACAACGCCGTTTGATGTTGTTAACGTCAGACCATGTGCGTCATTGTTTTTGAGTGTGCACAAGCGTGAATGAGATCTGACAGGTACAACAGCTAACCTTTAATGTTTTGTTTTCCACACTCCTACTGATTTCAAGTCGTCCAAAAAGCTTGTAAATAAATCAAATCTTTTTCCACATCTCTAGAGTTACTTCTAAACACTGATGGGAGCTGTGAAAATATCATTGGGCAGGGAAGATAAAATGCAGATAAAATCCTCTAATGTTGTTCCAATAAGGACACAGATTTGTATGTAATATGAATTAATGATTTATATGTTTAGAATTCAAATTAGGATAATTCCTATAACAGTGACCCAGTTCATCAGTGAGGAATAGTTTTTCTTCACAAACGTAGAGCTGTACTGAGGAGAACCTCTTATGAAACACATTTTCAAATGCTTCGAAATCTCATTTTATCCTGCCAACTGTTTCTCTCACAGTAACAAGACACAGAAAACACCACAGCAAAAGCACAGGATCAGCTGGCTTTAAGTTATCTACTGAGATGATCAAAGTCTTGACAGAAAACTGCTGAAATAATTATACAGTTCGCACATTTTCATGTTCTTATACTGTGAATCCTCAATTCTACTACTAGGGGTAAAAGCAAAAAGCTCACATAAACAAGGAGAATGGTTAAAAATGGGTCAGCCATATTATGGCAATGTTCAGAATCATATACTGTTTCACTATATATATACTGAATATATATTAGTGGCCAAAAGGGATGTCCAAGCTAGGAAAATTGTTTTTGTTGCACTTTATTTAAACTTTTTATTTAAACTTCTTATTAAATATTTTGAATGCATGTTATGCCTGGTTGTGCCTGGAGTGTAAAACTAATGTACGCATTCCACGTTACAATTCTATCATTTGTCATGATGCAATGAAATATACCGAATTGTGGGGACGTCATTTTTGGCCAAATGGTCATAGCAATCTTGGACTCATTATTTTGAGCCTATAATTCAATAAATCACTATGTGACAGGTATTAGCTATATTATAAGATGTTATTTTGTGGGTTTTAGTGAAAATAGCCAAATGGAAGGAGCTGTCCTCCAGAACCAGTGTTCACTCTGTGAATTTATAAAAAAGAGAACAGATTGTGGCATTGGTACTAGGTCTATCATTACAACGTGCCATACTCCATTGCTCATTACTCCATTACAAGGTCCAACCTCTAATTTCATCTTGAACTTGTAAGCCAACGGCTATAAGCGGATGGATTGAGAGTTTGAAAAAGTAGTTTAGTTTTTTAGATTTGTTTTTTTTTTTCTACTGCAAAAAACACCTTGCATTTGCCAAAGAAACTAAGGACTGGAGTGTGGAAGATTTGAGCCATGTTCTGCAGTCCAACAAGTCAAAATCTGCTTCAAAGTGTTTCGAAATTTCAATGGGGGGGGGGGGGCATTGAAAGTGTTAATTGTCTTGCTGGCAACACAGGCCTCACTGAGCCATCAGATTTCATCAAAAATATCTTAACTTGTGTTCCGAAGATGAACGAAGGTCTTACGGGTGTGGAACGACATGAGGGTGAGTAATTAATGACAGAATTTTCATTTTTGGGTGAACTAACCCTTTAATAACTGATTACATTGTAATCAATATGCTTCATTTCCTGTGAGCTTTTTTGTTTTTCTTTTACATATATATATATATATATTAATAGAAAATAGTTCTTTTAAATTGTAATATTTCACAATATTACTGTCTTTACTGTATTTTTGATCAGGTAAATGCAGTCTTGGTGAGCATTCTTCTTTATATAATATATATTCTAACAAGCTGATTATCTGAATCAGGTCTGTTAAATAAAGCTCTGTGTGTCCCCGACTGAAACCCACTGGCGTCTATCTTGCCTGAAGGAGGTGAGCATTATGTGATGTTAACAGCTGACATGTAATGAGCAGTGAATCATCTGAACCAGCCTTCACTGGCAAAGCTGCAAGGGCATTATTAATTATGATGATGCTCCCCAATCACCTGTTCTTCATTTGCATGTTTGTAATTAAGGGAGCAAAAGCATTACCTCTACAGCTGTCTGAGGTTGCTCTAATTATAGGCTGTATAAATGGACACAGAGAGGTTTTCTCATAGAATAAAATACTGTTCAAATGTATTTTTGAATCTTAATAATTCCAACACTGGAGGGAGTGTTTGTAAAGATTGTTTGCTTTAATTTTAAAGTCTAATACATGCCAGATGAAACTGCGTAACAAACATTCTCAAAGGATCTAATAAATATTCACTAATAAATAAAATATCACACCTTTCACACTGAAAATGTTTCTTACACTGTGTTAGTTTTTCTAGGCTACCTTCTCTCTGACCCTTAAATGTGAAAGTTCATAACCTTGGCTTTTCATGACTCACGGCGGTTATTTTGTCTGATTTATTTAGTTTCATATTAGTGCATTAAATATGGAACATTAAATTGACTGAGTGTAGGGTTCATTCCAGTTTTACTGTCATTATATTTTACTTAACTGCTTAGCATGCATCAGAAAAGCACATTAAACACTCTTACTTTCATTTGTTTTCATAACAGCACATTAAACATTGAAAATAAGCCTTCTACCATTTCATCTCATTAGCATTACAGCACATTTTACACGGCGCATCACCGTCACTAGGATTAGTCTAAAGTCACTATTATTGTCAAAACAGCGATCATCACTCTTGTAGCGTAAGTGTCCTAACAGTGCATTTAAAGTGCCCCTATTATGCCTTTTTAAAGGTTCCTAATATTGTTTTGGGAGTCTCCTACAACAGGTTTACATGCATGCAAGGTCAAAAAACACATACATTTAATTTCACCTCAGTTCTCAATTATTCGTTTCGTTAGAAGCAGTTCAAAGAATCAGTCTCTCTAAACCCCTCCTTTGCGTGAGCCTACACTGCTCTATTTGGTCAGATGGCCCCATCCTTTGTGATTGGTCTACTGCGCGCACCATTTCCATAACTTAATGACAGCTATCAATTCGCAAGACATTGTATACAATATATGGACAGAAAACATGGCATTCCGTATCAATTCGAGCCCGAGTCCGACGATGCAATGTCTGAAGTAGTCGATCAACCAGAAACTGATTCGCATTCACGACTGGAGTAGGATGTTTCTCTATGATAAGTGTCACCTTATTTTGTGTTATTTATAAGACGTGATAGCAGCATCATTGTTATACTTTATGTTGGTGCACCTGTGGGAACTGTATCAGAATGCCAAGCAAAGCTAAAAAAACCTCTAACATAAGATAAACATTTAGGACAGATGTGTACACAGACTAAGTAAAAAATGGCTTTATCATTGTTTGACATTACAATGGGTGTTTACTGTTTACAGAGAGAATACTGCAACAAGCTAGCGTGTACTAGCATCTTAACATCCTATTACAATACAGATAGAGCTCCACTTTATTGTAATAATAAAAACGCAGAGGAAAAAAACTGTTTTTTTGCAGTTATGTAGCGAACCGGGCCCACAGCTATGTTGTAAACTCCCACGTTAGCCGAACACAAACGTGAATAGCTGATAATGCATTACACTCTGTAAACAAAAGTCATGCTCCATCCTTGATCATTACTCCAAGTAATAAGACAGACAAGCTGCATTAATCAAAACATTTTTAGACAATATTGGACCCACATCTGAATAGCAGAACTACAGAAACATGAGTTAGCCGGTTAGCAGGAGACATACAGACTAGGGTGCATGTTACATAACATAACATACAAAACTACGAATTTTGAACTATCGCTAGAAAATATAAACATCAGTTATTAATCATACTTACAGGTTGAGATTCAGAGGAGCAAGCTGTTCCAAATAAACTGGGCATTGATCCATATTTTAAGACCAAGCGTTTTGTGAATCCTGCATTAAACTCCCCGAGGTTTGAGAAGCAGTCGTCAGTAAAATGATGGGAACACAACAAAAGATTGTACTGCTTTGGTATAGACCCTTTTCACAGACTGTGATGACGCGTTTTAACGGTCATCAATATCGTAAATCCTGCAAAGTTTTTTATATTTTCATTTTTTTTTTTTTTTTTTTTTAAAAACATAGGTACATTTATAACACTATACTTGTATAGTTGTCAATACAATATATAACAATAAAATATATAGGGTACGATTTTACCTCAAAATCCAACATTTTGACACAAAATGATAACTGAAAATCCATGTTTCTCTGCCTGGAGTTGTTTCAGTGAATTGCAGCAATCCATTTGCTTCTTTTTTCTATAGCTTTCGGCAGTCTGTAAAAAATATACCTCAGATTTTGTGTCAAAGCTGTTTGCTACAGAAAAAAAGAAGCAAATAGGTCGCTGCAATTCACAGAAACAGCTGGACTCCAGGCAAAGAAACATGTTTTGCAGTTATCATTTTGTGTCAAAATGTTGGATTTTGGGGTAAAATCATACCCTATATATTGTATTGTTATATATTGTGTTGACAACTCATCAACTTAATATTTACCATCTTATATTCTGCATAATTGGGTGTTTTTAAATAAACACTGACAAAAACTACAAGTTTTAGGGCTGGACGATATGACGAAATATATAACAATGATATAAGTGATCGCTCCGATTTAGACCTACCTATATTGTAGTTATAAAAAGCGTTCAGGGCCGATTTGCTTTATGCATGCCAATATCCATAGATTAGGTTTCTTTGACATGTCATAAGGAACACTTTCGAGCCCAACCTTTAGTGTAATCGTTTGTTTTACTCGCGTTTTCGCAGTTTCCCCTATTAAATCCAGTCATGCAGCAGGTTCTTTTGCCACTCAGTCCAGCTGAGGGAGCGCGTTTCGGCGGGAAAGTGATGTCTATGCATACCCTCTATTGTTAAAAAAAATGAATTTTCCCTGGCGTCTGCGCGCGCGATAAATGGGCGGGGAATATGCTAATGTGCTAAGGTAACGTCACAACGAAACGGCTTGGGATTCGTTTTACAAACGACTCGTTTAATTGACTCAGAGTCGACTCTTACTTTTGAGAGACAATAACTTTATATACGGTGCACTTTCAGATTAAAAACTTTGCAGGATGTTTTCATTCACTTAGAGCTGTTACACACTACATGAAAGGTAATTTTCAAAAATCCATAATAGGGGCACTTTAATACAACACATTATCGTCATTCGTCACTATTAGCTATTATTTGTTCTCTCAGCACATCAAATGCTGATCATCGCCGTTCTTGTCATAAGTTTTCAAAACAGCGCAGTAGATGTGGAACATCACCGTCACTGATTAGTGTTCATAACAGCGCACTACACACTGAACATCACTACGCTCAGTCAGCAGTGACAGTCAATCATAGCAAACGCTGGAAGGTCTCTTGTGGATTCAGAAGAAACTTTCACGCATTTCTCTGGATGTAGGTGGCGTTTTCATGCGAGTTCTGCCTTACTGACATACTGAACTACAATCACTGGTCGACTGCTCTAGCTGTTTCCTTCTGGACGCGGGCTGCTGAATCGGGTCACTGACCTTCAGGCGTTTCAGTGACCATGGTGGAAATTCACTTAGGAAAGAAATGAATTCTTTCAATGAAACATCGCCTGAGACTAACCTGGAGAATTATAACTATATTTTCGCCGATGAGACTTACAAACTCCTGACGTTCACCATCGGATCTATCGGTGTCCTGGGCTTCTGTAATAACATCATCGTCATTATTCTCTACTTCAGATTCAAGAGACTCCGAACACCAACTAATTTGTTAATAGTGAATATAAGTGTCAGCGATCTGCTGGTGTCCCTCACTGGAGTTAATTTCACATTCGTCTCGTGCGTGAAGAGAGAATGGGTCTTTAATTCTGCCACATGTGTTTGGGATGGATTCAGCAACAGTTTATTCGGTCAGTTATGTCTTTAGTCCTCATGTATGGATAGAGTCACCTAAATAAGTTTTCAAGTAGGCTATACTTTGAATTCAGAGACGGCATTCTTACATTTTTTTTCTTAAATGTTTATTTCATCAATAGACATAACAGATCTCTTGATTAGCCTGTTTGTTCTGTTTCTTAATGGGGTTTGGTCATGGCTAGTCTATTTGTCTGATTGTAGCCTTGTCTGATCTATCTGAAAACTTTGTTATTTTTAAATGTGTTTTGGTCAGTTGTCATTAAAATGGTCTCATATTAAAGGAATGAAGACGGTTGCTGTGTTAATCCAGAGAAAATGTTAAGAACAAAACGTTTTTACAAGTCACGGCGTTGTGTTTTTGCTGCAGTTAGGTACCTTGATACATTTTAAAAACGTTATAGAAAGCACATCTAAGCACATATTAAATAAGCAAAAGCTAATCATTTAAAATCATCGTGAACATACCTGCGTAGGTTTACTACGGAAACCAAACCGGACCAAAACTGTAGCCTACTTGAGCGTAATCATCAGTAAAAATAGTAACGTACAGTAGATCCTACCACATTACTTAGTTTGTGGGATGCTATTTACTACAAATGCCTGCCATTAAGTAAATTGTAAGTAGGTTGCGATATTATTTCAGCTTTGTGAATCTCGAATTTTGAATGGACGCACGAAACATTTCCTTACATTTCTCACTCGTGTCAAAACTCACCGGATCAGCGCGCTCAGGATTTTCTGACAATATACCTACCTCACGACAAATTATCTTATCTTATGTGTAAATAACAACAAATTGGAGCAATGTAATAACTTTTAGGTGTATGTTAGTACCTGTAAGTATGGAATCGCTGGTAAAATCATAAATATGAGAAATATAACATAGGCGACAAAAGAGACTGCATTGATTGACATAAAATGACCACTGCATTGTTAACATAAAATGAATTTGGGATAGCATACCTGAAAACATTTGGTCTTGTAAGAATTTGATGAGAAATGTTCATATTGAGGTCTTTTGCTAAGATCTTAGAAAATCAGAGGACAGTTTGATATATTGTTGAGAGCTATCTTTTTCAACTTGTGAATAGACGTGAGATTGTAGGGTCTTTTTCTTGAAAATCTTAAGGGCAGGCATCTTCAACAAAATTCTCTGTCATTTTGTCTTTTCTACACCAAATGATCATCCTCTACTCATTGATGCAATCTTATTCAAGTTACTGAGGGATTTGCAGCTGAATCAAATTATATAAAGGAAATGTATGATATGGTTAACTTAGTTAATTATATCAGATGCAGCTTCATGGTCATAAGAACATTTGTGCTTAATTATTTGATATTGTTTACAACAAAAGGCAAATGCACAACTCTAAGCATTCGTAAACAACTGTGACACATTTATTAAAATAAATGTCCATCTGGTGCAGGGAAAGATAAAGTCAAATAGAGTCAGATAATGACACTTTAATGGACCAGAAATAACCGGCAGAATATCAGCAACGCATCTGTGAGAGGATATACTTTGAGAAGAGCTTTGTAATCTCATTTCTGAAAGATAGATGGTCATTTTATGCACCTGCACCCCCAAGGTCACACTTTTCTAAGTCCAAAAACTATCATCACACATGATTGCTTCTGTATTGCCTCATTTGATACATTTAGATGTGAAATTGGCTCCCTTTTATGCTTCTACAGTTGTTTGACCTCCATTTTTGCTCCCTTGAGAATTGACTCATTTAAATAAAAATAAAAAAAACAGTTTTATGAGATGTATCTCAATGTGTAATTCTGTGTTATATTCCACATCAAAATTACCAAGCCCAGTTCTATGTGATGTAAAAAGAGGTCTGTGTGTGAATACTTCTGACAGCTGAGAGGAAACATGCTAGTGCTGTCTCCCCACCGGCCTGCATCTGTCACAGAGGACTGTGGATGTCTGGGTAATTGGGGGAATGTGTCTGTGATTCTCTTGCCAGAGTAGTCTCTGTGGATACTGCCATTCAGAGATACAGTTATTTACTTCTAAAAAAGAAATGATACCAATTACTGTAATCAATTGTCTGCTGAAGTTAGGACTGTATCCTGGGAGCTTGATTTCTGTAAAAGAAGATCTATCTATCTATCTATCTATCTATCTGTTTGTCTGTCTGTCTGTCTTTCTGTCTGTTTATCTAGGTCAACTGTCTCTTTATCTCTCTTCTCATCCTTTAAGGTATCGTGTCCATCATGACTCTCTCCGGCCTGGCGTATGAGCGCTACATCCGTGTGGTTCATGCCAAGGTCATTGACTTCCCCTGGGCCTGGAGGGCCATTACACACATCTGGCTGTACTCTTTGGCCTGGACTGGAGCTCCTCTCCTGGGATGGAATCGCTACACGCTGGAAGTCCATCAGTTAGGCTGCTCTCTCGACTGGGCGTCTAAAGATCCCAATGATGCTTCCTTCATTCTCTTCTTCCTCCTCGGATGCTTCTTTGTCCCTGTGGGTGTCATGGCCTACTGTTATGGAAACATTTTGTATACAGTGAAAATGGTAAGGCAAACACTTTTCTTTAAATATGTGTGCCACAAACTGAAAAAATGGTAACCTAAAAATGATACCATCTAAATTAACTGGTTTCAAGTCAAAAATATTATTTAATATTGCTTTATAAACCTAAATACATTAATTTATACCAACATTTATTTTTATGGGTTAAATCACTGCTGTGTGTTGCTCAGAGACGCATAATTGTTCTGCTATGGCTTTATAGGTAATATTTTTGTTGGCAAAATTGAGCAAAAGCAGACAATATTGTGTCTAAAATATAACACAATATATTAACTATACCCCACTATATTTATTGAACTGTTGTGTATAAAATCAATATCACATTTGCACTCGTGCTATTCGGGACAAAAACAGGACTCGTGTGGTATTGCTTAAAGGTGGGGTATGAATATCCATTCGCATTGCGTGTGTAACAGTGGCCAGATAGTGAGAGTTGAGCAGGTAAACCACTGCATACTGATGACCGCTAGAGAATACGGTGTTTGGTGTCATTGTTAGTGCACTCGTCTTGCCTGCCAACAGCGCACGGGCCGGGTTCATGACCAACTCGGAGCAGGGTGGTTAGGATTGGAGGGTGAGTTTTGGAGGCGGAGCAATGAAGAGAGGGGTGGGTTTGTTTGGGTTGATTTCAAATATCAACAATGTATGAAAATGTTGAAAAAATACATACCCCACCGTTAACTATATTATGATATAAGTGATATCATGATGAGACAAAAACTTATACACAGGCATTTTTCCCCTGATATCTTGAATTTTAGGGGTATATGTGCCCTGCATCATGTTCGTCATGAAATGTAAGATGAACTGCGTAGGTCTCGGGCGGGACGAGTGCATTAAATGCGTTAATAATTTTAATGCATCATTTTCCCCCAAAACTAGGCTAATTAATTAAGTTATTGACGAACAAGGTTTTTAAAAGTGTAAAAAAAAACTAATGGAGATATAATGAATTTAGAAGTTTTATTAAGTGTTAATAATGAGATTATGTGGTTTTTATAATCAATTAACAGTTTTTGTCATTTTTTACAAGATGGACAAAATTTGTCACCAAAAAAGTCATTCGGTTTAACCAGAATTTCAGTTTTACCGAATGACACTTCCGGTTATACCGAATGATGATATTTCCAAACAATGCTAACAGGCTGATATCTAGCTAGCTAGCTAGTTAGCTAGCAAAAGGACAATCAAACATTTTATATTTAGTATAAGTTTTTAAAATATTACAACATTTTCCATGTTTTATAGCGGTTGTACCGAATGACCTGATGTTTCAGGACATGGGTATGAGCAAGTGAAAACATGAATTTTTCAAATAGTTAAGAGAGAGTTAAGGTGCGTTCACACCAGATGCGAATGAAGTGTTAAGCGCGAGTGATTTACATGTTAAGTCAATGCAAAGACGCGAATAGACATCCTGCAGCGCGATTCGGGCGAATGAGGCGGCGCGAATGACGCGATTCATTCGCGAGAATGACGCGGCGCGAATGAAGTGTTTCAGGCGTTTGACGCGCATAACGCGTGATTCGTGCGAATCGCACAAGTTGAAAAATCTGAACTTTGGCGAATATTCGCGCCGCGTTAACCAATCAGGAGCTTGCTCTAGTAGTGACGTGATTAATACGACATAGCGAGCGGAGGCAGAAATCCGAAACAACAATGGAGAACAAAATCATCATCGCTGTATGATACATCTTCGTACTTTTATAGAAACAGGAATAAAAAGGATCTTGCTTGGAAGAAAGTGAGTGAGGAGGTCGTACAATCTGGTAAGTTGTAAAAAATGGTCTTTACTCAATTTGAGCTATATATATACATACTGAGACTACAAGCTAGCTAAAGTTGGCAAATTGAGCTTATTCGCCATATTTTACAACTACTTTGCCATGAGTTGATGTGTTTATTCAGAAGAAGTGTGCAGAAAGAAGTGGAAGAGTCTGAGGGACACATATTTAAAGGAGAGGGAGAGCCCCTCTCATGACGCGAATTCACGACTGTTGTGAAGTGAGTTTCACGCGCGAATGAATCGAGTAAACTCAAAATGTTCAAGCGTCCACCTACGCGCGAATAGCGCGATTTATTCACACAAGTCGCGTCTGGTGTGAACGCCCCATTAGTAACTTTGCTTCACAACCATGTGGTCCTTTGTAGGTGTCTGAATGATGTCACATCCTGTCACATAATATTGAATGCATGACTTGATCCGAAATGGTCCCTTTATATGGGTTACTCCGAATGACATTGATGAAATTCTTTGTTCCGGACATTCTTTCTCCTAACAAAGCAACGACTTCTACGCATAATTTTAATGCCATTTTGCACTATGTTAATATATGATGTTGTAAAATCATGCCAGAATAAAAAATATGTACATTTATTACATTTTAAGATATTTCAATCACTAATGAAATGGCTGTATTGGCCTTTGGACTGTTAAACCGAATGACCTTTTGACACTTCAAAATCTTTAAAATACCTTTATATGTAGCAAAATATAATTAAAACCTTTTGGATTCGATAAAAGAGATCTAGGTGTACTACTTTAAATACTTTGGATGTCAAATCTTTGTTTTTTATTATTATTAAGGCCCAAAAAAATGACCCATCACGTCATTGACCCATATATATATATGGGTCTATGCATTACAAGTAACGTGAGTTACGTAATCAGATTACTTTTAGTAAAAGTATCTCGTTACTTTTAAATTTACAACAAAATATCGGAGTTACTTTTTTCAAAGAAGTTACTTTGTTTCCATTTATTGACTGACACCTCTCTTGTCGAGAGAAATTGTAAGTGCAGAGGCATTGTGTGCGCTGTGTAAACATGATGGTTACTGTAGTTCTAAACTAAATGTGAGCATGCGGTTACTCATCTCACTTGAGCAAAAACAGATTCTGTATTCCTCAAAATAAATAAAAACAGTGAAATGCAAACATCACGTGTGTTTTGTATTGCTGAAGTCAAGGTGTTGAACTTTCTTTTCCTGCATCCTATTCTTATGAAATCCAGCACAGCTGAAAGGTTTGAGCTGCGCCCTCTACTATACAGGGGTGAATCTGCACTTCCTTCAGCCTGAGGTTTATTCATTTCACTTTTGGTGTAAAAGGGCCTTTACATTTTTCAAAATAGAACTTTTTTGTTATTAAAAACAAACAAGCAAGCCCAGTCCAAGTGAGGAAAAAGTAACGCAAAAGTAACGTAACACATTACTTTCCATAAAAAATAACTAAGTAGCGTAATTAGTTACTTTTTAGGGAGTAATACAATATTGCAATGCATTTCTTTTTTAAAAGTAACTTTCCCCAATATATATACAGTATATGTATGTAGGCACAAACAAAACTGTATTTTAAAGCATCACATGACAGACATTGCATCAAGCTCGGTGAAAAAAATACATCCAATATGGCATGTCAAGGGAAATGTCAGTTGTATATTTCATTAAATTCTTCAAAGTATCTATAAATTAGACCCATCTAATTAAAAATTCACACTGTATTGGAATCAACTGTGAGTCGAGTCTCAAGTGTGTTTCACATGCAGAAGGCTGTATGTGTGATGTGCACAGTTGCTGCCTATGTAGAGACAGCAAGACTGAAAATTGTATGGTGAACTCATTTGTTTTTAAATCAAATAAAGGGCATTTGTACATTTACTTTTTCAAAGTAATCACTTGCTAAGCAAATTTGATTGACCATTGTTGTCAAATGTTTTTCTTGAGACTGCTTGTCATCTCATTTCTGATCTGTGATTTGCATGTCACCTCAGTTTCTTTCTTTCTGTTTTTAACCTTCATCATTCTCTATTGTTCTTTATAAACACACTGTCAAGCTAGCAGTGTATGGGGCCTACACACTCTGTATTTCAACTAAAAGCATATTGTCTGAAGGTGCCTTCAAACAATAAGCAGAGACGGTGTTTGTGCACGTAAATAGCTTGTGGTTTTCATCAGCGCAGCTCCTGTGCATCAGATCTTATCAGGTGTGCTGCCCAGGGGTGGGAGAGCAGGACTGCTGTAAAATGATCTGCAAGTGATTATACGCTTACCATAAACTGAAGTGTGTAATTTTTTTTTTTTTTTTGATGTTGAAATACTTTCTCTTATCTCTGCTTTATGTACAGAGACAGTCACAACAAGTAAGCCATTTGTAGATTGATTCCCACGAAAAGCATTCAAAACAGCAACACTGGCTGAAGCAATGACATATGTTTGGTGTGGAATTATCTGTTTTTCTGATCAATATATATATATAATTAATCAATTAAACAAACCACAACAACCCGCAGCTTACACGCCACAAAGTGAAGATGAGCAGAAGACTATACACCAGCACAACACACAAAATTACATTTGGATTGAATCCAAGAATTTTATTGATTTGAGACAGAAAATTACATAGATTGAAAGGCTCAGTTGTGAAGTTAATCATAATGGTAATTGTCAGTATAAAGTCCAACACCACTGAGATGAAGAAAATCCAGTGAAACAGCCAAAAACCTGGCAGCACCTTTAATAATTTAGATTGCTTCAACACGGTTTTGGAAGCTTCATAAAGTGCACTATTTACAGACTGCAGAAAGTAAATCAATACTACTAAGTGTTAAACCCTTAAGGCACAATACCAGACGAGGCCCCTGTTCTCTTGAAAGTACATAAACACATACACAGTGTTGGTATTCTTGCTCCGAAATCAACCCCAGAACGCACAGCAGGGGTTTCTTAATCATCCAGACTGCTTCTTTTCATTCACTATTTCATCTTTTCTCTGTTGCCAAAGTGAGGATTTACAAAGTGCTCTGAGGTTGTTTGTTTTTTTTTCTGACTGCACATTTAATGTGCTTGACTTGTGAGGAACATACTGCCTCTGTGTTGTACAGAACAGCTTCTCACGTCTTGATTGTTCTGTTCTGTATGAGTAAACATGGTTGTGAATAAATTAATCAGGGAATCAATAAATGCGTTAATGATCAGGGAATCAATAAATGCGTTAATGAATCGGTGAATCAATAAGGGAATCAATAAATGCATGAATGAATTGGTAAACCAATTCACTCATGAATGAATTATTAAAATGGGTAGTTATAGAAATTGAGAGATTACATATAAATGTATACATTTTTACGTATAGTTATATTTATAACACAGTTTAAAAACATCTGTTCCACTACAGGACCATTTATTATGAACTAGTAAAAGAAAAGCTGTTTAAAATTAAAAAAATAAATTTATACACATTCCCCTACACATTTATGTAAATTTTAACCTAAATCTTGATGTTAATAAACCAAAAATGTACACCTTATCGTCTACCCAGATAATGAATCAGTTACTCAATAAAGGTGTTGCTTATACGTGCCATGTCAGCAGCATGACAGCTTTAGTTGATGTATGGCATAAGGAAAAACAACTATCCTCCTGACTATACTGGGTTTGGAAAGCCATCTTCAGATTGACAAAATAATTTCAGGAAAAAACTTTGAAAGACAATCAACGACATTGCACCCCCAAGTGGTGACCCAGTTCTGTTTTAGTTACACAATGGCAGGAGCTCTGAGAGATGCTTAGTCAAACTCAGCAAATTTTATTGCTGTTCTTGCAGCTGTGTAACGATAATGAATGAATGTATGTGTGAGTCAGAGAAAATATGTTTAATTAAAGAAGCACCAACATAAGAATTTCTTAGGGCATCGTGCTTTTGAGCATATGACCTCTGTCTAAAGCCAATCAGCTTGGGAAAATATATACATATATATAAAATATATATCTTCATCATCATTAACATTACATGCAGTATATTATGTGGAATCTGTTATGGCCAGTGTTGGAGGTAACACATTACAAGTAATGTGAGTTAAGTAATCAGATTACTTTTTTCAAGTAAATTTACTTTTTTAAAACAAGTAATCCAAGTTACTTTGTTTTCCCATTTATTGACTGACAACATGATGTCCCCATGATGAGAGAAATTAAGTGCAGAGGCGTTGAGTGCGCTGTGTAAACATGATGGCTACTGTAGTTCTAGACTAAATGTAAGAATGCATTTACTCATCTCAATTGCACAAAAACAGATTCAGTATTCCTCAAAATGAAAAAAGAAAAAAAAACTGTGAAATGCAAACTCAGAATATTACGCAAACCTGCAATAAATGTTTAATAATACAAATATACTTTATGTATTTAATCTCACTTTAACCAATGTCTTTACTGCTGACATTCGATGATCCAGTTCAACCATACGAATAAGCAAAAATGACTTCAGATAAACATCACATTTGTGTTTCATTTTTTTCCATTTTATTGCTGAAGTAAGAATTTTGAACTAACTTTTCTCTGCATCATTTCACTTTTGGTATGAAATGGCCTTTATATTTGCCAAAAATATATAGAACTTTTTCAGCCCAGGTGACAAAAAGTAGCACAAAAGTAATGTAGTGCATTATTTTACATAAGAAAGTTACACAATTAGTTACTTTTGTAACTCATTACTTTTAAAAGTATATTACTCTAAAAAATAATTAATTACTAGCTACTAACTACATCTTCAACAGTGTAATTAGATTACTGTACTGTACTGTACTGTACTAATGACCTGATCTTTTTCTAGGACGTGTGATATGTGCTTTACCAAATTAAACTGATTTATGACAAATGTCTTCTGTTCTGTTTCTATAGCTGCGCTCTATCCAGGATCTGCAGACGGTTCAGACGATTAAGATTCTACGCTATGAGAAGAAAGTGGCGCTGATGTTCCTGATGATGATTTCTTGTTTCCTGGTGTGCTGGACGCCCTATGCTGTGGTCTCCATGCTGGAGGCCTTTGGCAGGAAGAGTGTCGTTTCCCCTACGGTTGCCATCATTCCCTCTCTCTTCGCCAAATCCAGCACTGCCTACAACCCCGTCATCTACGCCTTCATGAGCAGAAAGGTCAGCAGGGGTCACTCAATTCCACACACTTAAGCCGTGTTTCCACCGCAGGAACTTTCCCCAGGAACTAGGGACTTTGTGGTGGTACTTAGTGTGTTCTGACCGCAGGAACCAGGGTCTAAATTAAGTTCTGGGTAAAAATTTCCCCCTCAGAAAGTCCCTGCTCGCAAAGTAGTAATTTTTCAAAGTTCAGGAACTTTCGGGGGTGGGACTTGGGCATTGAACATGCTGATTGGTTGAGTTCATGCACCATTTTGATTGGTTGACTCCACGCAGCATTTTATTTTAACAACTGTTTTTAAAAGTCTGTTGTGGTGCGTGCAGTAACTTGAGATGTTTGCTATTCGAATCAACAATGGAGTTTAAAAAATAATGGATCGACAAGGTTCAAGGCTTTATTAAGCTTATATGCGGAGGACGACGAAATCCAGTGGGAACTGGAAAGTTGCGTGCAGTCCTAATCTTCACTGTACTTTAGACCGCGATGGAAATGCAGACAGCAACAGGTCTGTGGGGAAAAGTTCCTGGGACAAAATTGTTCCGGGTAATTTTGGTGGAAAAGTGGCTATACTAGCTCAAGTCAACATAGGGTGATTCTGTGAACTGTTGCAACCCATTGACAAATTGCAAAAAAAATAACCCTTGAGATTTAAAATAAATGTAATACAGTAAAATAATAATAAATAATAATATAAATAACTAAATAATTATAAATAAAATAATTGTATACAATTTTATACTATATTCAGCAGCATTTTACCTGTATTATTCCATGAATTTGGGAGCATAATGATTTTTTAATTGTATATAATGTTAAGTTTTAAATAATCAATCTTCAAATCATTCATTTTTGTTTTGTATTGTCTGATTTTAAAAGGAAGTTATCAAATATTGTAATGTGTATGTACTGTTTTAGTTTCATTTTCACTCTGTTTGCTCTATTCCTGTTTTTCTGTGTTCTCTAGTTAGTTTGTTAAAGGGTTAGTTCACCCAAAAATGAAAATTGTCATTAATTACTCACCCTCATTTCGTTCCACACCCGTAAGACCTTCATTCATCTTCAGAACACAAATTAAGATATTTTTGATGAAATCCAAGAGGTAAATGACTTGTCCATAGACAGCAATTTAACCGACACTTTCAAGGTCCAGAAAGGTACTAAAGACATTGTTAAAAAAGTCGACGTGACTGCAGTGGTTCAACCTTACTTTTATGAAGTGACGAGAATACTTTTTGTGCGCAAAAACAAAACAAAAATAACGACTTTATTCAACAATATCTTCTCTTCTGTGTTATTCTCATAAGTTGTTTACATCCAGCGCTTCAAGGTTATACGTCAGAACGCTGACTCATTATTGGCCGGCTTCTGCATCAGCATCACACGCATGCGTCATGCTGCTCACGTGATCAGCTTTGGCCAATATGGCATTCGGACGTAAACACGGAAGGCTTCACTGTGCTTGCTGCAGCGACTACGTAAGGATAATGACAGGGAAGAGAAGATACTATTGTTGAATAAAGTCTTTATTTTTGTGCACAAAAAGTATTCTCGTCGCTTCATAAAATTAAGGTTGAACCACTGCAGTCACATCAGCTGTTTTAACGATGTCTTTAGTACCTTTCTGGACCTTGAAAGTGTCGGTTAAATTGCCATATAGTCATATACCTCTCGGATTTCATCAAAAATATCTTAATTTGTGTTCTGAAGATGAACAAAGGTCTTACGGGCGTGGAACGACATGAGAGCGAGTAATTAATGACAGAATTTTTGGGTGAAATAACACTTTAATTAGTACCCACACCTGTTCCGTTTTATCTGTCTGTCTGTCTGTATGAAGCCTACTGAATGTACTGTATGTCATTTTGTGCAGTGCATTTTGATGAATGTATTTCCTCTTTCTGATTGGTCAGTTTCGCAGGTGCATGTTACAGATGCTTTGTTCTCGCCTGGCCAGTCTGCAGCACACCATTAAGGACCGCCCCCTGACCGGCATCGAACATCCTGTACGCCCCATTGTGATGTCACATAGCCGCGCCGACCGGCCCAAAAAGAGAGTGACCTTCAACTCTTCCTCCATCGTATTCATCATCGCTAGCAATGACACTCATCCTCTGGACATCACCACCAAATGGAATGATGCACCAGACATCGATGCAATTCAAGTTCGACCCCTTTGACATTTGCAGCGGATACATTAAAGAATGGCATTGAAGTTCATTAATATCACGCTAATTGAAAGTTTATAATATGCAGAAGATACAGCAACATCTCTTTTCATAAAGATGGAAACAAGGATTTCTTTATGCAGCATTAATGCAAACTAACTTTTGTGTAATGATCAGGACTTATGTGAATTATGTAATTTGTAACTGCTGTAAGTATTTAATGAAAATGACTTTGAGTTATTTATTATCAATAACAACTTCTCCTATTCTCCATCTCTTCTGACACTGAAACTTCCACCTTCACCCAGTTCCATGGGATGGTGAGATATCCAGCAGTTTAGGTCGCACAGTCCGTGAGCAGAATAAATTAGTGAGTGTGCTCAGATTAGGAACACAGTGTTCATACAAGGACTCTCCTGGAGGACATTTGTCAAAGGATGCAGCACCTCATCCAGACTGTCTGTCAGATCCACAGCGCCCCCTGGAGAAAAACTTTGTGTCCTTTTGAAACTAAGTCAAGCATCATCACTATTTCTACTGCTCAATTTTTAGATTAGGACTTTGTACAAACCCTTAAGTATTAAACTTTGGTGAGTTTACCTCAATTCGCGTTCCTTCTTGAGAAGAGGTGTGTTTTTCCTTTCCTATTATAGTAAATATACTTATGATTTTTCCTGGAGGGTGATGAAATGAGTGAAAAAATTCCACTGCGCCAGTAAATAAATATCTAGCAACCACTCAGAACACCCTAGCAACAGCATGACAACACATTGGAAACCACCCACATTAATGCAAAGTACTCACAAACAGCAATATCTAACAGTATATTTCTGAAGAATAAAAAACTTACACTAGAGTTGCGGTAAAGGTCACGTTAGCGAAATTTCGTGGGGGGGAAAAGGTTCATTGCCTATTGTTAATAGCAAAGCGATAATGGAGCACAACTCACAAAGAAGTCGCTTTAAAATCAGGCAGCTTTCTGTTGGTCAACGCGGCGAATCCGCGCGACCTTGAACCTGTTGCGAAATCTGCAAGGGGAACATATTTCGCCCAGAGATTGTATATTATAGGGAGATGAGAGGGTCTTACCATTGGAGAAAACGTAACGGCTAACTTAATCACGTGCGGCACCTCTCAGCCTATTGTGTAATGGCAGTGACATCAGTGCCCGCCGTTCAAAACTCCTTCCCTACATACCGCAAGAGTTAGCATTAACCGTTACGCTTTTTTGGCTAAAGGTTGCAGGCTTGCCTTCCAGTGGCGATTGGTGTGTCTCAATCAGCTTCCTAGCTCCCGAATCAGTATATCGTGTACACGAATTCGGGCACTGGTAAAGACAGTAAAGGATGCTGGTTCACTACACATTGGGACACTTATATTATGACTCTATTTCCGGCGACGTGACAACGTCCTCATTGTACAACATCACTACTGTATTTATGAACAACAGCAGAGCTGATATTTTTCTATCAGTACTTGTAATGTTATTTAAAGTACATTATGATAATTATTTGCTTGGTACATATACGTGCAAAATTTCAGCCGTAAATAAATTATAAATGTTAGCTAGATTATGTTCATTACCTGTCTAGCGATGTATGTTTATGCTGAAATATAATAAAATAATGGTTTGTATTTTTAAAAACATCTATCGTGCGTCGTTATGTATAGTGAGTTGGCTCACGTGATTGAAGTTTCGCGCTTCAGAACTTCCTTTAAGGGGAGCATAGTGAGCATCGATGCTCCCTGGTTTTCACGGTGCATTGTGGGACTTTTTAGGGAGCGAACGTTTCAGTGCCCTCGGAGGATTCTGTGATTGAGACAGCCCTTAAAATGGCTGACTCCCTGGTCAGTGCCCTGACTACTGAACTATGGAGCTGATTGAGACACACCATTTGTTTCGCCCTCGTGCGAACTTCCGGATTGCGAGGATTCCTACTGAAATGACAGGATTTCTCCCGCGCAAAATTCACTGAACAACGATACATTTGACTGCACCATACGATTTTTCCAGTTCTAAAAAAATAAATAATAAAATTTAAAATCCCCTGACGTGAACATAAAACTAAAATAAATAGTTTGTGATAATTTTTTTTTAAATTTATTTAAATTACAAAAGACATACTGATAAATGAATGTTTTAAAACGGCAGTTGAATGACTGAATGTCCGGTTGAGTGGTTCAGAAGGCATCTGTCTCATTCATAGATTATTGTCTGTGGAGGATTTGTGGGTTAAATGCAAACAAGGATTAAATTCAGTGACAACCATCAGGGCAGGAGGACTTAACATTTCTCCCACGCTAAAAAAAAAAAGAGGATATATTACAATGTTTTAGTTGTACTGAAAGTGAGATGGTGAAGACAGACCCATGAAGCAGAAGAGTTCAAGCATTTAGTGATCAAAAATTTATTTAGCCACATTTAACTCATTTTGAATCTACAAGAACAGTGATCAGATTGACTTTTAAATAATTACAAACAGTAGGCCTAATTATATCTTTATATGCTTAGAGATCACAACACCCATTTAGATGTATAGCAAACCAGATTAGACGTTCACTCTGAATGTCCTTTATTTCTCCTTCAGAACAATTTCAAGCTCATGGTGACTTATTTCAAGGAATATTCTGGATTTAGTACAAGTTAAAGAACCTGAGACATATGTTGATTTATCACCGAAAATACTGAATTATCTACACTTAAAATGGATCTACACAGGCCAAGGAAATAAACAGAACACTTTGAGAATTATTCCCACTTAAAAAAAGACAATAAATGTCTTTGTAAATAAACAACTAATAAATGTTTTACAGAATAACTAGTGTCAACGCAGCGTTCCTGTAGCTCAAGAAGTACAGCATGGCGCTAGCAATGCTAAAGATTAGCATACCAGGGAATGCATGAACTGTTAAAATGTATACCTTGAATGCAATATAAGTCGCTTTGCATTGCAGCATCTGTTGATGAAAAGATAAGTGCTTCAACAATCATACCAGCTGCACATTGCTGCTTTTAAACCATTTAGAGAGCTGGCCCAGTGTACTCCCATTTTAAGTGCACTACACTGAGGGTCTAGTCGGAATTATTTCCAGTGGTAATCAACATCATGCCACAAAACAGAGCTTAAATTGTACTGAAGAAGAGTATGAAAGGCTTTCCTGTGCATTGTGTCCTATTTATTTTAGAAGCGTTTTAAAGCGAGTATGCGGGTCCACAGATGCTCTACAGAGATGCTAGGGAGTTTGTGAGAGTGTCTGACCAAGACATACGTCCCTCCTGCTGCGGACACAACACCACACAGCCACAGACCTTGAGTGATCACCTGCAAAAGACCAGCAAGACATTAACTGATGGATCACAATCAATTAATTTTGTACTATGCGGTGAGAAAGTTTTAAGTAGAATCATGTAGGCTTCTAAAGGCATCTGCTGTGATGTCCATTCAGTTTGTACATTTATTATTAAATGAAAAGCACTATGTTTACATTTCACTTCATTAACAATGTAGTCTTTGATTTTAATTTTAAAAAATGCATTTATAATTATAGTCTTCACTACAGTTCAAAAGTTCAGCAAGGATGCATTAAATAAACTGATCAAAAGTGACAGTAATGACATTTACAGTGTTACAAAGGATTTCTGTTTCAAATAAATGCTGTTCTATTAAACTTTTTAATCCTGAAAATGTATCATAGTTTCCACAGAAATATATAGCAGCAAAACTGTTTTCAACATCGAAGATAATAAGAAATATTTCTTGAGCAGCAAATCAGAATATTAGAATGAATTCTGAAGGATCATGTGACACTAAACACTGGAGTAATGATGCTGAAAATTCAGCTTTACCATCACAGGAATAAATTACATTTGAAAATGTATTAAAATAGAAAAAAAGATATTTTAAATTGTAATAATATTTCACAGTATTACTATTTTTACTGTATTTTTTATCAAATAAATGCAGCCATGGTGAGCATAAGAAACATTAAAAATCGTAATGTTTTGAACGGTAGAGGTTTGGAATGGAAAACTAGCATACTGCTTACTGTGCAGTACTGGATAAGGCTTATTAGAAAAAATACTATAAACATTTCATACTCGCATTGTAGGATACAGAATTTTGCTATTGCACACATTCTAGAAAAAAATCCAAAAGCTTAACCATTCATTTCACAGTTTAATACACTGATTAGTTCCTGAACTACAGCAGGATATTTTGGAGTTTCTAATAAAAAAAACTTAATGAAACTTCTACCATCAGACTGTAATGTGCTATTATGATCATAACACTGATGGATCTCCACATTGAAATAATGTTTTGTTAATAGCTCAGGGTGGAAATGCTGTTTTAAAACTCTGTTTTCAGCCTCACACGGTTCCTGATTTCACACTGGCACGGGTCATTTGTTCTAGAGCACTTTACAACACAAAGGTTTTGTTTTTTCTTCACCTTATCTTGCCAATGCCAGCGATTCACCGCTTCATGGTACCGTGTTCTGGTGAACGTGACCTGAAAGGCAAGTAATCAGACATATGATTTAGAGAACAACATATCAACAATAAACAAGATGATACACAATACAAAAAAGCTCTTACCATTGTGTAAAGGGGGATGATTGTTTTTGGCATGATGAAGTGAAGGATATTGTCAAGGTATTTTCGGAACAGGAAATATCTGGAATTGACATGCGCCCTCATCTACAACACAAATCAAATAGTGAGTGAAGCTAATGGCAGCATTTAATGGTCTAGATCTTGGTCTGGTCTAAACTTCTTGAAAACAAATGTGTTGTGTGTGTGTGTGTGTGCGCGTGTATTTTTCACACTGCCATCAGTAATGAAGCTGACCTGTCTCGCTGTGGTCAGCATGTCGCATCCGATCAGCTGGTGATTACTGCTACAGTGTGAAAAAGTGTCAGTATGTATTTGTTCTGTAATGTATGTGTGCATACTGCATATAACTTAATGAACAGAAAAATAAGGACAGCTTTGCCTACATGACCTTGACATTGCTAGCTCCAAGTTGAGCTACAGGAATATTATTATATTATACCTTCATTTATACTATTAAAACGTAATCATTCCCATTTCCCATTTCACTATATATATATATATATATATATATATATATATGTAAGTGAGGATAGCAAAATAAAGTAAACTGTAATATATATATATATATAAATGTATTATAGATTTTAAAACATTTACATTAATATATTTTTCATAGGTTTATGAAATCCTCATATATTTTGGGGAATGTTATATTATGTTTGGGAATGTTATGTTATATTGGGAAAAGAAATGATTGTGCATTTATTCAAGATGATAGCCTAGCCTATAAGAAATGTTTCTTGAGGAGCAATTTAGCATATTAGAATGATTTCTGAAGGATCATGTGACACTGAAGACTGGAGTAATGATGCTGAAAATTCAGCTTTACCATCACAGGAATAAATAGCATTTTATTCTTTATTTCTATATTCAAATAGAAAACAGTTATTTTAAATTGCAATAGTATTTTTAACTTTTTAACAGTAGTGTATTTGAAATATATTTTAGCAATCATTTTTTTATGCCATATGGGTATTTTGTCCACCATCATCCATCCAATTATCCATCAACATCATCATTCCAGCATCTTGAACAACAATGTCAAATGAACTACCCTTGAGCCGCAAGTGACGTGGGAAGTCATGTGACTGCAGGAAGTGACAGCACCTAGTGTTCAGATACAGTATTGCAGCTGATATGAGTTACCTCTACATAGTTGTACATGGCCAGGTCAGCTATGGCGTGATCGTCAGGTACTCGGACTCTGCTGTATTCTTCAAGCACAGCAGCTGCAGGCAGAGTATAAGAAAATAATACATGTACTTCTATAATGTATCTCCAATAGCGGCTCTCCCCCTTTATTTATGGTTACGTTTTACATACGGTTTGAGCACTTTTTGTGTCCCTACAATTTAAGACCAAATATTTGGCCCTCTTAGCTTTTATACAGTAATTATAACCCATACTGATAACTAGCAATCATCCTGTGATTTTACTCTGGGATGAAATGATTCTAACAAGTATATTTAGATTTAAAAGACAGATTAACTTTTGAGAAATTGTATTAATTTATTTTTAATTAATTTATATTAAATTACTTTAAATTAATTAATTGATGAATTCCTTTCATTTCAGAAATGTTTTGAAATTAAATTTTCTTGTGAAGCTGGTTCTGTCTTACCAATGTTTTCATTCAACTGGTCCATAATCTCGTCGATAACTAAACAATCCTCAAAGCCCTGTGAATAGAAGTAAACAATGCTTTCTGGGCTTTCAGTTGTCAAAATTTGTGTGTGTGTGGAAAAAAAGATTATTTTCAACCTTTATTCTGACCCTCTGTCTGAAATGACGAACTCTCTATTACACTGTGCCTCGTTTACAAAACAAAATGCTCCGAACAAACATATAATTCTCTGCGAACCAGGATGCCATTACAATAAACCATCCACTTGTTCCTGACGCAGGGATCCTTCTGAAGTCTGTAGCTACAGAGACACAAACAAGCTGTTTAAACTTGACGCGTCAAAGCAAACGTTCCTTTACTCTTCCATTTGTCCTGTTGTCAGCAGACTCAAGCGCGTGGATGCGCCAGAAACTGAACGGGCGTCTGTATACTGTTTCCAATGTAGACAGCGTTACTGAATATAATGGTTTCTATTTGCTTTTAACGTCACAGTCACATCCAGTGTAGGCAAATATCAGCCGTTAAGCGACTGAACGGCAGTGGGCAGGGCCTATGGTGCAATGATTATAACTATTCTTCGATGTCTTGCTCTAGAGGCAGTCATATGCAAATGTATTTGCCCTTGAGACGTCACAAATCCCGCAATATCAGATATCTTGTTTAAATAAATGCTTTAATAATTTATAATGAGGACATTTTAAGCTATGAAACTTACAGGATGTTTTAATAGTACAAAGACCTCTTATATGTCAAAAGATCAAGGAAAATTTGTGACCCATTTAAAATAAGGTCCATATCAGGGTTATTATACTTATCTAAATTTCTGCATACTGTTAATTGCATTTCAGCTGTAAATTGCAAATTGATATTCAGGTTATGTTTACCTAATTGGGAGCAATTACAGCTGGAGACTAACTGAAAAAAATTGAAGCAGGTTGATCAGAATGAATATCCTTACCACCCCCACTTACCGCATTCATGCCTTGACCATAGAAAGGAACCACAGCGTGGGCCGCATCTCCCATGAGAACACACTTATCAAACAGATGATACGGGGAGCACTTCACCGAGACCATGGCCTGAGCAGGCAGCCGGAAGAAATCCTGTTTGAGAGCCTCACTGAGAAAACACAAACACACATAAACACACTCAGTCTGACAGAATACATGCACGAGGAGATAACGTACATGCATATACAACACTGGCTCTTTTCTTTATGACACAATGATTCACTGCTTAATTATGTTAATTATGACATTTAACGTAGGACAATCTCATCCAAAGCCTCCTTTGAATTAAAATAAAAACCTACATTTTGAGCATTCCACCTTGTATAATTACTTTGCACATTTACTAGTTATTATTCAGCATATATTATGAAAGACTGAAATGGAATATTTTATATAAAGGTCAATGTCAAATTAAGATGCAGAAGATAATTTAATATCATCACCGTCATTCTTGTTTTAATCCCGTATGACTTCCTTTATTCAGTGAATCACAAAAGGAGAGTCTTGGTCACCATTCACTTTGGATTGCATCTTATTTAGATACAATAAAGCAAATGGTGGCTGTGACTTTCATGAGTGTACTGTACTTTGTTTATATGAATAATTTAATACATCTAAAACATCATTGATGTAAGTGATGTCAAAATAATATTATCATGCACTAGCATTCAAACATTTGGGGTCAGTAAGATTTTTTTTAAAGAAATTAAAACTTTTGTTCAGCAAGGATGCATTAAATTAATCAAAAGTGACAGTAAAGACATTTATAGTGTTACAAAAGATTTCTATTTCAAATAAATGCTGTTCTTTTGAACTTTCTACTCATCTTTCAAAGAAAATTTTTTAAAAATGTTTTAAAAAATTTAGAAGAATTAAAAAATGTATCACAAAAATATAAAGGAGCACAACAGTCTATAACATTGATAATAGTAAGAAATGTTTCTTGAGCAGCAAATCAGCATATAAGAATGATTTCTGAAGGATCATGTGACACTGAATACTGGAGGAATGATGCTGAAAATTCATGTATTTTTGTTAGATCATTCAGTGCTCAAGTATGTGTAACATAGAGTGCTGAATTATTTTTACAAGCAAATGTAAATCTTGAGCAAAATGAGAAAATCTTCAGTTGACTCTCAAATGCTGAACAGCACACTGAGCTGTTTGAAACTCATTTACAGTTCTGTGAGGTTTGAAATCACTCACTGTCCTCACCCCTGTCATGTCAGTACTGTATCTCCCCATCACCTTCAGCATTCATATTAAAAAAAAACACCCACTGGCCTGTGGGTCTGTTAGACTGCAATTTCACACCTCACTAAGATGTACTTCAGACCTGTGAGTAGCATGAAGCAGACTGAAAGAGAGAGAGAACGAGCTGTACTCACACTCCTATTAGAGGTATAGAGTCAGGGAAGTATTTCTGGAAGAAACGAATGACCTCGTCACCGCTGCGGATCTTCTCGAAATCTTCAAAGGGCATGAAGAGGGTGCATGTGAATGTCCTGTCCTTCAAAAACAAAATCAAAAGGAACATGGTTTTCCACAAGGAAACTAAAACATAACCAAAGCAAAAGATTATAATGTACCTTCAAAATGCTTTTGGAGGCCGAATTATTTGAATTATTCATAAATCATTGTCATCAAACAGTAATTCTAAAATCCCTGAATATACTATGAAAAACCACAGACACTATGAAAAAAACAGAATATTTTATGTTGAAATTTGGGGAATATTAAGTGGAAATATTGTGAGAAGGTTGTATTTGTGCTGAAAGACCACATCAGAAATATAATAATAATAATAATCTAAAAAACTGAATAATCAAAGAAAACTTTAATAAATAATAAAATATTCTTTAATATTTTAAAAATACCGTTATTATTATTATAATCTCAAAAAACTTTTATAATAAAATATTCAATAAATATTTAATTCTATACAATATCCAAATAATAATAATATATTCTATAATTAATTCAAATAATAATAATCACAAATACTAATGAATAATCACATTTTTTTAATAAATAATACAATATTCTTTAATATTTAATAATAATAATAATAATAATCTTAAAAAACTAAATAGATAAACACAGAAAACTTTAATAAACAATAATATAATAAAATATTCTTTAATATTTAAAAAACAATAATAATAATAATTTATTATTATATAATAAAAATTAATAAATAATATTCTATAAAATAATAATAAAGTTAATAAATAATTAAATAAAATATTTAATGTTTAATAAACTTTAATAAATGATAAAATATTATTTAATATTTAATAAGAATAATAATAAATAGATAATCACAAAAAATAAAATAATAAAATATTATTATAAAATAATATTTTGTTGTTATAATAATAATCACAAAAATTAAAATAAAATAATAATGATAAAAAAAAATGAGTAAAAAACGGCAATATAACAGGGTAAAGGAAATTATTAAATGACCTCACCATGTTAGGCAGGGCAATCATCATGAAAGTGTTCCTGGGCCAAATGTGCAAATAATTGGGCTCCATCGCAAACTTAGAGGACAGGGAGAGAAAAAGAGAGATGTGAACAGACAAAATGGGGGCAGATATGTAAGGAAGATTGCCGGATAACATGCTGTGATGCTTACATCTCCATCTTTAGGAGGCATGGTGAGCTCCATGTACCCGTGGGGAATGTATGTCTGGCTGTAATTGAAACGACTTTGCCGTAGGAACTGCTTCCTGACGGCAGAGAAAGCTCCATCACAGCCTACGATCAGATCAGCCTGTATCTCCTTCCTTTGGCCATCAGGTCTGTTAAGAGATTAAATCTCATTTACATCTCTACTGAAATATAATCTAATTCACATTGAATATCCACAGACTGAAGTAAATTAACAAACTCTTGTGATCACATGACCCTGTGAGGCAGCCAAACCTGACCCCAGTGATGGAAGTTACATTCTTAAAGATATAGTTCACCTAAAATTAAAATTCTGTCATTATTTATTCACCCACATCATTCCAAACCTTCATGTTTGTTTGTTTGTTTTTTTTGATAAATGGAATAAATCTATGTGAAGACGTCTCCAAAAAAAAAAAAAAGAAAAAGAAAAAAAGGTTTGGAACGACACGAAAGTGAGTAAATAATGTCAGAATATTAAGAATATCATAGTATTATTTGACCAAAAACATGGCATTGCCATGTCCAACATGGAGACAGAAAGACATTTAGAGAGAAAGAGATCACTGTTTACCCAGTAAAGGTCATTGTTCCTGTTTTTGGACTCCAGTCGTGCAGCTTGTGATTAAAGTTCAGTGTAGTGTTTGGATATGCGTCTGCCGCTGCAAGAAATCATATCAATTCTGCATGTTTATTCAGTAAATAAAAGCGAATAACATTCATACGTTAGACCGCATCCCAGTTCACATCCTTGTACTAAGCACAAAATGTATGTACTTGTTAATTTACAGGTATTACTACTTAAATTTACTACCTTTTAGTCATCATGAAACAGCGTTCACAAATTTGCAACCATAGTCATAGTCACGGTTTTTCACTGTTAAATAAATGCTGTTCTTTAGAACTTTCTATTCATAAAAGAATCCTGAAAAAATATCACTGTTTCCACTAAAATATTAACCAAATCAGTATATTAGAATGATTTCTGAAGGATCATGTGACGCTGAAGACTGGAGTGATGATGCTGAAAATTCAGCTTTGCCATCACAGGAATAAATTACATTTTAAAAATATTAAAACAGAAAATAGTTCATTTAAATTGTAATAATATTTCACAATATTACTGTTTTTACTGTATTTTTGATCAAATAAATACAGCCTTGGTGAACATAACAGAATTCTCACATTTAAACATTAAAAAATCTTACCAACCCCAAACTTTTGAATGGTAGTTTATTTCTGATTGAATCTGGATATTTAACAAGAAAAGAAAAAATAGGAAAGGACGTGATTTTATCCATCAGGAATTGACCTGTTCCTGAAAAGTGGGCAAATGAATAAAGAAATTGAAAAGGAAGAGGAACACTTGCATACCATTTGGGATAGATATGCAAATAGGACGCAGGGTTTCTTCAAAAGAACCCAAAAAGGTATTTTAAGTAATGAAAGTGGTACCTTTATTATATTGAAATATGATTTGATATAAAGTGGCACATTCAGTCATTCAAATTGCTTTTGAATGAAGTTGGTTAAATGAACTGTTACCTGTTAGCAGCTCCTTGTTGAGGTTGGCTCTGTCCACTGAGAGGATGTACTACAAAAGAAAGAACACCATGACACTGAACAGTCATGCTTAGGGTGGTCAGTCAGATGGTGGAATGACAAGTTTAATTCCTATTATGCATGTTCTGGATTATATGGGATATTTTCAGTCTGAAATGATGGATTTATGACAGATTTGGAATTCAGTCACCTGATCTCCAATATACACTACAGCTTAAATGTCATAACTGTTTAAAAGCACCATGACACACATCACTGCCATCTGTCCATTACACACAGTGTGTGTGTGTGTGTGTTATGAGGGGATTACACAGCAGTAGTAATAAGATAATGATTAAAATGCAGTTCTGTTTCTGTCCATCTGCTGATTTCTAGTAATCATAATATCTGCAGACCTCATGATGTACAAAATAAACAATGGGTCAGAGAAACTTGAGCTTTTTCCATGTCCACTGTTTTTATATCTGAGCATATCTGCATATCTGAGGGCTTTTTGCCTCAAAAGCCAACATGAAACAGTGTTTCACCACCAATTTCCAGGCTGTGATATATTTCTGAGTGAAACAGGATATTCAACAAGGATACTCAGAACAGTGGTTCTCAAATAGTTTTGCTTTATGACTAATATTTAATATTTAACATAAAATATTCTATTATAAAACAGTGAATATTATGACATTTCCAAAAAATGCAAATGTATTAATTTGCAAAATTATCCAAATAGTACGGAGCCCCGCACATAACATGCAGGAAAAAAATAGTAGGCTAAATCATGCGCATGATTTACTAATTTGCTCCCTCGATTTATAAATCATGCACACAATTAAGCAAATCGAGGGAACGAAATAGTAAAACGTGGGCACGATTTAGTAAATCGAGGGAACGGATTAGTAAATCATGCACACAATTTACTTTTTTTTTCTTGCATGTCATGTGCGGGGCTCCATAAAATTGTATACTTCTAACTTTTTTAATTAGTTTTCTTATTAGTTATTAGGGTTTTTTTTTTTTTAATAATGAGGGAATGTAAAGCAACCTATCCATTCATTTGATGTCAACCACAAAATATATTTTCCTCCCTTTTCAATATTTATTTACATTTATATATATTTGACATATATATATATATTTATCTTTTTGTGTCATAATTCCTTATTACATGGAATGGTGTAGATTCAGTATGACAGGAAGTGAAAAATAAGTGCTGATTTCTCATAAACAGAAGGAAAAAAGGCAATGCCAAAGTCCTAATTGCCACTTTTATGTGTGTGTTATGATTGTAATGATTAACAAACTGGTTTTAAAGGAGAAGGTTGTATTGACTCTGCTGGGGTCACTGGTCATGGTGCTTAAGCTATGTATCAGCAGACTCCATCATGCCTGAATGTATGTCTGATGTAAATGTTCTCAACTAGTGGGTAAATAACCCTATAACTGCTCAACAACCTTTGACTGAACTGCTATAGCGTATCTCATCTCCTTGGTTGCTTATATATTGTTGCAAAATGTAAACTATATTATCGCCCAGCTCTAATCTGCTAAATGCAACTATAAGGCATGAAGTTATAATAAACATTACCATCATGATTTTCTGTAAAGCTGCTCGGAAACAATGTGTATTGTGAAAAGTGTAATACAAATAAGTTTGACTTGACTTGACTGAGGTAAGCATCCAGAGGGTAACAATTTGAAGTTACTACATGTGAATATGAATGTGTAGATCTGATGTGTAAATAGTTATTTGTTACCTGTCCCTTCTTGCCATAGGGTATGGGAGAACGTTTTCCATTCATATTATGGATCATACGGGCGTGCATTGGAATGCCTTTAGAGACTATCTACAAGAAAGAAAAAAAAAAAAAAACAGATTTGACTGTCTAAACTTACTGCTAAATACATTATATCAGCAAGGAAATAGTAGCAGATATTTATTTAACTTATTTAATTTTCAGCATCATTACTCCAGTTTTCAGTGTCACATGATCACATGAGAAATCATTCTAAAATGCAGATTTGCTGCTCAAGAAACATTTCTTATTCTTATCAATGTTGAAAACACTTAAAGTCCCCCGTGGTGAAAATCAAGTTTTTAATGTTGTTTATATCTATGTGGTGTTTTTAATGTGCTATAAGACAAACCATGTTCAAATTCATAAGTCAACACCACTGATGGGTATTTTCTCCTTAAAAGTCCAGTGAACCAAAGACAGTCTCAAAAACGCGGTTTGAAATCGCTGGTGTTTGTGACGTCACAAACAACCTTGTAACTAATCACGTCAGTGTGTGAATGTCAACGAGTGGATCTCTGAGCTGGTGTGAATGAGTGGAGGCGGAGCTAATTTGCATATTCATAGAACCGCGTATACTAAATGAGTCAAGGGTGTAGAGTTACATTCAAGCTTTTTTAAGGCATGAAGAAATTTAAGTAAAAAAAACATTTAAATATGTCATTTTGATGATCAAAGATGAGTTTTAAGGGTTAAAATGATTGAATACAGGAGGACTTTAAATACATCCTTGCTGAGTAAACGTATTATTTTTTATTTTTATATACTGTAAGAATACTTTTATTCAGCAATTTTATTCAACTTGTAAGATATTTTAAGTTACTTAAGTACAATACTTGGAACTAAAGCCAGAGGGCAATGAATGAGTCGATTACTGAAGCCCCTAAACTACCCTAAAATCTAATTTGGGAATGATCTGGGTTGATGGGAATGTTGTTCCAGGACCAACAAAGGATGTTGATCCAGGCAGATGTCCTGCTTAGGTAAATCACGTTATGCATTTTAAATACAAGGGCTCACAGCAGCTGCATCCATCCACCTCATACATCTAAAGCTTCAGACTGACTGTCACACTCTGTCAGATATGAAAAATCGTGTTAACTCAGGGTTCCTGAGTCTGGGATTCCTGGTTCGGTCAGGCTGAAAAGTCATACAACTGTAAAATAACCAAATCACAGAGACACAGAACTCTGTGCTCACTGTATGTGCCAACAAAATACATTAGAACTCTGCTCTAAAATTCAATACTTCTGTAATGACTGTGTAAGTACTGAGTGTAAGTACCATTTGACCTAGTTTCACATGTTCACACTTCCTCATGGTATTTTCTTAACTTCCCTCTGTGGAAAAGTTTGAGATTAGCTCAGCCATCACTAGTTGTTATAGAAAATACTAGTTAGGCAAGTTCTTTGCGAATAAGCAATTTCATGCCTCTAAAAAACATAAATTGTGATAGAAATATGTAAAATAATGAACCCAGCTGCAGAGGTATTGTGTATTTTAATAAATCTCCTGAACTGTAAGTCATTGTGGATAAAAGCATCTGCTAATGGCTACTTACTACTTGTTCAAAACACTGTGCTATGCATTATTTATAAGAGTGAAAATATGTTTCAGGAGAAAATCTGTTTTTATGATATCTTTCCAGTTTGAGCAACTATAATTAGCTCTCTTATGAAGAGGACACAAATGTATGTAAACTGCATGAAACTCCCACAATAAACAGGTTAAATGACTAAACCCACCTTATCCTCCATCCCCACATGTTTCAAGGCCTGGCGCCCCCTATGGGACAGGGCCAAGTTGATGCTTCGACCCCTCACGACTTTTGCCTGCCGAATATCTAACAGGATAAAAAGTTTAAATGAATGGGTTAGTAAAAACACAAGTTAGGAAGAAATTTGAATCCCTTGTTCCTGTCTAAAATGGTCTAAAATCCTTCCACAAGATTGTAAGTGTGCTTAAAGATTGTGCAGTATGTGAAATGAATAATAAAAAGTGTAGCGATGTAACTGAGATGCAGAATTAATGTTGGTTTGAGAGATAGATCATGTCTTCACCTTCCCGAGATTCAAATACTTCAACGTCAAATCCTCGTTTGGCAAGGAAGCAGGCGTTCAAAGATCCAACCTAAATTGACAGGGTTAGAGTAAGAAATAGATTACGACAGTAATAATATCCGCATGTACTAACAAAAAATACAAACGTGTCAAAGTGATTGCATGTTTTTTTGGATATATGCCATGATAATACCATTATATGCACTGAAATAAATTGGAGTGCATGGTATTTGAAAATATTAATAATTTACCATCATATTGTACCATGATTCAGTCACAGTACATTTTTGTAAGAGTGATGAAAATTACATTGGATTTTAGGGCTTCTGGAAAGCTTGCAATGATTTTTATTTCCGATGAACTTATACTTAAATATAAACTTTTAAGCCTATTAAAGTAGAAGGAATTAAAGAGATAATGCAGAACTTTTATTTTAATCATTTTATTTTAACTGGGTACTGCTGAACTTTCTCAGGCCCAAAGGTCAAATATCATTGCACCATATTATTTACAGACAGTATTCTTGAGCTTTGTGCCAAGTGCAGTATTATTGATTATATTTTTATCATCAATCTTATTGATGTCACATCCTTAAGTATGATATCAGAAGAACATTCACCCTAAAGTTGGTTTATACATCTACAAACTTGATGAAGACACTTGATGAAAATAAGAAAAGCACACACATGAATTCTGTTGTTAGTCAAAAGGCATCAGGGGGAGGGACATTCAAATTATAAAGTGCATTTGATTGGACGAAAACTCTGCAGTGCAGGATGAGTCATTGATATCTTGATCCATTTTACTTAAAGGAACACTCCACTTTTTTTGAAAATAGGCTCATTTTCCAACTCCCCTAGAGTTAAACAGTTGAGTTTGACCGTTTTCAAATCCATTCAGCCGATCTCCGGGTCTGGCGGTACCACTTTTAGCATAGTTCATTGAATCTGATTAGACCGTTAGCATCTCGCTCAAAAATGACCAAAGAGTTTCGATATTTTTCCTATTTAAAACTTGACTCTTCTGTAGTTACATCGTGTACTAAGACCGACGGAAAATGAAAAGTAGCGATTTTCTAGGAACTATACTCTCATTCAGGCGTAATAATCAATGAACTTTGCTGCCGTACCAGGGGTGCAGCAGGCGCAATGATATTACGCAGCGCCTGTGACCCCCTGCTTGCACAGGGAGCGTGCCTTGCAACCATGGAAACATTTGTGAGAGACACTGCGTGATATCATTGCGCCTGCTGCACCCATGGTACGGCAGCAAAGTTCCTTGATTATTACGCCGGAATGAGAGTATAGTTCCTAGCCATATCGGCCTAGAAAATCGCAACTTTTTTCATTTTCCGTCGGTCTTAGTACACGATGTAACTACAGAAGAGTCAAGTTTTAAATAGGAAAAATATTGAAACTCTTTCGTCATTTTTGAGCGAGATGCTAACGGTCTAATCAGATTCAATGAACTATGCTAAGCTATGCTAAAAGTGGTACCGCCAGACCCGGAGATCGGCTGAATGGATTAAAAAACGGTCAAACTCAACTGTTTAACTCTAGGGGAGTTGGAAAATGAGCCTATTTTCAAAAAAAGTGGAGTGTTCCTTTAACAGGAATGGTATACATTTGAAATGAACCTACACCAGCATACAGATGACCATAAAGTGCATAGACTAAATTGCCCTAAAGTCTCATTTTAATGTGATTCATCTTAAAATGTCAACACCTTCTGTAATAAAATGGAACATTTACAGAGTTTCATAACCACTCTGTCAATCATTAACATGCTCCTCATGTATGTTATAGTAGAATTACTATCTCTGAATTACTGTGATTAACAAAAGGTTACATTCTAAAATAACTGTCCACTTGTTTTTTATAGCAAACATTCTCTAATCAGTACAACATATAACAGAACTGAGTCAGACACACTACTAATTCATTTTTTCCTTTCATTTATCAGTCATTTTCTGAGTCATTCTTCAAATACTCAAACATCCAGAGAGTGTTTTGATATAGACAGTAAATGGTGATTGAGAGTATTTTAAGATATGTAATCAAGTCATAAAGATGCAATGATTCTCACCAAACCGCCTCCCACTACCGCGATCACTTTCCTCTTACTGCTGCTGGATTCATGTGTGTGAGAGGAAACAGTCTCCATGTTTAACAGTTCTGAGGTATTGGATGAGTTAAAGGGGGTCTGCTGGAATCAGACTGTGAGTGAATGAGTTTCTATGAGTTTTAAAGCAGGGTTATGAAGGAGGAGCGACACAAAGTCAAACATCGACCAACACAGGATCAGCAGGTAGCCGTTTATCAGACCTTTAGTCACACAGTGTGATCATGATTTAACTCAACCAAACTACACACATACACTCACACGATTTACGTGAGATTAGTAGAGTATAACTTAACAGTAAAAAAAAATAATTTTAATCAACCCAGAGTTTGTAAACAATAGTGGTAACACTGAAAACACCCGGGTTTAAAACTCAGCTCATATCAATGATGTTAATGGTTCATATATTCTTAAAGAAATGTAATATCACCACCTAGTGGAAGTGATTAAAACTACACGGATTAGTGTTCGACGTCAGGACAACACTGACGCATCCACAACGTGATTGCGTGAACGTTCAGACTGGTCAGTCTTTTTATCGGTCATGGGTATCTGAGATATATTCTGTAACGGTCGTGATCTGTCAAAATTTGATTACTCATAATCCGTGAGAATGATTTCGGGATTTTACCTAACAAAAACTGCCGTGACCCGGATTCGAACCGGGGTTGCTGCGGCCACAACGCAGAGTACTAACCACTATACGATCACGGCGAGCCACTCGGAGGACGGACGTGTTGCATGAAATTCAAAGGGATGATTGTTAAAGCAGGCACAACTTGTGAATTTTTAAAAATTTTCTCGAAACCTTACAGCTTTAATTAGGAATATTGAAGAACAGCAGTTATAGCAACGTATTAAACAGGCAATTTGTGCATAAATTTGTAAGCTCATCACCACTAATCAGCTCTGAATTATTTTCCTAATTTCCAAATTCATAATAACTACCAGATTGTACTCTTATTCTGATTTTTAAACGTGCAACCCCACGCCCCGAGGACTTTTTATTTATTTATTTTTAGTTGTTTTTCTCTTTTTTTTCTTGTTCTGTTTTAATTTTGTAAGCCTAATTGTATAACGTTCACTATTTGGATTTGAACGAAAGTTCATGTATAATGTTAATTTGATTAAAAAAAAACTAACACTGAGCTTATACATATTTATACATTTTTTTAAATTAAAACTAAAATTTTAAACTAAAATCTTGATGTTTACATCCATGTTATTTCAATTACCATTTATTATTTATATTATCATTCAAAACTAGGGAAAGAAACCGACAGATGGACGCTTAAATCATGTGTCTCTTTAAATACTCAACGTGCTCTCCACTAAACCTGGATGTGGGTGTGGTCTGTTTCATAACGTCAATTGTAGGCAAGGCGTGACTAAGCAATTCCAACAACTTCAGGAAAACAAAGGGGTATTTTAAACATATATATTTGATACGAATACTTGTTCCGTGTGCGTATATATTTCACGTCTTTTGTAATATCTCATATTAAATGTGAATTAATGAAAGGTGCGTAAAAGCTGCGTTGTATGCTCTGAGATTGATTGGTTACGTCTGCAGAAATCATGGCGTCCTGACGTCTTAAGCAGAGTTTTGATATCCAGCACTGAAGTATGCAGAAATGTGTTAGCCGGTGGGCCCTTACAGCGAGTTATCTTCAGATTTTATGATATTATCCACAGTTTTCATTCGAAGTATTAGGTAAGTGTCAAATATATGCTTTGTTTTTTAGTTCGTTCAGCGAGCGGCCCTGTTCGCTGGCGTCGGGCTCGTGTGTTGCTCTCGCGCGCGATAGCAT
This sequence comes from Mylopharyngodon piceus, assembly GCA_039654765.1. NCBI lineage: Eukaryota > Metazoa > Chordata > Actinopteri > Cypriniformes > Xenocyprididae > Mylopharyngodon > Mylopharyngodon piceus. The sequence goes on from CM077450.1 coordinate 8,920,325, forward strand.
TTGCTCGTGACACAGTATCTCACAAACATTTTATATTTTCATTCTGAAGATGTTTGAGTTTTAAGAATTTGTCATTGTTGTTTTATATAACTCCGCATTTAGTCAATGTAAAAAAAAAAAGACGACACGAAAACGCTGGAAGCCGACTGGACTGTTTAAACTAGACTAAACTTACGCTAAAACTAAACCTACAAATAGCAAAATCATTAAACTTACACTTAACTAACGTTACACTAATGTAATGTAAAAAAAAAAAAAAAAAGCTCAACTAAAGCTCTCAATGTACTATTAAACTAAACAGATTAAATGTACAGTTCAACTAAAGCACTAAAGTTTCACTTAAACTGTAAGACTAAACTTGCTTTTAAACTTAACCGCTATTCTAGTGGACTGAATTTACGTTTCAAATAAACTAATGGGCTAAATTGACACTTGCCCCCGGTTTCAGAGACAAGGCTTAAGCCTTAAAATGCATGTTTGAGCTGTTTTGACTGAATGCAATATGCACTGAGCTTAAAATATATCTTAAAACATGTCAATGCCATTGGTTTGTCTCAAGATGCACACCAGTAATGTTTTTTTCTAAGGCATGTTTATAAAAGCTACTTAAATGTCCTAAATGAACTAAGGTCTAATCCTGGCTTAATCTGAGCCCGGCTTAATCAAATCCCTGTCTATGAAACCAGACCTTAAAGTACTAACTGTTAAGCTAGTCAGTTTCTCAGTAAACTAAACTTACTAAACAAATTTTAAAAGCACTACATTTTCACTTAAGCTAAATTAATGGGCTAAACTTCATTTAAATTATGAAACATGAAATAATTCAAATTCTACTGAAACTAAAAGATGTTTTAATTCACATTTTAACCTGAATGTATATGTTTGTCTGATTGTGTTTTTGGGGGAGCCGTGGTGGTCTGTACTTGTGTTGTGGAGCTAAAATTTACTTGTCACATGGAGTGTGTTTTGCTTTTGACTTTGTTTGATAATGCCTGACTTCTTAACACTGAATAAATGCCTTTAGTGTATCCAGGCGTGTCTCGACTCTATCTGTCAGAATGAGTGATCCGGCTGTCAAGAGGGTGGTGAGTGATATCATTCGTTCTCCAGAAGACAAACGGGAGTATCGAGGACTTGAGTTTACAAATGGGCTGAAAGCCATTCTCATCAGTGACCCTACAACTGACAAATCATCAGCGGCACTGGATGTCCACATAGGTAAATGGGAATTTCTTTATTCTTTGCTCCATTTTGCACACATCTGATTGATGTATCACTCCACTTGCTTTCTGCTCCCTTCTATTTTAACGCAGACCATTTATTATTAACCTCAAAGACATCTTGGCCTCAAGTCTTCATTATTGGGCATCAATAACTACGTTTTAACAGAATTGATTGAGTTGCCTCTATCTGTCTTTCTGTAGCTTTCCCCTCCACTAAAAGCAGTTTTTAATAATCCAGACCTTGGTGGCTGCCCTTGTCCTGGTTTTATGTCTCAGTTGCGGAGAGACACTCAGAAAGCCCACGAGAGTTTTGAATAATTTTGTTTCTGAACAGGCCACTCTGTAAAAGTCATCGAAGCCTTTCTTGTGTCAAGTTAAGTCTTTTCTGCCCTATAATTGAAAAAAAACATTTGATTTGAATTACAGCTGTAGTTCTGCCCAGAGTGTCAACACAGACGTATGGGTGGGGTTAACTTAGCTTTTAACAATCAAATCGCTTTATAATGCATGAGTATGTAAAGAACCATCCTTTGCATGAAATGTGTTGAAATGTGTGGGTAAAGATGTAGGTCAGATAAAAAGATGTGTCATTGCTTATCTGCAATACTCACTCATTGCACTGTAAAAGAGCCTTTGTTAATATGGACAAAATCACAACTGAATGCATTGAGGTCATGAGTGATTTCTTTTCTAAAGGCTTTGTTCGTGCTGCACACTATTCCGATTAGTTTTCAGATCCGAAAAGTAGACTAAATGATCCAATCATTTGCACAATGGCAGGGTTGTTAGTGGCCCTCATTCATTAAAAATCAACCAGAATGAATTTAAGTCGTTAATAAATCAGTTCTTGTGTAAATTGTTACATTTATTTCAGTGTAAAAGATAATGTTTTGAGTGATTTGCACATTCATTCTGCTTTTTCATGCATTTGCTTCTTGAAAGTGTTCAACGGTCTGATTTGAGTCCACATGAATCTGGAGTAAATGATTCATAAAATGATTCTAGCGTACATTGTCCTATTGAATTCAATGTGACAATTGAAATGGAAAAAAAAGTGGTTTACTAACAATGTGTTCATGTAAATTTGATGCTTTTTCTGTTTTGTTATATTTTTTTATTTATTTACTTTTGCTGTTCAGACTAGAAACAACTCAGTAGATTTGAATCGGATTCATGCTGCCTGTCTGAATGGTGGCTAAATACTTGGAAACCTGTCTGACAGTATATTATGATGCAGTCAGTTGTCTATGCTTTTTAATGCCTTTAATGCTGTAGCTTACCTTCATGCAGACGTTTGTGTAAAAATATGGGTTTAAGTAAGCATGAGTTTCTTGAATATGCCTGAACCTGTTGTCATCCACTGAAGAAGTCAACTCGATTTACAAGTTTGTCAGCGCACAAGAATGTCTCTTTTTGTGTCAAGAGTGGTGTCAGTGTTTTCTTGCACTTTCTAATATCCTGCTTTTCTCTTCTAATTGCCCTGCAGGTTCTTTGTCGGATCCTGAGAACATTTCAGGGCTGGCCCACTTCTGTGAGCACATGCTGTTTCTGGGCACTGAGAAGTACCCCAAAGAGAATGAGTACAGCCAGTTTTTGAGCGAGCATGCCGGCAGCTCCAATGCCTTCACCAGTGGAGAGCACACAAATTACTATTTTGACGTATCCCATGAGCATCTTCAAGGAGCATTGGACAGGTAAATGAATCCAAAAAAAGAGCAATTGGTGAATTATTAAAGAGTCATCTGCAATGCTGGTCTGTTTTAGATGCTGAAGAGCGATGCGTGCGCTGTTTGAACTTGTGAAAGGGTGAACAGGGTTCAGACCTTCAGGTGTCACGGTGTCTCTCGGTGTGGAGTTACATGTCCAGGAGGAATCGGGTTGCTGGGATATAGAGAGGAGAGTTTCCCCCGGAGCCCATCTGCTCCTGTGACCCAGAGCACCACCTGCTCATTGAAACATTTAAATGATTCATGATTAATCTCCAAAAACTGGGTCATGACTCTTTATTAAAAAAATAAATTCACTATCATTCAAATCCAATCAGACTGGACATTTTGGAAAGCACAAGTAGGAATGTGTAAGATACATTTTGAGGGTGTACAAAGAGCCAAATTCATTTGAATTCAATCAGGCATGCACTGAAAGCACACCTGGACCCGCCTCTCTGAAATTCTCATTGGTCAACATATATGTATGTATACGTTAAGTTTTTTTTTTTTTTTTTTTTTTTTTTTTTTTTTTGCAGCAGTAGTTTGCATGATGGAATGTATTTTTGCCAACTGTTTGCATGTTTTTTGCAGTGCACAATCCTTGAAGTCAGGGGATTCATATAGTGCTTTGCTGTATCTTAAACTTTAGTTTGTTAGGCACCCTTAAACTTGCCATTTGCCCATTTTTACATATTTATTTACATATTTGACAAAAAAAAAAAACACGCATGTAACTTGAAGCAGTGCTAGGCCCTGTCCCAAATGGAACCCTAAGCCCTCACAATCTTCTTCCGAGTCAACACTTTTGTGACGTAATGCTGCTTTGACAGTCTGCTGTGGAGCTTGCAGGCTCAGCGAAATTGTGCTTTGAGGGCGCATGTTGGCCCTCGCGGGGGCGCTCGCGGGCACCCTTCTGAAACTTAAAATACAAATGGGACACCCTACAGCAGGGGTTCCCAAACACATTCCTGGAGCCTCCCCCAGCACTGCACATTTTGCATATCTCCTTTGTCTGACACACCCATTTCAGGTCTTGGAGTCTTGACTAATGAGCTGATGATCTGAATCAGGTGTGTTTGATCAAGGAGACATGGAAAACATGCAGTGTTAGGGAGGCTCCAGGAATGTGTTTGGAAACCCCTGCCCTACAGTATTGTAAGTCGACAAGACTGCAAGTGCACATAAAGTGTGCCATTTGGGACAAAGCTCTAGTGTCAGAGTCACTGATGAGTATGTTTATTTGCATGGCAGTTGCCATTCATGTCAATTTGCATGCTTTTAAGATCAGATTTTATTTATTCAAATGATTTTTAACAGGAACGTGGAGTGTTCTGCAGCTGTAAGCTGACGTTGACTGTATAAGCAAACTTTATCAAGTACTGCATTAAATGGCTTTTGACTTTGTCATCCCAGGTTTGCCCAGTTCTTCCTCTGTCCTCTGTTTGATGAGAGCTGTAAGGACCGAGAGGTGAATGCAGTGGATTCAGAACATGAGAAGAACCTCATGAATGACGCATGGCGGCTGTTTCAGTTGGAAAAAGCCACCGGGAACCCCAAACACCCTTTTAGCAAGTTTGGCACTGGTATGGAAATGCTGCACATCTGATTTGATTGCATCTCTTTCATGTAGATATTGTCCTTACAGACCTAATATCATTTGAAACATCCCTTTTTCCCCATAGAGTACTGTAAAAGCTGTCTATACTTCATTCTCAGTGAAGGACAGGAGAAAGCTAGAGGATAATGTCTGATCAATTTAGCGTAATCTACTCTGAGAAGATTTATCTGTACCCAGAATAGCCAGATGGTGGCGGCCTTGAGTTAAATAAGGCTTGCTTGCTCTTAAAAAAAAGTGGTTTGTTCTGTGTTAACCAGCACCATTCAGAGAAAAGCAGATGTGAATTAATTTGGTGAAATTAAAGAGTTAGTTCACCCAAAATTGAAAATTGTCATTAATTACTCACCCTCATGTCGTTCCAAACCTGTAAGACTTTCGTTCATCTTCAGAACACAAATGAACATCTTTTTGATGAAATCTGAGAGCTTTCTGTCCCTCCATAGACAGCTACGCAACTGACACTTTGACACTTCAAAAAGTTCATAAAGAGATCTTAAAACGAATCCATATGAATTGAGCGGTTTAGTCCAAAATTTTCTGAAGAGAAACGATCACTTTATTTGATGAACAGATTGAATTTAGGCTTTACAAACTGTCAAATGGATATTGACATTCTTATCCATGTAGGTTCTTTTCCACTAATTTGTGTTTTTGTGATTGTCTCTTTTGTTTAGGCAATAAGTTAACCCTTGAGACAAGGCCGTCTCAACAGGGCATTGATATCCGTGAGGAGCTGCTCAAGTATCACTCCACTTACTACTCCTCAAATCTGATGGGATTGTGTGTGCTGGGCAGAGGTCAGTCACCAGCCACATTAAATCCCTTAAATCATTTTCTTACATTTTGAACTCACTAGTGGATAAAGAACATTTTCCTCATTTCAGTCTGCCAGCTGTTCACATACTCTGTTTAATAAAAAAAAATATCTGAATCCTCAGAGTTTTGTACATAAATGTAGCTGACAGTTAATGCAACGATCAGTGAGCTCCTTGCAATGCACAGCAGATTTCTCAGTTTGGTCTCAGTATGACGCTGAATCTTTCATGAGATCTGCCTTGTTCTTTGTCATTCTGTTGAATGATTCATAGTTTGTTTTTGCACAGACGAGTACGTATTCTGAAGGGTGTGGAGATGAAGCGCTTGCATTCTGAGTTTAACCTTGTGTCTGACACATTTTGACAGAGACGCTGGATGATTTGACATCTATGGTGGTGAACCTTTTCGGAGAGGTAGAGAACAAGAATGTCCCTGTCCCAGAATTCCCAACACACCCTTTCCAGGAGGAACACCTGAGGGTGAGATCTAAGCCGTAATCGTGCACTCTACATCCTTCAGAAATCATTCTAATTTGCTGCTCAAGAAATATTTCTTATCAATGTTGAAACGGGTTGTGCTGCTTAATGTTTTTGTGGAAAATGATATATTTTGTTCAGGATTCTTTGATGAATATAAAGTTTAGAAGTACTGAATTTATTTAAAATGTCTTACTGTCACTTTTGATCAATTTATTGCATCCTTGCTGAATAAAAGTATTAATTTCTTAAATAAAAAAAATCATACTGACCCCAAATGTTTGAACGTTAGTGTAAAGCAATGACTTCATTTTGTGAATGAATAATTTTGAATTAATTCTATCGGTATTAAACTAGTTTGTAGCACACAATTTCCTTTATTTTCCTCTTAAGGAGTGTTCGCTGCTACTGTTTTCTTAGCGTCTGACTCAATCTTCATTTCTTCTCTCTTCCCCCACAGCAATTTTATAAAGTCGTGCCTATCAAGGACATTAGAAACTTATACGTGACCTTCCCCATCCCAGACCTTCAGAAGTACTACAAATCAAATCCCGGTCATTATCTGGGCCATCTGATCGGACATGAGGGTCCAGGGAGTCTTCTGTCTGAGCTCAAAGCTAAAGGTGAGAGAGTTTGTCAGGAAAGATAGATTTTGCTTTAAGTGCCCAAATGATAAAACAGACGACAAAATCTTAAGTAAATTGTGACTTAAGAATCAAACACAGCATTTGACTTGTAAAATATTGGCTTGGATCCATATATTTTAGTTCTCAGCTGTGTTGTATCCATGTATTCATGGAAGCACTCTCTCTCCTCAGGATGGGTGAACACGCTAGTCGGAGGCCAGAAAGAAGGAGCCAGAGGATTCATGTTCTTCATAATTAATGTGGATTTGACAGAAGAGGGGCTGTGTAAGGACCTGGCATGTTTTTGTGTATTTGTGTTGTTCAGTATATTTTTGATTGTTTGAGCTGTATTTTCTGTCTCTAGTGCATGTTGAGGATATCATCTTCCACATGTTCCAGTACATTCAGAAGCTGAGGACGGAGGGCCCTCAAGAGTGGGTCTTTCAGGAGTGCAAGGTATGAACATTTTTGTTAAAGTAGGGCCCTATGATTTCCATGATGTGGAAAATACTGATGGAATCATGGAATTCAGTCATGAAAATCGAATTTAGTGTGTAATTTGGAATGTCACTGAATTTGGCCAAATTTGAATGAATAAATCAAAAGTATGGCTGTACGTTTCACCATTTCATTTAATAAAACTATTGTCAAAAACACAAACTCATTGCAACCCTTGAAAATAAAGATTTGGTTTAATTTGATGAAATTATGACAAATATATTACTATTGTACAATGGAATGTACTTCTCAAAATAACAAAAAGAATAGTTTATTAAAATGTTCTCTTAGGAATATCACACAATTATTCGTCAATGTTTTAATTAAAACTGTAAACCTCTCTTGTGCAGCACTGTTTGCCATAAAATTTTTAAAAAATTACATTTTAAATGTAAATTAAATTTTGTGCGTTCATTTGATTACCACTTTTTTTTTTTATAAAAAAAGTGATTACATCATAAAATGCAGAATCCACAAACATTATTGTTAAAATGATTATTAAATATTATAAAGTTTAATGAATTCAATTGATGAGACATCCTTTCTGATTATTTGAGTATAATTGAACCATAAATAAAAGAATCCAGACAAAAATAAAATGGAAAAAATGAATCTGATTTCATAGTGCTCTAATAAAGGCTAGTTCACTCTAATTAAAATTCATTATCAATGCATGTCATTCCAAACCTCTATGACAAACACCAGGTTAATTTTCATACACTGCTACTGCTGATTACGATGGAACCATGAAACTTGGTGGTTAGGGCATCACTGATTTGTCTCTACATTTTGTTTTTTGCAGGATTTGAACACTGTGGCTTTCAGATTTAAGGATAAGGAGCGTCCTCGTGGATACACGTCTAAAGTGGCTGGACTACTGCATGTAGGTGTCTCTCTCATGAAAGACTTTAAAAGGTTGTCACCATGGTTACAGGTGCTTGTGTCATCAGGGTGCTGCTCTCTATTTTATCAGGAGATCATAGCCAGTGTTTCAAGTATTTTATGTTTGGTATGGAATACTAGTGTACTGAATACTATACAGTATACTGTATTCTGTCCATTTCAGAAATGGTGTGTGGAACAGTACACATCTATACACAAATTTAATCACCCTATTTTTGTGTATGATGCTGAAATCGCCTTTCTGTGTGTCAGTACTATCCGCTGGAGGAAATCTTAGCTGCAGAATACTTACTGGAGGAGTTCAGGCCAGACCTCATTGAGATGGTGCTTGATAAACTGAGGCCGGAGAATGTCAGGTGAGCACACATACAAGGGCTTCTTTTATGTATACACACTTTTATATGCATAACCTGTAAAAGAAAGCACTCTGAATTATTTTTTCTATATATTGGTGGATATATTAATATTGCTCTGCGGATTTGAACTTAGGATTTGAGGTTCGTTCAAATCACTAATCCCAAATCTTAAACTGAAACAATGTCATGGCACCTGTGGATGGGCCTAAAAGATTTATTGTTCCCTCAGGATGAGATTAGTTTAATACAGATGTCCAGCCATTGGCCACTCTCTTCAAAGACCCACTGAAGGAGCTTCATATTTGAACCTGTGCAAAGCAAATATCAGTTTCTTTAATGCATTGCTGCTCAGGGCCAAACTGGGCTCAGATTGCTTGGTCTTTTTATCTGTTTTTGAAGTGTTGTTTGAAGCTGAATCTTCTTGCTGTGTTTGTAAGAATCCCACTTCAGATTCTTACCAATGTGACGAAGGCTTTCAAATTCAATTTCCTTTCCAGATTTAAAAGAGCATTGTCTCTCTGTTTGAACTTCATCTCAACCCTACCGTTGCTACTCTCGTGTTGTTTTTGGGATGGAAGAACTTGTAGGGTTCCGGTATTTCATTTTGTCTTGGTATTTCCAAACTATTCAGATCAAGACAAAGACTTTGTTTTCAGATCTGGTGATTTGCTGCTTGTCATAACTCTTTTTGTGTGATTGACTACACTGCTGACCTTTCTGAAAGTACTGCAACACTAGAAGACCATAGTCTCACACAGCCAGAACTTTTGGCTATCGGTGTAAAATCTGATCTAGCTTTTTCTGGCCAAGAACTGCCAACTTAGACAGGTAGAGACCATCTGAACCATATTTAAAGTGACCAACCACAGTTATTGTGCCATTTAGCTGTGGGTTATCGGAAATCAAAATTACCTTTTCACCTTGATATTTACTTCAAAAAGAAATAAATTTAAATTAAAATGAACTCAGATTTCTGTGTATCCGGTTTACTTTTAAGTGAATGTTCAAATGTCAAACTTTGCCAAATCCAGCAACTAATTCTTCCTTAGAAGTGCGCATTGCAGCAACCCAGTACTTTGTAAACACCACTTTTATTTCCTGGAGGGCCGATTAAAATCTGTGCACCCTGAGTGCTGGAAAAGGTGTAGCACCAATCAAATTAAAGCTTGCCAGACTGAGAAAGCACTTGCTGTTTTTGTGTGCACTAAGTATCAGACGGTGTGAGAATGGTCTGAGACTGCTGTATCCTGCTGTGTGGTTTAGACTAGAAAGGAGTGTTCAGGTTTTTAGACGGAACCTATTCTTGGCTCTCTTATGCAATTGATTGATGCAGGAGAGTCCAGAATAGCATGTCATTGTTCCAAAAGTTCTCTATCGATCAGGACGGTCTAAATTATCCAGAAATGGTGCATTGATCTAGAGCCCTGCACAACAGATTGAGAAGCTCCGGGAAACTCAAACCTTTGATTGATGTAATGACCATAATTCCCCAATCTATTTATAGAGCCAGAGATCTGATAAAAGCAAAATTGCACTCCCCATTTTCCCCAAGGGAGTCGTGAGAAATTGCCTGTGTCATGCCGTGTCTGGTGCAGTGATCTTATAATTCTTCTGGCTTCATTTTTTTTTTTTTTTTTTTTTTTTTTTTTTTTTCAGGGTTGCTGTTGTCTCCAAATCATTTGAAGGACAGACGGATCGAACTGAGGAGTGGTATGGCACGCAGTATAAACAGGAAGCCATTACTGATGAGGCTATTAAGGTGAGATGCATTTGATTTCAGTAAATATTCTGATTTAAAGGTTGCTTATGTGTGCCATAGTACTTTTCTGTTGAATGTACATACACAAACTTTATTTTCGCTTTCATTCAGAACTAGTGGTAAATGGTATGTTATATAAAACGGTTGTATGCAGGGCTTGACATTACATTTTTTGCTCACAGCCACTGTGGCTAGTGGTTTACCAAAGTTACTAGCCGCTCAGCATTTTCACTGGCCACAATTTTGACATCGATACCATGGAGAAAAACTGCAATATAGATATTTTTAATATCTCATAATTTGGCAGCAGGTATATTAGGCTGCTGTCACTTTAAGACCTGACACACAGATCCATTATACTGTTACAAGTGTTTTTTTTCTCAACTGTTTACGTTCACTTAAAACATAACTGACCGTGTTTACTTGAATACTCGCCGAGACCTGCATTTTGACATTATTTTGTTTGTATTTGACTGTTTAATTGCAATAGTGAGTAAAAATATGTGCAATATGTGGAATCCCACACCAAAATTCAAGCACAGGCCAACAATATTCATCTGGAGCAAATAAAACGAGTGAGTAAGGGGAGGTGGGTGTGTGTGTGTTAACTTGCTGTCGGAGAGATGAGTGAGAAAGCGCAGCTGGTATCGTTTATCTATTCTGTGGAAAATGAGTATTGGAAGCGTTTCAGATATTTCAGTATTGATATGTATTTAAAAAAAAAAAAAAAAAATGGGTGATCCATGTACTTTGAGCTTTATATACTTGATCAAAAGAGACTGGCCTTGTGCTAAGTCTCTTAACCTCTACTCTACTATGACCACCCTAATTTGAAGAAAATAAATTCATTTTCCTTTTATTTTTCCAGAAATGGCAAAATGCGGACCTCAATGGAAAGTTCAAACTGCCAATGAAGAATGAATTCATCCCAACAAACTTTGAGATTTACCCTCTAGAGAAGGATTCCCCATCTGCCCCCACCTTGATAAAGGTATGTTTTGCTGAAACTTGTTTTGTACAGTTTATACATTAATAATATAACTGAACTTTAATAAAATAACTGAAAGTCTCTCAAACTTGCAAACACTGGACCCATCTGGCTTTTCTTTGTTCCTAAATATATATTTATTTTTTTATTTTTTAGGACACCGCAATGAGCAAAGTTTGGTTCAAACAGGATGACAAGTTTTTCCTGCCCAAGGCTTGTTTAAACTTTGAGTTTTTCAGGTAGGTTTAGAATAAATTAAAAACTATGCAATGGTGTTTATTTCCCTTTTTTTTAAAATACATTTTTTCCATAACTGTAACAACAGGTAGTAGGAGGGTGCTAAATGTGTCAGAGGAAGAAATCTTTAAGAATAGGTTTAATTGTTTTTTTTATATGCAATGTATAATTAGATAATAAAATAAATATCAGTTTTGCTTTCTAGGTGAAATATGATCAGGACATGTTTTGGCCAGTGTCATGAGATTCACCCAAAAGTACTTCTTGACTTATGTAAAAATGTTCATTGCACTGCAGGTTTTACTGATATTAGTAATATTAGTGCAGTGTCAGCCTGTTTTGCTTTAGATTTTTTTTTATACTCATTTATACAAGTTATTGAAATACTTTTATTTTTATTCCTGTTAAATTCTGTTTTAACTACTCTAAAAGGTTCTTCATACCATTAAGATAACTACAATTAATATTTCAAAGTCCCTCCTTATTGAAGTTACAAGTAACAGGGTTTATCACTTACGTTCTTTCCACAGCCCGTTTGCGTACGTGGACCCGTTGCATTGTAACATGGCGTATTTGTACCTTGAGCTGCTCAAGGACTCCCTGAACGAGTATGCATATGCAGCCGAGCTAGCCGGCCTGAACTATGACCTTCAAAATACCGTCTATGGGATGTATGTAAGTATGCTAATATCCCCCTCGCTAATATGCTCTTCCTGTGAGGGTAACAGTCCAACTTCACGCACAAACAAATGACTACCAGTGGCTTCTGTCTTTGTAATAGTAACCCCAAATGTAGCTTTGTTTGTGGCCTTTACACGGCAAAAAAGCTCTTCTCATTGTTTCCGTGTTGTTTTTTCTGCGTATCTATTAGTAGCCGTAGACTAGCTTTAGATTAGCGCCGGAGCTGAGGCTGCATATTCATACTCTGTCTGTGGTCCCTCTCAATCCGTTTCTTTTTTTGTCATGACCCTTTCATACAAATATCCCTCCATTTGTTCCCCCCCCTTTTTCTTTCTTCCATCCTGGTAGTCGCTACCTATATGCAGACCCGCTGCACTGCAACATGACTTACCTGTTTCTCAGGTTGTTGAAGGATGATTTGAGAGAGTATACATATGCAGCCCGCCTGGCAGGGTTGGTCTATGGCATAGCCTCGGGAATGAATGCCATCCTTGTAAGTATGGTGATAAGCCTTTGGAGAGATGGGCGGTGTATTGGGTGAAGGGTGGAGCTTGCGGCTTTTGAGTGTGCCAGTCGCTTGTCTATTCTTCTGCTTTCTGCAGATGGGATGGGATGTTTTGCCTTCAAAATATCTGTCTCTGATTGGTCTGCTTGGGTAGTTGGAAACTGTTAAGGGTTATTGTATTTTATGCTGGGTTTATGTGTTTGTGAAGGTATATGCCCAAAAGAACAAAACAAAGATAGGCAATAAACAGAGACAGTAAAATCATGTCAAGCTGCAAAAATAAAATGACCTCCCAAAAAGCACCTTATAAGTAGTCCATATGACTTGTGGCATTATTTCAGTTCTCTTGTATACATTTGATAGATTTGTGCAAGGAACAGACTAAAGAGTGAGTTATTTGCAAAATATCTTCCTTTCATTTGTAGCTCTGATTTGTTTTGCACATTGGGTGACTGCTTTAAAATGAAACTGATAAATTTAGACCTTTTTGTTTGTTGTTCCAGTCAAATACTACTTTAACTGCAAAAAAACAAACAATATTTGTTGTGGTTATGTTTTGTTAGTAGCTACTAACTAGCTATTACTAGGTTACATTGGATTAAGCGAGGTTCAAAATTCTTGGTTCATTATGTTGACATATTAGAGTTGAAGGTTTTTACGAGGGGTTTTGGATCTCTCATTTTATCATGTATCATAAATCAGAAAATATTGCCAACAGCCACAAAAAAAATCGGCATGTTTTTTTTTGGAATACAGTGTTATATAAATCAGGTAAATTATATACGAACAAACCCCTCTGTAAAAACCTTTAAGACTATAGATAGGAATAAAACTAAAGTTTGGTGTGTGTAAGTGCTACTGAAGTAGAGATTTCTGGCTCAATGTATGAGAGAACTTTTTTTGAGAAACGGCCTTTAAAGATATATATTGTATTTTAAGCTTAAAGATGCAAATAGAAAAGGTGTAGTAAAATAAACACTTAAATGTGTATTTTGGAGGTTTTCTTTCCACTAGTCTGAAAGAAGACATGTAGTAGGAAAATAGCCCAAAAATCACAAAATTGACTAGTGCATAAAACATTGGTTTTGCTTGTAGTGTCTTGCCTTAATGGGTAACTTGACTGTTTCTGTAGCTTCCCATCACTGGATAGGATCAACCGAGATGGATGTTAATAACGGGTGTAAACAGGGGTGACTGAGGTTTGGATGACGTGGCAAAGCTGGGCTGTTTGTAACCTCACTTGCTGTGTGATTCACTTACTCCTTATTGTTTGCACACACATTCATCACAGTCTGAATGCACTGCATTGGTTGTCTGAAGATGTAACCCTTAAATTAAAACGTTGTTTTTAGTCTGTTCTGCAGTAGCTCATACATCTGTGCTGAGCTGTGTGTGTATGTCTCTTAGTGTCTTCCATTTTAATGTCATTTTACAATTGTAAAGATGATGAAAGTCAGTTCTTTAACTTTTTATCACTCATTCTCATGAATATTCATGGCTGTGTCTTTGTGTCAGCTGTCAGTCAAGGGTTATAATGACAAACAACACATCCTACTGAAGAAGATCATCGAGAAAATGGCCACGTTTGAGATCGATGAGAAGCGCTTTGATATCATTAAGGAAGCGGTGAGACACACACATACACAAACACACACTCCTTAAAATACTAAGAAGAACAGATAACACAAAATGCACACCCAAAGGAATCTCTGCAGGTTTCTGCAGTAGTTTACTTGTAATTTATTTTGGCTAATTTTCAGCTCCTCTTAACCAGGACTGCCCCTGACTAAAGATTTTTCTAGTCGACTAGTAGTCTTTCATTTAAGCCATTAGTTGACTAGTCACACATTTGTTAATTCAATTACTTAAATATATACTGGGAGGGGTGGCATCAGAAAATGGTTTGAGTTTCAGAGCTGAGGAAGAATATTATATGTAACATTGCAAACATTGTTCTGCATTACAGAGAAATACTTAACCATAATAATGAGCTTTTAAAATCCAAATTAAGTGCTCAAGCGAGCACACAAAGCTTCCCACAGCGCACCAGCAAAAGTAATGATTATGAATGAGGGAGGGGGGTGGGAAGAAGACTCTGAACATGATGATATTTTATTAATAAACTATTGTTTTCTGAGTCAGTGTCGGCTGCAAAAATGACACAGTACTGATTTAGCTTCCATACTTTCCACAAACTCTTGAATTTGTGCCTAATGTTAGAGCACATTTATCTAGGTTAACATTAATGTTAGAGAATGTTAGGCTACTACTTGCATGTTTCAAATGATAAGCCATGTTTGAGGTTGATGAATGAACGTTTGGATTTCCTGCCAGATGTAATTACCACATGTACCAGGCATGTTAGCGATCTATCACTGCTTGACTTTGCCAGTTCCCATGGAGTTTTTTTTTTTTTTTTTCTTTTTTTCTTCTCTCTGCGACTAACCAGCTCTTCTCATCGACTAACATTTAGTCGACTGTTAGGGAGCAGCCCTACTCTTAACAAATTTCACCATGTTTTTACCAAGAATTTCTTCAGAAGAAAATGCAGAAATATCTGTGGAATTCTCCTGGTAATCCTATCAATACAGATCCAAACACCAAGAGAAAATGTGCTTAATCTGTAACAGGGTGATCTGAAAGAAACTTGTGTGAGACTTTTTCTTTCTTTTTTTTTTTTTTTTTTTTTTTTTTCCTCTTTTTAGTACATGAGGTCTCTGAATAACTTCCGCGCTGAGCAGCCCCACCAGCACGCCATGTATTACCTTCGGCTGCTCATGACTGAAGTGGCCTGGACCAAAGATGAACTCAGAGACTCTCTGGATGGTGCGACTCTCTTTCATTGCTCTGTGAATACGAGCGCAGTGGTCTGCATGTATGTTCATGCTGTAAATTTGTTTTTCAGATGTGACGTTACCTCGTCTGAAGGCGTTCATACCGCAGCTGTTGTCACGGTTACACATTGAAGCCCTGCTGCATGGCAACATTACCAAACAGGTTTGTTTTAAAAGAATTTATCCTAGATGACGGGTAGAGAAAAGGCAGGCAGGGAAAGAGAGGTTTTTGTCTGGACCGGTTGAAACTATTCCTGTAAAAAAATAAATGAATGTACCATTCGCTACCCATGATTTGGAACATGTTTGTATCTTAGTAAATCTTGTATTTAACAACTCTTGTGATAATATACACTACCTTCCAAAAGTTTGATTTTTAAGAGTGTTTTTGAAAGAAGTCTCTTATGGTCCTCAAGGCTGCATTTATTTGATCAAAAATCCAAATTTTTTTTTTTTTTCAGTATTCTTTAATGAGTAGAACGTTCTAAAGAACAGCATTTATTTGAAATGGAAATCTTTTGTAACAGTGTAAAACATTTTTAATGTGCCCTTGCTAAAAAAAAAAAATCACTGACCCCAAACTTTTGAAATGTGTGTGAATTGTGAGGTGCCCTTTTACAAGAGAATGTTAATTTTCTTTATTGCTGAATCATTGTAGAGTTGCATAGGGGGGGAAATTGCATATCAGTCTTAAAATGTTATCTGTATGTAATATTTACTACAAAATCGGGACTACAAATCTGTGATAAAGACCAAACCTTGGAGTTTGAACGGTTACACGTCTTGCTTTTGATATAAAATAGATATACATAATGTGACTGAAATACCATTATATTTGTATATGAGCTGGTTGAAGATTCATTAAAGTAGCTCACACATTAACCAAACATGGTGGAATGTTAGATTTTGCTTTAATGATCATGTTATGGTTAAGTGATATAATCAGTGTGGTCTGTCTGTCTGTTGTCTCCAGTCTGCTCTGGGCATGATGCAGATGTTGGAGGACACTCTCATTGAGCATGCTCACACTAAACCCCTGCTACCGAGTCAGCTAATTCGCTACAGGGAAGTGCAGGTACCTGACGGTAAGTGCCTAGCACCACAACTGAAATGTAACATCTCAGCTGGTCTCTCACTCTCACACACTCTCACACACACGTATTTTTGTGAATTGTGGGGACATTCCATAGGCGTAATGGTTTTTATACTGTACAAACCGTATTTTCTATCGCCCTACACCAACCCTACCCCTAAACCTACCCATCACAGGAAACTGTGCACATTTTTACTTTCTCACAAAAACTCATTCTGTATGATTTATAAGCCTTTTGAAAAATGGGGACATGGGATACTGTCCTCATAAGTCACCCTCTCTTTGTAAAACCTATGTCATACCCATGTCATTATACAAATTTGTGTCCTGATATGTCACAAAAACACGCGCGCACACACGCACACACTTTCTTTCAGCCTAAAATAACATTTTAGTTTTATTTTATTTTTAGATGTAAATTATTCCTGTGGCAGAGCTGGATTTTCAGCATCATTACTCCAGTCTTCAGTGTCACATGATCCTTCAGAAATCATTCTAATGCTGATTTGCTGCTCAAGAAACATTTATCAAAATTGAAAACACTTGTGCTGCTTAATATTTTTGTGGAAACCGTGATGAATTATTTTTATTTGATTAGAAAGCATTTATTTGAAATAGAAATTACAACTTTCCCATTTTGATCAATTTGATGCATCTTTGCTGAATATAAGTATTAATTTCTTTTAAAGAAATTATCTTACTGATCTCGAACTTTTAAACAGTTTATATCAATATACAGATTCTCATAGACAAGTAATTAATAATGAAAGGTCCTTTGGACTTTACACAATCTAAAACAAAATCCAAACTTGACTTTTCATTCAGTGTTATCTGACAATTCAGATAATTTTTTTATATATATATATATATATATATATATAAAATTCTGTGGAGTTAAAAAAAAAAAATCATTTTTATATATATATATATAAATATATAATATATATATATATATATATATATATATATATATATATATATATATATATATATATATATATATATATATATATATTTTTGTATTTATTTTTTTATTTAAAATTTTAAATTAAATGCATCTTCATAGGAAGAAACGTACGAAGAAAATACAACTCTGATGTTAAACCTGAATCTGTGGTGTGTAATTTGAGGTCTATGATATTTGTGTGTTTGTTTTGTGTGTGTTTGTCATGGTTCTTGTTTAAGTCCAGTTCTCTGTGGTTATCAGGTGGTTGGTATGTTTACCAGCAGAGGAACGAGGTTCATAATAACTGTGGAATCGAGATTTACTATCAGACGGACATGCAGAACACCCATGAGAACATGCTGCTGGAGCTCTTCTGTCAAATCATCTCTGAGCCATGCTTCAACACGCTACGCACCAAAGAACAGCTGGGTAACACAAACAGTCATGGGAAATGTCCTCAGTTGTGTGTGGAAACTTTATCTGTTGATGTGGTGATAGGATGAGCACCTCTGTAAATAAAACTCCAAACTCTTTCTGTTCAGTTTAGGGACACAAACCTGTTCCTTTCGTCCTATTGATCACACTGATCTTAAGAACATCATTTATTTCTGTCTGTGTATCCAGGTTACATTGTGTTCAGCGGCCCTCGCAGGGCCAATGGGGTGCAGGGTTTGCGTTTCATCATCCAGTCTGAAAAAGCTCCTCACTACCTGGAGTCTCGTGTGGAGGCTTTCCTCAAGACCATGGAGAAGAGCGTGGAGGAGATGGGAGAGGAAGCGTTTCAGAAACACATCCAGGCACTGGCCATTCGCCGTCTCGACAAACCCAAGAAGCTGGCGGCCGAGTGTGCCAAGTACTGGGGAGAGATCATCTCCCAACAGTATAACTTCGACAGGGGTGAGAGTCGTTATTCAGCTGTTGAAATGAACTCATACTCAGCGTCAATATCTTTAATATTTAACATCTTTTTCCTTGATTTTCTTGCCTGATTTAGATAATATTGAAGTGGCTTACCTGAAGACACTGGCTAAGGAACACATTATGCAGTTTTACAGGGTTAGTACTGATCTGAACACATTGTCACTCTCTAAACGGATGCTATTTCTTGCATCATAATCATAATTAGATTTGCATTTCTTGAATATAATTCCAGTGATTGTGAGATGGCAAAATAATAATGTTACAGCTTTAGAATTTAGACTTTGTTCTGTGTAAATGAAAATTTGCATCAAGATTCACTTTACAATTGCCATGACATTCAGCACACTTTTTTTAGGGGTTCAAGTGCATAGCACTGAAACCATATTGTAATTGTTAAAATTTCCAAGGATCAACATTCTCCCCTAAAAGGCTCGCCCCGATCGGCCTGACGGGGGTGCTACAGTGGTGAAAAGTACGAAATGGCTCATAACTCCTGAACCGTCAGGCATAGGCTCAAGTGTTTTAGATCGTTGGAATCCTCAAAACGGACAAAATGCACGCCTCAAATTAGCTCGTCATTCTGCGAATTCCTGCCTTTGCGAACTAGTAGTAGGCCCAATCAGAACCAAACCAGTGCAGTGAGATTCTCTGGAGTCTGATTGTCAATAATTATCAAAAAAAAAAAGTTGAAATTTTGATTCACATCCCTAAGGGCCGCCAAAACGTTTGAGGTGGGTGGAGCCACTTTTACTAAAACGGCTATAACTCATGAACAGAATGAGATTTTCACCAAACTCTGCACACCTATGTAAGAGCTCATTCTGTGGTCACGTGAAAAAGGACATGGCGACTGTCCACTTGGTGGCGCTATAATGGCAAAAAACATGAAAATGGCTATAACTACTTAACCGTTAGTCGGATTGACTTGAAAATTGGCATGCAGTGTCTTTGTCCATAATGATTGTCTATGAGGACATTGACGTATCTCAAAAAACATGGCCGCCATCGGCCAAACATTTTTTTTTGTTGTTTTTCTGCACGCCCACAACATTTGTACCACATGGTAGAACTCCTCATTCTGAGCAACTTTGCCTCTAGGACCGCCTCAGTCTCCAATATTTAACAAACGATTCGATAGACAATTTCAAAAACTTTGGCTTTGGCGAACTAGTCCTAGGTTTTTGGCTCAACCTTAATAACTGTTAATAAGCTTTAAAAAATTATATATTTCCTATGGTAAATTGCCTGTATTTACTGTAAATGGTCTTTTCCATCTATGATCGAGATGGTTAAAGGCTTGCTAATTAAAACATTATACCTTTTTACACATGCTTAAAGCCCTTAAACTGCTTGAACTCCGATATTTATTTATTTATTTATTATATATATATATATATATATATATATAATAATCTTTATTTAGTTCATTCATCACATCATGTCTATTCTCTCTAGGACTTGTTGGCCATCGATGCCCCCAGAAGACACAAGGTGTCTGTGCATGTGCTGTCTAGAGAGATGGACTCCTGTGAGTACTGACAATGAGGCTGAGACATTTTGATTGGACTGACTGATGCAGCTGGGCAGATTTATTTATCTCTATCATGTGTTTCCTGCAGGTCCACTGGTTGGAGAGTTTCCTGCTCAAAATGATGTCAATCTGGCTCCTGCCCCCTCACTTCCTCAGGTAATGCATGGATATATGTACTGTATACTGTAGTGGTGGTCCAATATGGGTTTATGCAATATGTGCTTTTGCCAATGTGGATTAATCAAAAAAAAAAAAAAAAGTACAAATATCAGATGATTGCAGCAAATCAGCATATTATAATGATTTCTGAAGGATTATGTGACACTGAAGACTGGAGTAATGATGCTGATAGTTTCTTCAAAAATGTAAAAATATAGTTCACTCATTGTTTTGTGTTGTGTGTTTTCAGCCATCATTGGTTCAGGATATGACTGAATTCAAAAGGAGTCTGCCGCTGTTCCCTCTCACCAAACCTCACATCAACTTCATGGCTGCCAAACTGTGACCAGCATCATGGGATTGAGACGCCCAATTACGGAGCCAGTAACGCCGTTGTCCGTTTGTGTGAGTGTGTGTTTGTCTGTGTGCGTGTGAGCAGGCAGGGCCACAACGGTGGTGCTTGCAACATTTTTAGTTGTGCTCTGCTCATAGATACAAAGAAAACATACAATGTTTGTTTCATGTTGCTTCTGTCAGGAAATTTGTATCCTATATAATATAGGAATCACTCGCTGGCCACGATGACACTTTTTCAGTGTTTGGTTTCATTTGAAAATCCTGTTCATTTCATTTGCACCACTGTTTAGCAAAACCATGCATTTGGAGAGGCTGTTGTGAAATATATATCAAGATATGTCTCTCCTGAGAAGAAATACTGGCCTTAAGATGATTTTAAACAGTGATCAGGTTTTCTGACACCTTTTTTAATGTTTAATTTAAACAATTTGCTTTGAGTTGTTTTTAGATTCTGTGCATGTTGGCAGAGTTTTATCTTTAAGGATAGTGTTGTAAATGCAAGGTGGTTAACTTGATTTTATTTGCGATTTGAAGAAATATAATAAACAATTTTTAATATCATGTTCATTTGTTTATTTTAATTACTTTGTCCTTTAAAAATTCATAATATTGATTTATTTGACTAACTCGGTGTCATAATAGAAACACAAATTCCACTCATGAAACATGAATTTGTGTAATTTGTCAACTTCACGGGAAGTTTTAATGTAAATTTTTAATTTGAATTTTTCCAAAAAAATTACATTGAATGCAACAATTTATGCACCACTGTGTTTTGTGAACGATTTCATATGAATACGTTCATCTTGTGTTTCATGAATGATGCCGATTGTCTTTTTTTTGAGATGCTTAGTTCGATCCAACTCGCCAATATCCACGTGAAACATGACAACATTTTTACTTTTCAGGGAGTCATTTTGAGAAACTGACTCTGAAATCCCCTTTAACTGGGTTTGTTTTATCTCTGATGTCTTGACTTGTGATTATGCACTCTTCACAAGCAATAATGTGACTTACAGGACCTATGACTAGTGTCTTAAACTCTACTAGGTGTTTTGCTTGAAAAGGTTTGAGCTTGGTTTGGGGAAACAGATTAGACAAGAACTAGACTTGGTCTCAGAAAACTCTCCTGTGACATGTCTGAAGGCTGTAATTCACCTGCCCTGACGCAGGAACATTATGTTAGTCTGTATTCCTCGTGTGTCCTCATCTCAGGTGTCTTCACCATCACTTGTGTTTCTACTGCAGAGATTAATTCTGAACTTACTCAGGCGTATCAAATCGACTGTAATGCTGCATTTTTTTAGAAACACAACAACCATCCAACCACCTCCATCGAAATAATGAACACTGTTTCAAAAAAACTGATATCAACCTCTTAGATGAGTCTGGCTGTACCACTAAGATGGATTTACTCAGGCATCTCACTGCATTGGTTTTGGTGGTTTGTGTGTTTTTGAATTTAAAGGAATAGTTCATCGAGTAATGCAAATTCAGTCATTTTATTTGTTCTCATGGCACTCCAAACCTGTATGACATTTTCTTTCATGGAAAAAGAAGTAAATGAGGATCAGATTATAAAGCTCTTAAAGTAGTCTATGCAACTTGTGCGTTATATTTTTAAGCCTCGTTCAGACTCAGTCCAAATCTGATTTTTGTGCATATCCGTTTGGAATCCGATCATATTTAGCAAGTGTGAACGGCAAAAAAAATCACATGAAATGTGATTTTTACAAATCTGTTTTCAGCTACATTCATATGTGGTTTAAAATCCTATTCAAATCGCATTTCTGGAAATCCATTTCAGTCTGACTGCTCTATATGGATTTCGCTTGTTTTGTCACTTTCTCACGCCACGTTAAACGTTAAGGAAACATGCTGAAAGTCGCTGCAGAAACAAGGTTGTGTTGTTGCAAAGTCGGTCAAGCATAATATTGCAATAGACTAGAGATGTGTTTTGAGACCGGTGTTGTGCCAAATTTCAACCCCCTGCAAAATTATTACCCCCCTTGTTGAAGTCGCTACCTGATTGCCTAATCTTAACCCCACCCCTAATCCTAACCCCTCCCCCTCCCCCACACCTACTCCTAAACCTACCGATACTAGGGGGGGTCATAATCTGGCAGGGGGACAAAATTCGGCACACCACCGGCGCAGATGACATCACGGAATAAAGCCGCTCATACCAGCCTCCTACCTTTCTGCCGCTGCCTGAGAAGACTTAGTCCAGTGCGGTGGCTACATATTGTCATGTTGTAAATAAGAAGACATCTGTATTGCGAACCCCTCCACGTTACTGTTGTGGTTTTTGGCGTATGCCTACCAACGCGACGTCACTGCCATAGAAATTAACGCAGAAAGGCTATTACGGAAAATTAAAGGGCACCACAGGACACAGTTGCGAACAGTTGTGAGAGACCGTGTGGACAGTCAATTTAGATCAGATTCCAATCGGATATGCATAATCAGATTTGGACTGCAGGTGAACATAGCTCTTTTAAAGCCATTCATAGCTTTATGACAGTGTTCTTGTTAACTAAAACAAACTATTGAAAAATTGTTTTCGGTAATTAAAAACTAAAGCTGAATAATAAATATTAGATAAATCTTTAAATGGTAATTACAAATGTTGCCTTTGCAATTTGTTGAAATGAGTTGTACTAAAATTACTAAAATTGAAATAAAAATAAATCTGAATAGAAATATAAAAAAGCAAACTAATACAAATTACAAACACACAAAATTCCTAAAATTTAAATTAAAATCTTAAAAACAAGCTAATTCAAAATATTAAATGCTTTAATGGCATATAAACAATACTGAAATAACTCAGTTTTATTTATATAATAATATAAATAGTGAAATAATCATAGCTGCTCTTAAATGTTCAAGATTTTCAGTGAATAACAAATTAAATTCCAGTCTCTTTTCACCACAAATCTATCACTACTTAATAACGATTTAATGGTATTTTTTTTATGGGATAGTTCACCCAAATATGAAAACTGTCATTCCAAACCTGTATTTGCTGTATTCCTTGTGTTCTGTGGAACACAAGATTTTGAAGAACACTTGGGTCCAAACAACATCAGACCCCATTGACTTCCATTGTATGGACAAAAAAACAAAACAGACATTTCTCAAAATATCTTCTTTTGTGTTCCACAGAACAAAGTATGTCGTACAGGTTTGGAATAAAAAGAGCATGAATAAATGACAGTATTTTCTTTTTTGTGTGAACTATCATTCATTTGGCTCCAGGTCACTGCATGCTTATTTTATGGAAAAAGCAGCTTGGACATTCTGCTAAAGATCTTTTTGTTCCATGAAATAAAGAAAATACAGGTTTTGGAACAACATGAGGGTGAGTAAATGATGACTTAATTGTATTTATTTTAATTTTGTGGATAGTAAACTTTTAGATTATTTTTAAATCCAAAGATGCATTTCGCATGCAATCGGAGCATTTGTTGCACCCAAAATCCCTTTAACTGTTCTAGAATCAGCTCAGAGTTCTGTAGGTCAGTGACTGCAACAGATGCTTGTGGTTCTCACCCTCTCCTGTAACCTGATGTCACATGTTGTTTGCTCATACTGTGGTTGAACAGTAGGCTGAATATTAGAGTAAAGAAATCTGGAAGAGCATTATTTAATGAGCGTTACTCTGCATGAATGAGTCTAAAATTGTTGCATTCTGCTTAAATCTGAGCTTGTGTTCCGAGCTGCAGTCATGAGGTAGAAACAGTTCTTCAGTTGAGATCTCTCATGCTGACTGTCTTGTGTTCAGTTTATTAGGTGGTTTTGAAGTGCAACAGAACACTAGGGAATGGTGCTGTTGCACAGCTGTGTATCTGTGGGAGAGATTTCTGTTTTATGATATAATTAAACAATTGTATGAACTCAGTTGTGTTGTCTTTTTGTCTTTTGATCTGCACTAAAAAATTTGATTCTTAAACCTTTTAAACATTAAAGGGTTAGTTCACCCAAAAATGAAAATTCTGTCATTAATTACTCACCCTCATGTCGTTCCACACCCGTAAGACCTTCGTTCATCTTCAGAACACAAATTAAGATATTTTTGATAAAATCCGATGGCTCAGTGAGGCCTGCATTGACAGCAAGATCATTTACACTTTCAGTGCACAGAAAGGTACTAAAGACATATTTAAAACAGTTCATGTGACTACAGTGGTTTAACCTTAATGTTATGAAGCGACGAGAATACTTTTTGTGTGCCAAAAAAACAAAATAAAGACTGTATTTAACAATATCTAGTGATGGGCGATTTCAAAACACTGCTTCATGAAGATTTACGAATCTTTTGTTTCGAATCAGTGGTTCAGAGCGCGTATCAAACTGCCAAAGTCATGTGAACCATTGAAATTTAGAAAAGTTTCAAAACGCTTATGACGTAATGAAGCCTCGTTTACTGAAATCGTGTGACTTAGGTAGTTTGATACACGCTCTGAACCTGATTTGAAACAAAAGATTCATATTTTAAATATGTCTTTAGTAGCTTTTTTGGGCATTTGAAAGGGTTAATTATCAATTATTAATTAAATATATATTTTGCATAAATACAACTTGCACTTTGTGCTCAACATCACCTGTATGCTATATTTTTACCATAAATCCCTTCATCAAAGCGGTTGCCCAATCACAACACGCTGGTCCAGCTGACCAATCAGAGCACACTGCACTTTTCTAAAGGAGAGGCTTAATGGAGACAGGAATTACTGACAGACCGGGAAGAGAGGTGCTGCAACAATGTCAAATATGTGAAAACGAATGTTTTTTTTTTGTTTGTTGAATATTTAAGCATGAAAACCTATTCTAATAGACCCCAAGTTAAAAACTCAAACTGCCCAACACACAATCAAGCATTGGAAAAATACATTTATTTACATAAATCAACCGGAAACTATAAATTCAAAAGCCGTATCTGTACAACGCATCCATTTATACAACATACATGTTCTGTATTTGGCATTATGTTTCATCTGTACAACAGGAGCCATTATACATACCCCATTGATATTATATAGCACAATTAGATTCTGAAAAGAAGGTGAGAATTTAAAATCATATTTAGGCAACAGAATAACTGGTCTGCTACTGCTAGTCTTGCAGCTGGTGTAGATTTTTTTTTTTAAGCAACTACGTCAACATTAAGCATGTTCTTTCAGTGTTATGCCTATCATCAAGAAGCGTTAATGATGTGCTTTAGCTCTATGGACAAATAGTACCTCGAACAGCTAATTAGAAGTTAAGCAGAGTTAAAGGTGCAGTAAGTGATTTCTGAGAAACACTGTTGAAAGTGGATCGGACCGAGCGCCACAACACACTTGTAGCCAATCAGCAGTCCACTCATGATGGGGGAGGAGAGAGAGTGAGAACAAGGGAGATTTGAAGAAAGACTGTAGAAAGAGAAATGGTTGAGAGACATTACAAAAAGAGAAAATGTCAGAGGAATATCACTGGAAAAAGAAGGGTTATGATCAGGCAAGCGCTTTAGGACCCGCGTTAATATTAGCTTAAAAGCTTTCCAGCACTGGAGAGACCTAAGCAGGAAGGCCTGAAAACAGACATCTGGTACATGTGGATTACACGCGGACCAGATGTGGGCCAGATCTGGGCCGACACTATGTTGCTGTCAGGGACTCTTTGCGTGTTCATGCATTTTGAGGGTGGAGCAATGAAGGGAGGGTATTTGTTTGGGTTGATTTCAAATATCAACAGTGTTTCTCAGAAATTGCTTACTGCACCTTTAATTACACAAGCTCTTTAAAATAAAACACCTGCCTCACTGCACACTAAGATGTTTCATAAATTCACACTGTAGTGTACTGTTGCTCAGTATGCCATTACAAAACAGCACTTTGCACTGTATTTATATACCGTTTTCTCCCTATTTCATTAATATTATGGTCAAAATCATCAGTTGCTGATAACTAGAGATAAAACAGATTTGCATCATGAATCAGAAGTCATCAAACACAATGATTCAGAAAAAAATTGGCATGTTCACCAAATACACTTGTGCATCTGGACCATGTGACCTTTAAGACACATATATTGTCGTGGTATAATAAAAAGGCCACTATTACTCTTAAAGTTCACTGTTCTACAAGATGCCATTTATCTATTATGAAACAGGTTTAACAGCAGTTATGAGGCATCAGGTTACCATAATGTTTTAATAGAATAATCAATCAAGGACCAAACACTCAGACTGGATTCGTAGTTTCTACAAGGCTCTTAACAGACTAAATCAAATTATCACATGATTTCTGAATTATAAAAGTGACTCCCTGAAACTCAGACATCAACACCACAAAGACGGAAAATAAAGATGACTGGCCGATCGAATTATGTGAAGGCAGGCAAGACGATGAATTTCACAAAAGATGTCAGGGTCATATTTAACCCCAAAATCAGCATAAAAAAAAATGTTTCAAAAAAGCCTATTGTTAGGATTTTTTAATTTGTGAAATATTTCAAATAAAGACATTTGTAAAGCATAATTTTAAGTATATATGTAATATGTTATGTTAGTATGTATCATATACTACTAATTCATAATGAAACAAAAAAAATCTAAGCAAAATATATTTTATTTCTTTAGATTTTTGGGTGAAATAAGTAAATTTATTTGTGAATCACATAACAAAGGTTATTTTATAAGCTCATTACAAACTGCTTTAGATATTTATATTTGCCTTTAGTATTTAATATTGCATTCGCTAGGCTAATTGGGGAGAAATGTTTAGCAAAAGTGCTTCATGTGAAACGGCACGTCGTCTTTTGCATGTTAAGGATACTTTAAAGATTCAGTTGAAAGATAGTGATTCACCTGAACATATCTAATTCAATATAAAACAATCACTTATTAATATAAAACGTTCTTCCGATATTTATTTTTCCTCAGTCTCTTTCTTAAAATGTCAAGCCCATAAAATGAGTAACACACGACTCCCAGGTCTGATTATGTTGACTGAAATAAAGCTAAATCTCTGTTCTAACTCCAAACAGAATAGTCACATTCACAGGGAAAAGAAAACCAAATCCAGCGTCTGTGAAAATGTCCAGTAGTGTGGCGGCGCGGTAGTGTCTCTTA
This sequence comes from Mylopharyngodon piceus, assembly GCA_039654765.1. Classification (NCBI taxonomy): domain Eukaryota; kingdom Metazoa; phylum Chordata; class Actinopteri; order Cypriniformes; family Xenocyprididae; genus Mylopharyngodon; species Mylopharyngodon piceus. The sequence goes on from CM077450.1 coordinate 8,947,678, forward strand.
AAGCTGCGTGAAATCAGAATGACGGTGGATGGAATCGGTGATGAGCTCAGGCCTCGTCCAGCTCAGGGAAATTGAGGATCTTGCGATGAGCCTGTCGGAGATACTGCTGCTGCTTGAAATAGACCTTAAACGCCCCTTTAATAGCCACAAACGCAATGCCACCCTGAGAGACGAAGAGATAGAAGTCATCAGTATGAGGATACATGCGCACATATCGTAGAAATAGTTTTCCACCATATTCCTCGTACCAGAATGGTCCTCTGAAGATTTGAGTTGACACTGCTGAACATCAGTTTACCCACAATGGTGGCGATGGTGGGGAACACGAGGGCTCCGCACAGAATCCGTGTGGCCGACACGTGATCAGCCAGCGGACTGGCCTCTGCCGGGATCCTGGGCACTGGGCAGCCGATACCTGCGCATGACAGAACATTTTTGGTGACAATTTCACAAAATCTTGTAGTAAGCAATACAAGTAGATAAACAAATATCAGCTAGTTTAGCTAGTTTCCATTGTGTCGTTTTAAAATTATACAGTTTAAACTGGTTTCAAATATTGAATTTTGAATAAATATTCAAAATTCAATCGTTAATTTACATTTCATTTGCAATCAATACATTTTGTATTAGTGTTAAAAATGAACTTTTCCATTAAGACAATAAAATTGTTTATTTTTGTTTCTGTTGGAAGAAAGAAAATGGCAGAAATCGTAGGTCATGGTAAATTAGGAAACTTCTATAACCTAACATTAAACACAGAATGTGTGTTTAAAATATTAAACCATATATATTTAAATTATATAATAAATATCATTAAATAAATAATAAACATAATAATTACATTTAAAAGATATTTAAATATGTGTATGTGGATATTTATAAATATAAAGAATGTCCAAAATTACGCAATATAGATACAGAAGATATTACTTGTATATTATTATAGTTTTTTAGTTATTTTAATTTTGTTACATTTTTTGTCATTTTGTTATGTGCTTTTGTCATTTTTTTCATTATTATTATTTAGGTTTTAGTTATTTTTCTTTCAGTTTTAAGTTTTTCTTTCAATTTATTTCCAGAAAAATTAAAAATGTTGCCTTAGCAACCAACTAAAATAAGATGTTCATCTAATATTTATATCTTATTTTACTTCAATTAACAAAAATGTTTTAATAGTTTTGGTTAAATATAACAACCCTAGGGCATGTTTACATGACAATGATATACTAAAAACAAAGTTTTTCCTTTGCATTTTTCACGTACAGACGACAACATTGTCAAAACGATCCCCGATCACATAGATCCGTGAAAACGATTAAAAACGCTGTATTATGCTGCCAGGCCAGTAGTTGGCGGTCATTTTGTAAAGAAAAGCTTTGCACCTATAGACTGAACGGGTAAGACACATGTGCACGATGTCACCACTTTTACAAATTCGCGTTTTTGTAGTTTACACAGAGACAATAACAGTATCATTTTCAAAAACTTGCACCTTGAAACCCGTTTTCAGAAGTTTGCATTTTCACGCCCCCAAAACACTGCTATCGTGTAAATGAATGGCCAAAACGCATAAAGTTTTACATTTTTGTTGAAAACAGTGTCGTGTAAACAGCCCCCTAGTCACCACTGACCTGGGAAGATACTGTTGAGGATCTGAAGCTTATTGGAGTATTTCCTCCAGAGACGGAGCACATAATCTTCCCAGCGAATCATCTTCCCCAGAATTAGCATAACTGGAATGGTGGGCAGGCCAATCAACAAGAAGAGAGGATCAGCCCGTTCCATCACATCCAGACCTTCCTTATGACCCACAACCTGAGAGATGGACATAGACAGATTCTTAAGGATCAAATAATGCTTATGAAATCAGTTCAGCTGGGAATGACGTCCTACCTGCATGACTGTCACAGCCCCATAAGTGACGGCGGTCCAGTAAATGGATCCCACCATGATACCAGCAGCAGCAAACGGGCAGGCCTTCGAGATCAACCTGTCTGCCAGATCCAGAACATACACCACCGGCCCTGGACACAAACACACAGACTGAATTTAACATGCTCTTCTGGTATGAAATGGGCTTTTTAATGGCTAATGCCAATATCTTAAAATTTGGTGGCTTATACAATACTGATATATATTATATAATGAAAACACTTATTTTACACAATATTTTCCCAAAGATAACTGAATAAACTTCTGTTAACCTAATATTAGCTGAATATCAGTTTATAACTACAGATATACTACCATTCAAAAGTTTCAAAAGAAAGAGAATTGAGTGGTTTAGTTCAAATTTTCTGAAGAGACTCGATCACTTTATATGATGAACATATTTTATTTAGGCTTTTATTCACATATGAACATTGATCAGTGAACATAAACAAAAGCTCAACCGAATCTGCTTGACGCGCGAGAATGAACCTTATTGGTTCTCGCACTTCAAGCAAACATTCTTGAGCTTCTGTTTACCACAACTGATGTGTGAGTTGATGAATGTTTATATGTGAATAAAAGCCTAAATTCAATCATATAAGTTCATCATATAAAGTGATTGAGTCTCTTCAGAAATTTTGGACTAAACCGCTCAATTGTTATGGATTAGTTTTAAGATCTCTTTATGAACATTTTGAAGTGTCAAAATGGTAGTCACGTAGCTGACAGAAAGCTCTCAGATTTCATCAAAAATATCTTCATTTGTGTTCCGAAGATGAATGAAGGTCTTACGGGTGTGGAACGACATGAGGGTAACTAATTAATGACAGAAATTTCATTTTTTGGTGAATTAACCCTTTAAAAGGATGAATCCAGAAATGAAAGAGGAGTGACTCTGGTTTTCCGCCTCTCCAGCAGGGGGCAGAAGGTGCTATTCTGATGTTGTGTTGGGAATTACTGGGCCTTCAAAGGCTCTTCTGACTATATCAAGATTATTGATCAGAATTTGAAGTTGTCTACAGAAAGAGACGTCAATGAGAGCGCACAAACTTTAGTTTAATTCACTATGACCATGTAAATACAGCATCACTTTATCATTCCATGTGTGACCAATGATGACTAAATCCTAAATGACTCAGGAATAAAGTTTTACAACCACTGCAAAGTCTCACTGATCTATACTTTATGAAACAGTCCTAAAAAGGAATGAGGAAATACTGGAGATGGAAATCAAGGGGAAATCATGCAATATTTATTGACCTACAACCTGCTTTCCTCTCAACCTATAAATACCCTGCACTGCAGGAGATGTCTAGGACGACTCTCTGGAGACTGAAGAGGGTTTTTTTTCACATTAATTTAATTTCCTTCTTTCTCTTGTGAATCATGACTTCATTTCCACTTTCCACATTCATCATGCACAGAGCATTTTAATCCATTACAACACATGAAAGCAGCTCTATCAACTAAAGAACAAGTTTACCATGAAACATGTCAGATTTCACTTAAAAAATTTAAAGAAAATAAGAAAATGAAAAAAAAAAAATCTATTATTTTCATAATTATGAACAATTTACCACGATTTTACCTTTCACATAGTACTGAATTGCAGTAAAAAAAAAAAAAGAATTATTATTTTAATTAGTATAAATTAAGTTGTGCGTGTTTTTATATATATATATATATATATATATATATATATATATATATATATATATATATATATATATATATATATAAAATCAATCACTAGGCTCAATTTTTCCAAGCAAAATACAATTATATTTGATCTTATATTTAGGCATGAGAAAACATATGGGCTGATTGTCTTTAGTGCAAAAGCAAAGAACAAACAACTTGCATGCAAATTTGTCATCTCATCATAAAGTCCCTGTAAAGGTTATTAGAAGTTTCTATTTGTAAAATAACCTTCAACACATATTAATTCAGCTCTCAAATGCAGAGCAGACACTTTTCTGTTGTGTGTGTGTGTTGAGATCATTGACCCCTCTCGAGAATATGAATATGGAATATTCTGATGACAGCGCCGGAATCTGGTTGACGTTCTCTCTAGGACTGCAGCATGAACCTAATGGCTACTGGCAACAGGAAACATTCAGGCCATTTCTGCTGCCGGCCACAGATTCCATTATTAAGATCATTAAAAATAAACTCCACTTAGCAGGTATACATCTGCAGTCTATTCTCCCTGGTTTCACACCAGCTAAGCAGCTCTGCCAAAGAACTGCTGCGGAACAAGGACTTTCTGTTCCCTACAAACCCTCTCCGATGCCAAGCTGCATAAAACAACTTCAATGTGATGTCATCTCAAGCTGCACTGGACTGAAGAACATCTTGAAAGTTAATCAGGAGTATTATATTTGAAAAAGACAGATGTCCTTTCATCTTTGTACTTATGCAATTGCTTTTCTGAGCAAATTGGCAGATGTTAACACACAATTTAATACCCACCTCTAAAAGACCAAACCATAGTGAGCTACCTACCTAGGGAGAATTTAAAGGCATCATAAATAAACAACTGCTAAATTATACTGCCTGTGTGTATTATATATATATATACACACTGCCCTCCAAAAGTTTGGAAACACCCCTGGCAAAGTGTGGTTTTGGACGATATCAGCATAAATCCTTATCATTTTTTGGTGCAAATACATTACAGTAACTTGACATTATCATTGAAGACCAGCAATAATAATTTTCATTTTGATTACATAATAATGGCAATATATACATGCCAAAGTCAGACATGCCCCTTTGCCAGCTGTGATGCCTGGTTACTGGTTTAAACTTGGCCCAGGTTTGTAAAAGATTTTTGGGTCAGCACACCTTAATAGCTTCAACAATTGATTGCCAATTAAGTTTAGAATACAATGAACCAATTAGAACCCAGTTTAGGTCAGATAGCTGCTAATGGTGGATATTTTGATGAATCGAAAATTTAAGTTTTTTCTATGTATAAACTGTTTATGTAATAAAATATGTTTTCGTAGGTTGTGTTGTGCCTTATCAGTGCAAAATTATCACAAATTAAAAAGGATTCATGCCAATATTGTCCAAAACCCCACTTTTCTAGGGCGTTTCCAAACTTTTGGAGGGCAGTGTATATATACATATATATATATATGAACGTCAAGTGTTGTCATCTCGAAATTACGACACGATGTGAATGCAGCATAAGAACATTTCAAATCATTCAACATGTCCGAATTTGAATGCCCCCCTACTATATAGTGTGCAAAAACCAGTACGCCAACAGAGAAATATGTCTGAATACATGGTATTCGAAAAAAAGTAGGCGAAACGTACCAAACCTACTACTTCCAGTGAGATTCTGAAGTTATCCTGAGTTATGAATGGCAGTGAAGTGATGCAACGACACCGTAGGTTACGTGACAACATGACAAATGAATTACGTCCAAATTTCACACGCATTCATACTATATAGAACATACTTTTTTAAGGGTCGCAAAGTGAGTTTCAAATCAAATGAAGTAAGCATGCGATTTCGGACACAACGAGTGTAAAAACACCTCACTAGGGTTCGAAACAGAGTCTTCATCGAGTCTCGGTCTGAGTTGTCGACACGACAGATCTCGTCACAGAGCAGGATAGATGCATGTGTGGAAATGTGACAACAACATTAAATATATTTCAATTACTGCCTAACTGCATAAATGATTCCATGTAGAGAAAAGGAATTAAATTGAAATCTAAATCACTTGGAGGTCTGAAAGCTTTATATATGAAATAACTCTAGATGGGTTTAATGGAGCACTGCATTCACCAAGACATTACTCATTATTATAACCTAAATATAAAATCCAGGAAACTGAGACCAGAACATGAACACAATGTGTCCTCTGAAAGAAATGAGAAAGTGTTTGTGAAGTACTGCACTGCACTGTAACACAGGTAGTATGTGTCCTGTCAGTCTGATGTGAAAGGATGTCCTCATCTGCGGGCTGCTGAAATCAATCAGACAACTGAATGTGCCCCATCAGGATTTTCATCTTTGTTACCAAGAGTGCATGAAGATCTTATGAAAAACATAAGTATCTTCCTCTTCCTTCTGTCATTATCTTCCTTTAGTCAAATCAGCACACTCTTGTTTGAAATCTCTAGTCCAGGGGTGTCTAATTCTTCTCCGATAGAGAGCCATTGTCTCGCCCCCTATACCCTCATTCACAATTCCCTACATTAGTCTACTAATATAGTTCACTTAAGGGAGTGAATGAAAACGAGTGACTAAATTCGAACACTGAGTGTGCCGGAAAGGCTGTCGCTTTGGCGTAGTTTGTGCTTGCTGTTTAATAATCATTTGAAACTTAGCAAACTGGCAGCTCCAGTAGTAAGATGAAAAGATTTATCTTGAACTCTGTCATGGAAACTATGTATACAACTAAATTTAACAATTTAATAATCAATTAAAAGGGAATTTATACCTGTATGATATTACGCTGTAGCCACATTGGACCAACGGTTTGGAAAATGGATGGATGATTCAGCTGTGGGCGCCATCTTCTGGTCAGACGCAGGAATTAATTCGGTGCACGACTCTCACAGTGCATTTGGGGCGATTTCAGACACAGTCATGCAGAGTTCAGCTCCAACCCTAATTAAACAAACCTGAACCAGCTAATCAAGGTCTTACTAGGCATACAAGAAACTTCCAGGAAGGTGTGTTGAGGCGAGTTAGAGCCAAACTCTGCAAGACAGTGGCCCTCCCGGATGAAGTTTGGACACCCATGCTCTAGTATGTTTCTCCTTAGCTACAGCAATACTATTCTCACTATACTTTATTCTTTATTTAAATTTAAATAGCATTTATTGCAACAAATCTCTGTTGCGTATGTTTATCTTTAACTACAGACTATCATTAGAATAACCGGCTTAGTAATTAACTGAATTAAGTCTCAAGAACCTTTAACACAGTTGCTCACTGAACTGCAAGTCTTTACTTTCGGTCATGTCCTTAAAATAAACCTGTACTGAGTTGTTAACCAACTAACCACCTAAGCTCTGTTTCAAAACCTAGTGAGCCAACTACCTAGACAGCGTTGTAGGTATCATTGATGCACTCAATGATATGTTGTAAGGTATGTTGTTTTGCCAACACTCTAGGGCAGTATTGCATACATCTATTTGAAGGCAATCCCAGAACGCATTACAACACATAGAGGGGAAAAAGTGAAAGTAAATGTTATAAATATATTTACACAACCATTTAAAAGTTTGGGGTAAGATTTTTGCTCACCAAGGCTGCATTTATTTGATCAAAAATACATTAAAAACTGAAGTATTGTGAAATATTTTTACAATTTTAAGTTATTATTTTCCATTTTAATATGTTTTAAAATGTAATTTATTCCTGATGGCAAAGCTGAATTTCAGCATCATTATCCCAGTCTTCAGTGTCACATGATCCTTCAAAAAGGCTCAATGCTAGTTAGGATGCTAGACTATAAAGCAGTTCACTAGGCTTTAGAACAGACTAAGCAGTGAATTCAAGATTGATTTACGAATTAACCAAATCATTAAAAAGAATCAGTTCAAAAAAAGAACAATTCACTGTTCACACAGCATAAATTTTGCTTCCCAGTTTTTCTCTGACAATTCAGAATGCAAGCTCACAAAGCAACTAAAATATGAAATTTTGCCATGGAAATTGAGCAGTGGTGCAGGAAACCCTCATATTCATGAGCTATGACATTCGTCTCTCTGTCTGACTGCATCTGTCTGCCTCGCACTTGTTCCTAAAATTTGAAAGTTGAACGGGGAGCATGATTGGTGCAATTTCACAGCCGGCCACAGTCACCCTGACAACCATATCCCAGAATAACCCCATCGCTGTGGAAAGAGAGAGAGCGAGATAGGACGACAGACCGGCCCTCAGGAGATGCAGTCTGAGGAAGATTATTAGCACAGCGTGAAGAGAAACTAATGCTGTTATACTCTCTAACCTGATCAATTTACATAAGAGATGAAACACAAGAGGATGAAAAATGACATTTCGTTTTATGAGCAGCGGATTACTGAAATCACAAGCAAATCCTCATCACCGATATCAAAAGAGGGATTTCTCTGGAACCAGGATTGACCTACTAAGTATAAAAAACATGCAACTATTCATAACTACTGAAGTGACATTTGATAAAGCTTGATACAATCTATGAAAGCGAAAGTATGTCAGATATGTCAAGAATTTTACCTGTAATGTGTGGCATGTGAAAGTGAACTGTTTATTATATTCCCAGTAAAGGCAGGGACAATGTATCGAATATTTTCACTTTCAACTTGGCCATTAACCTTGTTCAATGATCCTTCCTTATCTCACAACATGAGATCAGCAAATCAGCATATTATGATTTCTAAAGGATCATGTGACACTGAAGACTGGAGTAATGATGCTGAAAATTCAGCTTTAAACTCACAGGATTAAATTACTTTTTAAAATATATTCAAATAGATATCAGTTATGTTAAATTGTAATAATATTTCACAATATTACTGTTTTTACTGCATTTGACTGCATCAAATAAATGCAGCCTTGGTGAGCATAAGAGACTTCTTTAAAAAAAATATTTAAAAAATCTTAACAACCCCACACATTTAAACGCAGGTAATAGTGTTAAACTTATTTAATCTTTAACATGTTAAAGTGTCAAACGTAACTGCAAAAACAACAGGTTTCCTGAACATATAGTTGGCATACTGTATATTAAACACTGATACAAGTTTTTAAGAGCTGCCATACCAAGCTTAGGGAACACGATGAGGTACTCAGCATTGCATTGTGGGCAGGCGACACGTGCAGTGCTGTTGCCCCTCTGCTTCTCATCAACCCAGCGCTGAAGACATGACTGATGAACCCACTTAGTTGAACCACGGCAGCGGCACGGACGCACCCATTCTGCCGTACGGTCATCCTCATCTGTGGCAAAACACACCCAACAACTCCTGTAAAACACACATACAAAAAAAAAACAAAAAAAAACAGAGAAACACATCAGCACTTGGCTTGCTCTATGTTCCTATTATGATTCAGGGCAAAGTATAAAAACATAAAGGTGAGCAGAAAGTTTGTCATGTAACTGTGTAAAGTTCAAGGCTCCAGGAGACTCTTGAGTTATTTTTATAGTTCAACTCTTAAAAGTATCAAGGGGAAAAAAGAAAACTGCAGAGTAAAATGGGTCAGTGACTAAGCACAAATGAAAACGAGATCTCCAATGAATTCCACTTCAAAAGAAGAAAAAAAAATATTTTATCATTCAACAACTGAACATTTCCAAATCAATTTACTAGGGTTTTAGTGAATTAATTACATAATATGCCAATTAAAGGGTTAGTTCACCCGAAATTATAATTATCCCATAATTTACTCACCCTCAAGCCATCCTAGGTGTATATGACTTTCTTTTTCAGCCAAACACAATCGGACTTAAAATCCTGGCTCTTTCAAGCTTTATAATGGGAGTGAATGGTACCCAAGATTTTGAAGCCCAAAAAAGTGCATCCATCCATCATAAAAGGCCTTCTGAAGTGAAGCGATGGGGTTTTGTAAGAAAAAATATCCTTACTTTATAAACTATAATAACTGGCTTCCCGCAACAGCCGTACGCGAGTCTAGTTCCGGCGGAGAGTGACTTCTGACCCGACGCATGATGTATTGAAGGAAGCACAGAGGATAGAGCAAAACAAAACACCGGTCATTAATTAGAAGTCTAAAACGAGAATTTCAAAGGAGAAATGTTGGAGGATTTTGATATAAGAAAAGAGGAGCTTAAGTTTGTTGCACAGCCCTATTTGTTTGAACCGCAAGAGGCGTCTAAGCTTACGCTACTCCTACATACGCAGGGTCAGAGGTCACTCTTCTGCCAGAACTCGACTAACGTACGGCTGTTGCCGGAGCCAGATATTTTAATTTATAAAGATTTAAATATAGATATTTTTCTTACAAAAACCCATCGCTTCACTTCAGAAGGCCTTTTTTAACCCCCGGAGCCATATGAATTACTTTTATGATGGATGGATGCGCTTTTTTGGGCTTCAAAATCTATAATCTAAAATACCATTCACTTCCATTATAAAGCTTGGAAGAGCCAGGATATTTTTAAATATAATTTCGATTGTGTTTGGATTAAAGAAGAAAGTCATACACACCTAGGATGGGATAATAAACTAATCCTTTAATTACTCAAATTATCACAATTGCATGCATAATCACATATGAGCATTTTTGCTGAGAAAAGCTCATAAATTAAGATAACTTAAAAACAATTAAGATCATGTCATTTAATTTTTTATATTATTGTAGCAAATCACTGAACGCACTCTTAGAAGAAAAGGTTCTATATAGAACCTTAAAGGCTTCTGTCAGGCACTTCATATGTATATAGAACCTTTTAATGGTTCCCATCATTAGATCATTTTATGGATTTAGTTTTAAGTGATTCATTTTGAATTCATTTTTTTATTTTAATTAAATGTTATGAATTAAACAGCTTTACTTTATCACTAGAAAAAAGTTAAATAACCTGTTAAACATGAAAGCATTATGCATAAGACATTTCTCCTTATATAGAGCCTTTTTGGCATAAAGGGTTCTTTAAAATTGCGTCAAGAACCCTAGGGTTCTATATAGAAACGCATTAAACCCTTTTTTCTAAGAGTGCAGACAAAAAGATTCTTTAGAAGTTGTTTCTTTTGTTGTCCAGTACCACAATAACAATGACTATCCAGTAAATAATCCATGCCAAATCTCTCAGTGTTTCTGCGCTGCTGGAGGAGAGACAGAGACTCTGCCGTTCTCTCAGGTTCCTGCGCCAGATTTTCCGTTCTGTCCATTTTTGAATAAAACATGAGGGATGAAGAGCTGCTCAGGTGACTGAGATCAGTCGTGTGCTCCTGATCATGAACCTCCTGTAACCATCAGATGACAATCACAGACCCAAACAAGAAAGCCTAGTTTTGTAATTTCATGTATTTCTTCATCTTTAAAACACGACCTGGTCTCAATTTAAAATCTCAGAGAAATCTACAGAGAAATATTTCTGTTCTGATTTTTGTGTTCCCAAGTTGAACAAAGGTCTGGAACGACATGAGGTTGAGTAATTCAGAAAATAATTTCAGATTGTGTCTAGATGTATGATTCTCTCCTGACAGCAACGATCATAGATGAAGAACAAAAGACCAGAAGAAAAATAAAGGGTGACGAAAAGAGAGAAGCGCTTCACAAGATCAGAGCTACGGACAAAAGACAGTTCTCCGTGTTTGTTAAGAATCTGCTTCTCCTGTTCCTGTAACCCAGCCTCCATCATGACAACCATCAGAAACACAATCATCCTCGTGAAACCCAAGACATCTTGCCGTCGCCCCTCACTCAAACACACTAAGAGCGGTGTTCATTAAGGTGTACCGTCAAGGTCAGACAACCCGATTATCAGCTAATAAACAAGGTAAAACAAATTGTGCTGTGAAACAGAATCTGATTTAGGCTTGTTTGCCTTCACTCAACGGGGGTAAAGTTTCAAACTACAGGTTATATTATCTGCAGTAAAATATACACAAGGTATGACATATGATAAGATTATGAGATTTTTGTCTGTTTTGTGGGAGAAAAATGATTCACAGATGCATCATAACTCTTTAACCACAAATAAATAAAATAAAAATAAATAAAGACTAATAACATTTTTAAATATACAATTTAAATAAACTATCCATAAATATTTAAATAAACTATACAAATAAATAATAAACTATTATTAATAAATAATTATAAATTTCTCCTACTCATTTTTATGAGAGAGGACAGGGTTCAACAATAAGGATTTTGTAGTTACATTTTTTTCTTTTCTTAATTGTAAGTTCATGATTCTCTGAATCAAAACTGAATCAAATAGAACTGAATCATGAGGAGTTGTTAAAAGATTCCCAGCTCTAATAAAAATACTAATAACATTTTTTAAATATACAAAAATAAACACTTTAAATAAACTATATAACTATACAAATAAATAAACTACTATGAAATAATTAAATACAATTTTTAAAAAAAATATTTAAATAAACTATAAAAAAAAAAAAAAAAAAAAAAAAAAAAAAAACAACTACTACTACTAATAATAATATATAATAAATTATTAGAAATTTCTCCTACTCATTTTTATTAGAGAGGATCATCTTCCCTTATAATACAGGTTTTGTAGGTACGTTATTTTTCCTTTCTTACTTGTAAGTTCATGATTCTTTGAATCAAAATCGAATCAAACAGAACTGAATCATGAGGAGTCGTTAAAAGATTCCCAGCTATAATATTTTGTGGCAATGCAATTTAGATCATAAACCCTGTTCTTCAGGAGTGCTGACTTCTGTTCAAATCAAACGATTTTTACTATGATAACATAAACATGCATTTATTGCAGCACTTTATCTCCACACGTGTAAACATAACAACTTGAGAATATTAAGGATAATAAAACTTTGACTTTGTCCAGCTGAACAACTGTGATCACATTCTGTTGACTGCTGTAACTGAAGACACATGTCGGAACTACTTTTCAGCACTGTTTGTGATTATGTTTATGATGGTTAAAATATCTCCAATATACCGGACCATTTCCCATTAAATCATGTGAATATTCCAGGAACAAATGCTGCAAAAAACCCTCTTAGATGCCCAGAAAGCAGGCTTCTCGACTTCTAGATTTTCATGACTACTTCAGTTCTTGCAGAATATAGCTCTAATGTCTATAAGATACCATCAGGAGGTCAGAAAGTCGATACCACTCACCTTTCTTTACATGTTAAGAGCCCGGTTACATGACACAGAAACACAATCTATACAACAGCGAGGGGGGTCTCTGGAACTGATAACCCTGATAATAGTTTAAATATCCTGAACTCTAGAGTCCTAACACCGGCTACTATTTCAGACAGGATGAGTTTTCATGGATTCCAAGTGGCTAATTTTGCTACCGTTGACTGATGTAGCTTTACAAACTGGAATGATTCTATGGAAGCTTAGATGCTTGCTTTTGTGGAAGCAGTTTGTGGAAAAACTAAATGTCTACTGTTAAACACTGAGCAAAACTCTTCAGTAAACCCCAGCCCAAACCTTAAGTATGAGCAATAGCATCAAAAAGAAGACCAACGGTGTGCTTCACAAGTGATACAAAGACAAACTCTCCTGCATTTTCTCATTGCTACACAGGTCAGACTGTATTTAAAGAGGCATTAAAACCTCGGCACAATGAGTTTATTCATCGGGCCATGGTCACGTGACTGTGGGAACCTGAAAGACCTTCCAGCCAACAGCCAGCAAGAGAAAGTTCCATCACCAGGGAACCAACAAAGAGCCGAGCATCAGAGGAACCGCTGAGATCCAAGCTGTTTCTACTACATATAGGGCTGCCACGATTATGACATTTTGTCTGGCAATAAATCGTCATATAAATAACTGCATTTAGCCATTAAATTGTATTTTTATTCATACCATATCAGTTAAATACATAATAATGTAACAATTACACTGAACATGGAAGCAAACATATGATTACAGATGATACAGGGTAGAAAAACAGAATATTTTAACAAGATTAGAAATTTATTATTAATAATATTAGGCTAATAATTATATACATATACTTGTGGCCAAAAGTGCCGTCCGGCCAACTGACATCTTCACCCTTTATTCAAAAATTATTATTAATTTGTTGAAGATTTTGTAAGCATATTGCTTAGTTTTGCTTGGAGTCAGTATATATCCCTTATATTTTGATGTTTTAAAACTTGTAGGGTCGTTAAAAGCAAATATCCTCTACAGACATCACTTTTGGCCACTTCTGTGTGTGTGTGTACCTCTGTCCCCCATATTCACCTGTCTCAAGCCCAACAGTTTTAAACAGAATTATAATGTGATAGATTGTGAATAGTTTACAGCTGGTTGCACCAGTTGAACACCAGCTACATTGGAGTTCATGTAACTTCAGTCACTGTTTTCCAGTAACGCCAGTCATCTTGAACTTGTGGTCTATATTTGTACTTGAGGGGGGGGGTCAGATGTGGCCTACTGCTGATCCATAAACACACACTCTCTCCCCCGCGGTCAAAGTCACAAGACCCATCCACGAGATCACGTTTCACCAGCAAATGTATAAAGCCAGGAGAAACATGAATTCATACACCACACAGAATTACCAGCATTACTAAGAAATCCTTATTTCTGTTTTAGTGCAATAGTGAGTTGCATTTCACTGAACAGCTATGGATACTTAAAACTACATTTATATTTGACATGCTTAAAATACAATAAAACAGAAATCCTTGACAGCAATTTCCTGTTAAAAATGGGACTATTCCAGGATAGTGCAAAAATGCAAAAATAACAGTGCACAACAAGAAATTACCCAGAAAATAAAACAACAATCCATCCAATTAATTCCCCATGGACAAAATCAAGCCAGCCCTACATTTTTTTCTTGTTTGAGAAGCCATTTCAATCGAATATACATCACAATAGGGAAGAAAAGGCTATCACAACTTCCGTTTCATACCAATTTTAAAATCCTGTCTCCCAGAAAATGCATAAAGCCAGCCGATCACATGCTGTTTCTCAAGTGATTATTAACCAACATCACAAAACCGTGAACATGAGAATGTGTTGTTAAATTATTGAAATATTAACCTAAAATCTCTAGTAATAAAGTAAAATTTCACCTGGAAGTATAATGCTGTCATGGTATATTCAGGGGCCGACACCATTTTCAATTAAAAATGGAAAATGTTTTATGCGTTTACACAACAACAGCGTTTTGGAGGCCTGAAAACACAAACTTTTGAAAACGGGTTTCAAGGTGCAAGTTTTTGAAAGCGATATCGTTATCGTCTCCATGAAAATGACAAAAAATGTGAATTTGTGAAAAAGGCGCATGCGCATGCAGTCTATAGGTGCGTAGTGTTTCTTTACAAAGTGACATCGCCAACTACTGGCCTGGCAACATAACGTTTTTAGTCATTTTTACAACGCTGTGTGAACGGGGATCATTTCAACAACGTTGTCATCATGTAGGCAAAACTTTTCAAAAAAGCAAAGGAAAATCTTTTCCATTTTTAGTACACTGTTGTCATGTAAACGTACCCTAAGACACCAGAATATTATAGAAACTAGGGGTGGGGCCAGTAAGTAACCACCAGGGGCACCTTAAGATAACCAAAGGCCCCTGCATTACAGTAGGCCCCCTACCCCAGATAACACATTTTTTAGCTTCCTGCCAATAATTTGTCAAAATTTATCTTGTCGATAACATTTTACATTAACACTACACTGTGTGTATGCTGCAAATATAGGTGAATATGCAAATTCACTCTTTGCCAGTAGGTGGTGCTTGTGGAACAGCAGAATTATAGCTGTTACACAAACAAAGCAGCAGTTATAAAAATATTATATGCATTATATGGAAGTAATATGAAAAGAAAACGCCATCAAAACTTTCCTGGCCGAAATGTGAGTTTACAGGTACCGCTCCATGATATTAATACCATAAATTAAACAAAATATTTATTGATTGCAAACTGCTCTAAAAGCGCGAGAACGCGCAACACTGCCACGTCTTTACTTTGAAACATGCAGTGCTGGCGTTTATTTAATTAAATCATAGCCATTTCAAGTTTAATTATCACATTTAAGCAATATTGTGATTCCTGTTTTTCTGTCCTCAGATTTAAAACCTCCTGAAATTAAAATTGAGACTTTAAAGCATCACCGATGGAACACAGTGACTGGATCTTAAACCTTCAGATGACACGCAGATTATATCCACGCGCAAGTTACTGAACCCGCGTTCAGCGCAGAGCGGCTCTCTCGCACTTTGCTATGTCACAGAAAACTAGTTGTCCGGTCTGGTTCCGTTCACAGCAGGGCTTTGCCGAAAATGCAGCTGCGAGTCCTGAAAATTACAGGTATGTGGGTTCGTTTATGGAATGTTGTCACTGCAGCAAACTCCCATATATACAAATAATAATTTAAAAAATATAATTTACGTACAGCCACTAGGCCCCTTCCCAGTGTAGGCACCTGGGCTTCAGCCCCTGTGCGTTAATGCGCCCCTGGCAACCATTTAGCAATGCCCTAGCATCGTGGTGTCAATTTTGCACAAGCATTTTCTATAGAAAATCTAGTAGAATATCAGCAATTACCATATAGGCACCATGCAAACCCGCATTTTATTGACATTCAAACAGAACAGAACACCAAAAAGGTCCAAAAAATGCTGGATTATTTCCAGACACCTTCAAACATGACTCAGAAACACATTTGAAAAGACAGCCTGCTTTGTCAATGATGATGTGGAAACACATCAAAGCTATGCCGGGAAAAACAATAAGGCAGAGAAAGTAAGGTTTAAAAACAGCCAAAATAAATGGAGCCAGCTTTCTGAAAACCGACGAGAACAAAAGAGGGTGATAGAGTGTCTGCCACGTAAAGGTCAGACAGGATTTAAGCATGACCCCATCTTTTCAACCAGCGAAGAGCTGCATTGCAGAGAGAGCAGCTGCGGGTGGCAGGCCTCGATAAGACCATGTGTGCGAGTCTGATAGAGCTGCGCGCTGGTGTACGGCTATCTGCTTCCACACAGACCTGTGAAGGTTGTTGCCTCAGTGACGGACATTAGAGAAGGATGCAGGATCCATTTGAGAGAGATGAGAGCTTTCACCATGACAACTGACACAGATATGTCTACAAACAGCCTAATATGGCAATAAACCATCTTTACTAACACAAGTCCAGTACTTTCCTCTTAATATATACATTTCCTTGGATTTAAACAGAAGTATGAGCAGACAATATGTTCAAAACTCACATTGCTTAAGGTGGCATGCCACTAGCTGCATGTACTGTACACTACCGTGCAAAGGTTTGGGTTTGCAAAGATTTTTTAATGTTTTTGTAAGAAGGGCTCACCAAGACTGCATTTATTTGATCAGTAAAAAACATAAAATTAAAATAAAATAAGTGTTTTCTATTTTAATATATTTTACAATCTAATTTATTCCTGTGATGCAAAGCTGAATTTTCAGCATCATTACTCCAGCTTTAGTGTCACATGATCCTTCAGAAATCATTCTAATATGGTGATTTGTCACTCAAGAAACATTTCTTATTATCAATGTTGAAAACAGTTGTGCTGCTTAAAGGATTAGTTCACTTCTGAATAAAAATTTCATGATAATTTACTCACCCCCATGTCATCCAAGATGTTCATGTCTTTCTTTCTTCAGTCGAAAAAAAATTAAGGTTTTTGAGGAAAACATTCCAGGATTTTTCTCCATATAGTGGACTTCAGTGGGGTTCACCTGGTGGAAGGTCCAAATTGCAGTTTCAATGCAGCTTCAAAGGGCTCTAGACGAGGAATAAGGGTCTTGTCTAGCAAAATGATCGGTCATTTTCTAAAAAAAATAAAAATTTATATACTTTTTAACCACAAATGCTTGTCTTGCACTGCTCTGCGATGCGCCACGCATTACATTGAAAGGTCACGCGTGACGTAGGCGGAAGTACCGCGGTAGGGCAAAAAACTTAATCTAATTTTCTCCTCCAACTTCAAAATCGTCCAATATCATTGTTTTACCTTTTTTTGTAAAAAGTGTTTGGCTTAAAGTGATGGTTCACCCAAAAATGAAAATTCTGTCATCATTTACTCACCCTCAGGTTGTTCTAAACCTGTATAAATTTCTTTGTTCTGTTGAACACAAAGGAAGATATTTTGAAGAATGTGGGAAACTGAACAGTTTTGGGGCACCACTGACTTCCATAGTATTTTTTTTCCCTATATGGAAGTCAATGGTGCCCCAAAGCGGCCTGGTTACAAACTTTATTCAATATATCTTCCTTTGTGTTCAGCAGAACAAAGAAATTTATACAGGTTTGGAACAACTTGAGGGGGAGTAAATGATGACAGAATTTTCATTTTTGGGTGAACTATCCTTTTAATCTTTGCACGTTCGCTTTGTAGACACTGGACCGGTACTTCCGCCTACGTCACGCGTGACCTTTGTAATGTGATTACGTCATGCGTGCGGATCGCAGAGCTAGTGCAAAACGAGCATTTGTGGTTAAAAAGTATATATATATATTTTTTTTTAAATGACCCTTACTCCTTGTCTGGGATCGCGTAGAGCCCTTTAGAGCTGCACTAAAACTGCAATTTGGACCTTCAACCTGTTGGACCCCACTGAAGTCCACTATATGGAGAAAAATCCTGGAATGTTTTCCTCAAAAACCTTAATTTCTTTTCGACTTAATAAAGAAAGACATGAACATCTTGGATGACATGGGGGTGAGGAAATTATCATGAAATTTTCATTCAGAAGTGAACTAATCCTTTAATGTTTTTGAGGAAACCGTGATGCATGTTTTCTTTGATAAATAGAAAGAACAGCATTTATTTGAATTAGAAATCTTTTGTAACATTATAAATGTCTTTACTGTCACTTGTGATCAATTTAATATGGAAGCTTGTTTTCACCACGAAATAAAAAAAAAATAAAAAAGGAAATTGTTTATATCTCGCTATTCAGACTCCCAATCGCATATGTCAAAATTCTGAGGGGAAAAAAGTTAGAATCGCGAGATATAAACCGAGAAAAAAGTGAACTCAGGAAAAAAAATTATTTATATCTAGACTTTTTTTCTGAGAATTGTGAGATATAATTGCCAGAATATATATTATATAATAAGCCAGAATTGCGAAATCACAATTACCTTTTTTATTTTTTATTCTGTAATGGAAACAAGCCTCCATAATTCAATGCATACTTGCTGAATAAAAGAAACAATTTCTTAAAAAAAAAAAAAAAAATACTGACCCCAATATTTTGAACGGTAATGCACGCATTGCATACTAACATTTAAAGATATCTTGCTGTTGAGTGGAAGGACAGATCTGCTCGAGCAGGCCATTGTAGTTATCTAGTTTATTTTGCAAGCGCTGGCCCTCTGGCAAACAGGACAGTCTCAGTGGAAAAACATGGACAAGGTCAGGACACCGAACAGCTCGACTCCACGCAGTGACCCAATGCATAATTACTGAAATGAGAACTTGTCCACGTCATTTACCAAAAAATTCTGCTATATTTAGAAAATCTGCAATTACAGGGAATATACAATAGTATTGTTTATTTATGACCCATGAGGGTCAATCTGTAAAAACTGACCACAACAACAGTGTCATTATAAACTTCTCCAGGGCACACTGTCCTCTTTGCTGGGTTCATTAAAAGTAAAAGCTTATAATACTCAAGATCAACATCACACAAGTCATGTGGCAAAGACCTTCTTTTACCGCGAACCTTTACGAAACCAGTGACCTGAGCAGGTGTGCGAGTCAGATCAAACAGGCAATCAAGCCTCTTATGACTTAAGCTGTTTTACTATTAAAGGAATATTCTGGGGTCAATACAAGTCAAGATGTGTCAGTGTTGATTAACGCAGGAAATAATCAATCATTTCACAGTTCGTAAAACATACAACAATGCTAATGTAATGAGCATATTATGAAGTCAAAATGTGTTCACATAACACTACTTTTAAACTCCTGTAATGACTATGTAAACTGGTAAACCCAGTAATATTTGCAATCACATGACATGTGTAAAGATAACAAAAAATGCTCAGCCAAGATTTAACTCTATGCATAACCAGAAGTAATCCCACTGCTAAAGAGAACTTAGTCAACTTTACAGCTCAAATAACATAAATTATTTGTATAAGCACATTATAGTTATGACATTACAAAATGTATTTATGCCACATTCAACAGAAAACAACAGCATTTCACAGTTAAATTAACGTATTTAACGTACTGCTCGCATTAATTGCTCTTAAATAACAGCCATTCAAGAAACACTCATTATTGTCAATTATGTCTTTTATTATAACTATTATTTTCTATAACTCTTAGTTTGTCAATAATAAAAACCATTTTAATAATAAGTATCGGTAATAGTAATAACAATAATTATAATATTATTTCATTTTTACAACCGGTAACATATCGTTTTTCAGACACTTAAAAATCAGTATGTTACCGGTTGCAAAAATTAACAGATTGATCTTTAGAGCAGGGGTTGGTAAACATTTAAGGATCTACAAGTAGGCTAAATAAACAAAGGAGTAAAGGACTGAATCAAAACAAAATTAAAAGGCCAATTCAAGGTCACGCCCCCTCGCTAAAGACGTCACATCATGTAGGTAACACTTATTAGCATCTCTATTTAAGAGCATAAACGCTCTAAACCGGTAAGCAATCACTCATCAGCTACTCTAATTGTTCGTTAAGAATATCTATATGTGATTAAGAATATTTATAACAATATAAAAGCCTGTAAATGTATCTGTACTGACAGGCTGCTATGTAGCTGACATTAGCCATTTGTTTACATTCTATTTCTTTCACTCACCTGTCCACAATCTGCTGCATCACAACCGCTCCCTCGTCTGCCATATTTACATGAGTCCGCACACTTGATTACTGACTGAATACTAAACTATGATAATAGTTTAATAATTTAATAACAGATATTTAATCGTCAGGCCGCAGTGAATCTTAACGCCGTGTTAAACACGCATATGAATACCTTACTGACATCAAGCAACGGCTGGAATCCGATTATAAACCATTTAAATTAATTATTACACACTGATCTATTAATGAATATTCATAAATGTCTGTATTTCCAGAAACACGCAGTGACTCCATTGACTGCGCGTGAGAAAACGCGAGCGGACGCAACACCGCGCTTGTGCGAGCGTTAACTTCACTCTCGCGAGGCAACAGATGCACTCTGGGGCGTGTAGTCTTCATTATATGTCGCCAAAAATATAAAAATTTATGTTCTCGCAGAGGCAGGCAGCCCAGAGCAAGAGGGACTACGCCTGCTGGAGCAACATGAAGATACATATTTGGCTTCAGAATACCTCGTACTGTGGTAAGGAGAGTCAGCATATTTCAATACAATTTATATATGATTAGATTGCATGTTTTATTTAACATGGCAGAGCATCCAGAAATTATAATATGATTTGTGAGAGCTTAATTCATTTCCCTTTTTCACATAGCATATGGTTAAGCAATTATAAAGTGTTTATTGCTGAGGTGTTTTGACCCTTTCTCATTTCTTTTATTGAGTTCATTATTACAAATAAGACTTGAATTGACAAGAATTTTAATATGTTCTGTATTTCATATGAACTTATTTGTTAGTATTAGTTAATGAATGGAGCTGTAATTTTTAGTTCATTGTGTTTCATAAATACATTTCCATTATGACAGGGGTGAATAGGGAGCCACATAGCACATTTGCATGCTTTTATTGTGTTTATTTTGAAGTTAGCAGATTTGCATGCTTTTATTGTGTTTATTTTGAAATTATCATGATATTTTATATGATACAATCTTACATGATTATGCCTAAAAACCTGGCAATTTGTAAGGCCATGTGAATGCTTTAAATTGTGTTATTTCATCACTTAAAGGTCATTTTTGTTACGCATGTAAACATAGTCAGTGTCACAAAATCTGGCTTAAAATTGGGTTATAAAATGGATACAGCATTTTAGCCATGCTAAAATCCACAGTATAGCAACAGCTATGACACAAAACACCTGTTCATCATATCAACTCCCATATCAGATAGTTTGTGTTGCTTAGCAACACTATATTATGTCAGGTAGTATATCTCCTAAGCATAAGGGTGTTTCCTTATTAATTTACTTATAAAAGGCACAATTTTTAAAGAAAATTTTATTTTATTATTTTAATATGTAGTAGCCAATTTAAAAACCAAACATTCTGGACCATAATGTATTTGAACTATAACCTGAAGGGCTGATAAATGGTTAATACTGTTATTTGCATGTTATAATATAAGCTTTGCAACGTCATATAGTGAGTTTGATGGCTGCACCGACCGAAAAACTACAATTCCCATAATTCCGCAGTGCATTAGCCATGCGCCGCAGTCAATCAGCTGTTGAGGCGACTGCAGAAGGGCAGCTCATCTGTCATATCAAAACCCAGCCGAGACAAACAGAAATAGTCTTATTTACAGAATCCCAAAAGGTGAACGATAAGGTAAAGTCTGATTCATGTACGTCAAGAAAAAAGCAAGCAAAAGAGAAAAAATCAATCCGTCAGATGCATGTTATGTGTTTAATAATAGCTACTATGAGTTGTGTGCGCGGATTAAAGTGCTGGATTTGATTTCTTTCCCTTTCCAATAACCCGGTGCATTTTAGAAATGCATTATAATATACATGCATGTGCTGTGACGCTCTTATTTACTGTCATTTAGGTGGTCAGCGCGTGCTCTGATGTGATGATTTCTATTGTGACCTTGAATATGCAGTTCTAATGCAGCGAAACGAGGATTAACGGACGGAAATATTGGCAGAAACGCTCTTCATCTTGTTACGGTCGTCTACTCTGATTAAAATTTGATTAAAGGTTGAGTTCATAAATCCATCAGGCTCGCTGAAACTGTCGCATTCTCGGCCTGTTTTTCATGGGAATATATTTGGCATCGTAGAAACCCTCAAGAGGTATGTTGAAATTGTTGTAATTTTCCATACGTTTGAATAAAATCTCTTTTCGTTCGACTGTTTTGCTTATCATAGTATATATACCGAAATGTAGCCCTTCACAAAATAGGTAAACCATACAGGAGGCATAATAGCTTACTATAAGGGTGCAAAATAGAGATATGTCACATGAAGTAATACAGCCAGTGGAAAAACATCCAGAGCTGTTATTGGGATTTCTGTTGCGTATGTTTTGTGCAGCATTGCTGGGTGTAACCCAAGATCCTGCAGCAAATATAACCTAGTTGCTGAGCTGTGCCATGGACTGTTGTACACCATCCAAGCCAAAATGTCTGAACATACACTTTGCAAACTTATGCTTAGGTTACATGTTTTTTTTCTTTCTTGCATTTTAGGTTTAGGTAGATAGATATGTATGTACTTTATTGATTGCATAAATACACAAAAATAGATTAGTCTGCATTACAAACAAGATACACAATAATTTGCACTATATACATTACAATAGACAAATATGTAAACATTTTAGACATCATAGATATTAAGTACAGAACAAACTGTATCGTTTGACACAATATGCACTGAAGCACATGCATTATATTGTATAAGGAGGATTCACACGAAGTATCCACTTGGCATGTATTGTGTGATACATTGAATCACCAGAAGTGTTTTAAAATGGCAGAGAAACCCTTGCACGTTTGTATTTTAGTAGCAAAAGTCAATGTATTTTCACGTTTGATGTATTGTGGAGTCAGTACGCACAAGTGACTATAGCTACACTCTTAAAAGTGAGTTGCAAAGCTATTTTCCTAATGTATTTATTTGATTAAAACTGTGTAAATGTGTCTCTTTTAACCTTGCTGAAGGACGCAGCTATATTTATTGACGTATGCAAATTGAGGGGCGGGGTTTATGAAAAAAAAACAGGAACAAGAATCAGTTTCTCATTTCTGTCTGGAGTTCCGGTGAGAGAAAAACGAGACGTGGCGAAAATTGGTGAATATCGGTGACCTCCGAGCTTTTCTCCTTTATTCGTGTTGGGACACATGAGTAAGGGGGATAAAACCGGAGTACAGACAGATCCCGTGCTGTTGCTGCTGATACATGGCTGATCAGGGGCTCATTAATAATAATAATCCCAGCCCGATCGGTGTGATCAATAATAACTGATCATCTGTGTTTCAGCTCAAAACATGCAGGATGATTTACTGATGGACAAAAGCAAAGCTCAGCCTTACCAGCATCAAGACCCGTCAAATACAGAGCCTCCATCCACCCCGACCCCCTCCGACCCTCCGATCCTGGACGAACAGAACCACGTCGGTCACTCCGAGCGGGTCGCAATGGAGTCTCCGGTATTACCGGGTTTGGGTTTCCCTCAGGATTCCTCTCTCTCACCGTCGTTCGGTAGCACTTGGTCCACCAACACCGTAGACGAAGGCTTTTTCCAAGGAATTCCGTCGGTAAACGGGACGATGCTTTTTCAGAACTTTCCCCATCACGTCAACCCGGTGTTTGGAGGTAGTTTTTCTCCGCAGATGAGAAGATCCCCGATGAGTGTGAACCAGAGGAACCCTTACAGCCACCAGACCCTCATCAATAAAGTGTCCGCATCGTCCGCTTCTTCGTCCGCCTGGAATAACCATCAGAACGCGGTGTGGAGCTCCGCGGCGAACCCCTGGAGCGGCAGAGACCCGCGGAGAGCGCTCGGGCTGGGCGTCCCTTCTCCGCTCAACCCTATCTCCCCGACGAAGAAGCCCTTCCCGAGCAATGTCATCGCGCCTCCGAAATACCAGAGACCCGGAGCCATGCAGAAACCCTGGATGATCTCAGAACCTCCGGAACCCTTCAGAACCGACAACAGCAACAACATGCTGCCATTTCAGGTGAGATTATTCAGTAAATATAGACATAATTTTTTTTAGACATAATTATAATTTATACATAATGAATCATAATTGTTGGAAAACATGATGGACATAATGCCTCAAAATATTAATACAATGAAATTTGTAGTCAGACTGCATATGTATAGGCTGTATGGTCATAAAACACAGGCTTAGATAGTCATAGCCTAATTAATAGACATTTATTAAATTACATCATTATAATCATAAAACAATTTATAGACAATACAACACTGCGAAGTTTTTTATTTACATGAATGTCATTTTATTGTTTCTCTTTGAGGGACTCGACTAAAGTAAATTCCCTGTCACCGAATTTATGTATACTCTCTTTATATATACTTATAATTCACAGAAATACCTATTTCTCTAATGTATTTCTCTGACTGTAAGGAAAAGTTGTTTTGAATTATTTTCCAGCTGTTTCTATAAATGTCATTGTAAGGTGGAAGGGTTCAAATTCCCATCAGAGGCTCTCCTGCAGCTCGTTTGGGGGCGTTTAAAAGCAACACCACTCGAATATGATTGGTGCTTGTTGAGTGAGGGGGGCGGGGCCTGCTCTGCTGTCATGAACGGAAACATTGTAGCATATACTCAGATAGAGGACATTGATATTTTTCTTTGAACAAAGCTTAATTCTTTAGATTTTAAAAGCATTATCTGATTCTGCTCTATTCGATACAATGTTTTTTCCATAATTGACAGGAATTAACTATGCTCATGAATGTTTTTTGATGAGTCATGCACACGTCTGTTTGTCTACATTGCACTTTCTTAATGTTAATGAACTTTAGTAGGTAAATTCTACTTTGAAATGTATGAGCATGAGCAAAAACACTGAGCATGAGAAGCAATTAAAGGAGCAATTTTATTTGCATTTATTTTTAGAATGCAGCTTTTGCCTTTGAAAAACTTGATTTTAACTTAAACTGTCTTTGAGCATGTGAGGGTCATCTTGTAAATGGGTCATTTACAAGTGAATATTATGTATGTTTTGAATGCACATTGTATTAGCCTAGAACACACATATTCCACTCAACATTGGGCATTGAAAACACATATTAGCCAAACACTAGTGTTTTTGTCATGAAACGTGTTATTTTGAGTCAGATTTCGTGCACTTTTACCCACAATGCTGTCAGTTTCCTGAAATTGTAGATGTTTTGTCATCATTACATGAATGCATTCAGTGCAATACTGTCATTAAAAACAAATCAAGGAAGTTTGATGCTTCCATTGGAGTTGTTGCAAAGTAAATTGATTTTTATTTTCAAAGTAAAAAAAAAAAAAAAAAAAAGAAATATAACAAATATTTGACGGACCACAATTTTAGGAAGGAACATATGTAGTTTCTAGTTCATATATAAGGTATGCAAGCAGGCTGCCACTATACAAGATGTGGCATGTGTGTGTGTGTAGTTGTTTAATGCTGAAATATGTGTGGCTCGTGTCTGATAGTGACTGAAGTGAGGAGCTCAGCGTTTTGATTGCTCATGCTTTTCACAAAGTGGGCAGATTTTTATCTGGAACCTGAGAGGGGAAATATCGCTTTTTGAATGCTCAGCCAGTTGCGTGACAATAGACTCGATGTGCAAACAATGTGCTTCCCTCGGTTGGCCTCTGCCCACTGCCATATTCATCCGCACACTTTCACCGGCTCATGCTCTCTTTTTTTACTTTTCCTTTATTCTCTTGCTCATTCTCTTTAACTTGTTTAATTGCGTTCACAGTGGACTGACAATCTCACCATATTTGTGTTTGACTGTCAGCGGGCAGGAAAAAAACATTTAGGTAGAGATGATGGTGCAGATTAACCATCATGCGGAACAGCATGAGTTCGAAATCCACAGTGCTTCTGATCAAAAATATAGATAATGCTGTACTGAGTCATTATTTCAAATGTGTTTTCATATACTGTGAATTTAAACACTTGCTGCAAACTGACAGGATGCCCAGTCTGTTCACTAATCGTCTGATGCAACCAAAAATGGCAAGAGCTGACTAAAATCACCATTTTCGGTCGGATTGGCTTGCAGATTCAGAGAGTCTGAATGAAGGTTTTTACCAGTCTGTCCGGAAACAAAGTTGCTTTTATAAAGTACTTACAAGCTCTTTTGAGGAACAATTAATCACTTCAGTTTTGTTGGAGTTGCTTATTTTCAAGCAAATATATACAAGGAATACTACAGTTTATTTATCTGTGAAATAATGTGTATTTTTTCACTTTTTGAGAGAAAGAAATTCTGATCATGTCTGATGAAGTCTACACACAATTTCCTCTCATTTCTTTAGTCATTTATAGACTTTTAGTATTATTTATATAGTATTATAGTATTTATTAATATTTTGAATTCTTTTATTTGTATATTTTCATTTTTTTTATTTGAATTTTAGTTTTAGTAAACTAAAACAAAAAAATGTATTTTTTTTTTTTTTTTGTAATTTTTATAATTTTTTTTTTATTTAAATGTTATTCATTTTAATACTTCAACTTATTAATTTCAGTTATCTCCCAAGGTAAGATTTCCAATTTTCTAGTTTATTAAATGTAAGTTTTTCATTTAATATTTATATTTTATTTCGCCTATATTTCAATTGCTGAAAATGATTTTTAATAGTTTGTTTATTTACCAGTAACAACACTGTCATGGACTGCAAGCACAATGGATGAGTTGTTTCCACACAAATCTGTTTTTTATTGTTTTGTTTTTTTTATTGATGATTTCAGATACAGAGAGAACACAAAACTGTGGTTGATCACTTTACATATCAGTAAGAAGGTTTCTTTTTGTCTATGTGGGTGGTTCTTGGCCAAAATAAGCTACAAAAGTGTAGAATATTGCTGCTAAACAGTTAAATACATTCATAAATGTAAAAAACGTGTAGAGGACATTCAGCAACAATGCTGGGATCCAGTTTGTTGGTCTCTGACCCTGTTTACACCTGGTATTAAGATGAGCTTTGGTTGATCGAAAACACATTCGACCAGATTGCTTTCGTAGTGTAGACACTCATGTGGTCAAATGCGTTATGGGAAGCGCGCTGGCAAGACGGGATTTAAACTTTGTCGGCTGAAGACCTAAGTTTGGTTTGAAGATGAAAAATGTACCAAGCACAATGTTCTCTCACCATTCCTGATTTCTAACACGCACTCACAGCGTTCAGCGTAGTCTTGCGACTATTAGAGCAGAAACGAAAGCTGCTGCTCTCCATGTTTTTCCGTTGTATCTGGTTGCGTTCATATGTAAATTGTGTGCGCTAATTTTGTCTATTAGATCAAAAGATCTGAAAAAAAAAAAAAAACATACATTTACCTGCCCATAGACCCTCCCCTCAAAGAAATCTGGACAAAGTGTTTGAAAGTGGACAATAGAGACAGATTAAAACACCAGGTGTAAACGGGTATGTGTCTACCTCATCCACTTGTGATCTGATCGACCAAAACGCATCTTAAGGTGGAAACCGAGCCTTAGATCTGAACTTGGCCCTAAGCTCTGGACAGATGCTAATTTGAAAGACTGTGAAATGGTGGTTTAGTGGTTCATCTTTAACTTCTGAGCTTTGACCCCTTCCTTCTGTCTTTCAGGAACGGAATCGACCCTTTGACCCATTCAGCTTGCAAACTTTGGAGAATTCCTTAATGGACATGATTATGACCGACCATGACAAAGGTAAACATCACCCTGCCGCTGGCCCACCAATGACTATCGCTGATATTTTATGGAGGAATCATTTTGCAGGTTAGGACTATTTATACATCCATGCTTGTTCTTTTAACTTCATATGATAAAAAAAACATTTGGTTAATGTCATAATTGTTTATTTTGGTGCGTTTTTCTACCACTATAACATATGATTAAATGTTTTATAATGTTGACAATTGCTTTCAATAACTGTTGTCTTACCTGCAAAATATTGCCAAAATATTATAAATAATATAAAATCACTACTGTTCAAAAGTTTGAGGTCAGTAAATGTTTTTAAATGTCTTTTTAGAATAACTTAATTTATTCAGAAATTAAATGGGTCAAATGTGACATTGAAGTAATTTACAATAATTACTATTTTAAATAAATGCTGTTCTTTTGAACCTTCTATTTATCAAAGAATGTATCATGGTTTCCATTTAAAATATTAAGCAGCACAACTGTTTTCAACATTGATAATAATAAGAAATGTTTCTTGAGCAGCAAATCAGCATATTAGAATGATTTCTGAAGGATCATGTGACACTGAAGACTGGCATAATTGGCTGCTGAAAAATCAGGTTGGAGCCAAAGAAATAAATTACATTTTAAAATATATTAAAATAGAAAACAGTTACTTTAAATTGAAATAATATTTCATAATATTACTGTTTTTTACTGTATTTTTGATCAAATCCAACCTTGGAGAGGCAAACCTTTGAATAGTAGTGTAAATAATAAAAAAATATCTACTATATATTCAGAAATTTATTTATTTGTATTTTAGGTTTTTCACATCTATTCTTCCAGAATTTTTATCATTACCATTTTCAGTGATTCTGCACAGACCATTTGCTGAAGGGAAAGTTTAGTTGTTCTAATCTGTTGTGGGAAATTCTCTCATAAGTTTTAAGATCACACTAGAGTCTCAGGAGACATCATGATGAGAGATGGCTTTCCTCTCGCAGACAATGGAAGCGTGTGATTGTGTAAAAAGGAGGTGAGGGAAGTTGTTTTTATGTGCTGCATGCATTGAGGCCCGTCTCAGGTGTGAAGCTGATTTTCCAGATCTGGGTTGGAGAAGAGATGTGAATCTGGCAGTTGTAGGGTCTGGATTCTTGAGTGATCGCTCCTGGAAAGGTAGAGCAGAAAATCCTGACTACCACCAGACACCCTGGCAAACTGCTCACCTCAAGCAGATGTCTGTAAAACAGGCTATGCAAAGAAAAAGAGATGGCAATAATTTGCATCAAGCCCAACTTTCTAGGAACTTGTAAATGTTCTACTTAAATTTCTAAAGAAACCTTTTCCCATCCTTCATTTGCATGAGTAGTGATTGTGCTTCTGTGTGTTTGTGTGGGAAATATGGTGAGTCACTGCAGTTTTGGCATCTGCCTGTCATGACATGTTTTTTATTAGGTTACTAAAGATCATTAGCAGATCAATGGTCCTGTAAAACAGGCTCCTCACTCCAAATCACTGTGTTGTTTTTCTCTAATCTTTGGTTTTCTTAAAGGATTAGTTCACTTCAGAATTGGATGATTCTGTTGGTTTTGTTCCAGACATTCTTAGGTCTGTGGCTCAAAGGGTCTTCTGAGGAGCCTGTTCACACTTCTGAATCCACATTAATCCGATTGAATTCATAGGAAATGTTGTGTTTTGAAATGCAGAACAGAGTAATCTTCATCCGAGCACACATGACCACAGTCTCTCTCTTTCTCAGGTCCCAACATTGACACAAACACACACAATCACAAAGATGCCTTTGTGCAAGCACACGCGCACAGATTTCTTTTGGACTTCTCACATGATCTGTCTTGTGTAACTGTGACCAAAGGTTTGAAACAAATCGGTTGTTTCCTACACGTCATAGGTTTTGAAAAATCTTCCAAAGCTTGACTGATACTGTGGTGACAGTCACAGCTTGGCAGCAGCCACAGTTTGATTTGATTATGCTCAATAACTCAGCCATAATGATCATACTGAACTAGCTGATGAGAGGAATATATTTGAGGATACTGTTTCTGCACATATGCATGAACCGGTTCCTCTCATTACAGTTAGAACTAGAAAACGTTTGACACGGTGACTTGTAATCTGGGACGCTGCGGACCGCTGGGTTCAGTCAGAGCTCATTTTGACCCCGTAAGCCAAAGTTGAGACAGTAGCTAAGATCATGATGCAAGTTGTTTGTCAAGCCTGGGCTGGTGTGAACATTGACATTGATAAAAGTGTCTCATGGTTCACGGTTCAACTCATCCTGTATTGAAGGCCTAGGATGAAAATAAGTACGAAGAGTAGGGCTGTGCGATTAATCAAAATTATAATAAAATGCAATGTATGCACCAGCCCCCTCAGTGTGCAGTCTGAATTCAGCTTGCCTAAATCTAACTCGAGAACAGAACAGAGCGGGTTTACCATTACGACATGAAATCACAGAAACAGGGAAGGTGAATTCAGGGCAGGATAAGGACTTGGCATATAAAAATCAACATCCGTGGTTTGGGAATACAGAAGAGATGATGTATCACAGAGCCAGGTAATTTTTAAGACCTGTCAAACTATCGTAGCGGCAAAACAGAGTAGGGGCCATTGACACAGAACATGATTTTGCAGTTAAAAACACAAAATGCAGGTCTAAAGGGTGCATTTTTAAAAAAAATTAAACATCTTTTACCTTGAGCGTCGCGTAGACTGCCGCAAAAGATGCTGCAAAAGATGCAAGATGTAAGCGCAATGGTTAAAGACGTCCGTCTAGCATGTGTTTTAGTGGTTCAACGGATCACAAAACTCACGGTTCGGATCATATCACGGTTATTAAGTCACGGATCAGATCATTTTTCGGATCGGCACAAAAAAAAAAAAAAAATTGGGGGGTGGGGGGTAACTTTGCATTTATTACTTAGCCCACTTTAACTACTCCGATACCACAGCAGAAACTACTAGCCTAACTAATACATTATTAAAGGCAAGTGAACAGACTGTAAAAAGAACAAATACTGTACACCAATTACAAACATAGATAAATACAACATAAAGTTACAAATATAGTATATATAATATATACAAGTATAAGGTCTAACTGTAGTATTAATTTTCTTGTACAGAAATGTAAAAATTGAATGTAAAATGACACTGTTCACTGTATAAATTTAATATAGATTAATCTTTGTTAAAGCTGTGTTTTGTTGTTTGATTTACATGACAGACAGCAGCAGGTGTTTATAGGTTGCTGTCACTTCAAGAGTAAGACCCCATGCACGCACACATCCGATACACATCCGAATTCTCACCTCGTTCAATTAAGACATAACCGAATGTGTTTACGAGAATACTTGCCGAGAGCATACCTGTCAACACTCCCGTTTTTGCCGGGAGTCTCTCGTATTTCACACCCATCTCCCGCCCCCCTCCCGTTTTGCTATTTCTCCCGGGAAACTCCCGTAATTTGTATGGCCCAAACCTCGTTATATGAATAATCACATAAATATATTCCAAGGTTATTCCAATCAAGGCAAGCATCACAATAAACCTCACAAGAATCGAAAATGGGCTACTTTATAAACTGGAGTGAGATCATAGACATCACGGCTCTGTCGCGATCTTTCCTGGCGTTCTGTGGCGCGTGACAGTGCCATCAGTTCAAGCAGAGCACACGAACCGATCATCTCTTCCACTTTACTAGTTACAACATGAATGAACCTCTGAAGGTATGTTGAAAGATACAGTACAACTTAACAAATCCGTATCATGTCTCATGTAATCGCTCAATGAGTGTTTCAACCGCGGAAAGACGTCAATAAAACAGATTGTGAAAAATGTCACATTTACCGTCCCATTTACCTCCGAAAATCTTAAACGTATTTAATTACATGTAATCATTGATAGCCCTAGATTTATAGGGTTAGTTCACCCAAAAATGAAAATTCTGTCATTTATTACTCACCCTCATGTCGTTCCACACCCGTAAGACCTTCGTTCATCTTCAGAACTCAAATTAAGATATTTTTGATGAAATCTGAGCGGTATATGACTCCTCGATAGACAGCAATTTAACAGACACTTTCAAGGTCCAGAAAGGTACTAAAGACATCATTAAAAAAGTCGACGTGACTGCAGTGGTTCAACCTTAATTTTATGAAGCGACAAGAATACTTTTTGTGTGCAAAAACAAAACAAAAAAAAATGACTTTATCCGACAATCTTTTCTCTTCCCTGTCATTATCCTTACGTAGTTGCTGCGGTAAGCACAGTGAAGGCTTCCGTGTTTACGTCCGAATGCCGGCCAAAGCTGATCACGTGAGCAGCACAACACAAGCGTGTGATGCTGACGCAGGAGCCGGTCAGTAATGAGTCAGCGTTCTGATGTATAAAGCGCTGGATGTAAACAACGTATGAGAATGACACAGAAGAGAAGATATTGTTGAATTTTGTTTTGATTCCAGAATGTTAATTTTGAGTGAATTATCCCTTTAACTGCTATTCTCAGGTTGTTCCCGCAGCAGTTTGTCAGTTCTCAGCACACAGCATTTCACTGTAGGGTCTTTTCTATTAATAGTTTAACATTGTTTGTCTTTCCTTAAAGCCACCCTGTTAGGTTGTCCGTGTGAAGCTCAAGGTGTGTGAAAGTTGATGTGAAAGTTGCTCAATTTCAAGGACATTACAGTCTCAGTCTGTTTTTCCACAGTAAAAGCTTATACTGATTGCTCCTAAAGGCAGGTTTGGTCAAACATTGAACTCTTTAGGGTCATATTATAAGGCCTAAGCCAGTTCTGTTATTTACATGCTAAATCAGTTCTGATATTTACATGCTAGTATACCAGTTTTATTGTCAGCAAGTTTGTTTTGATCCATTCAGGTAGGTTTTTGTTAGCAATCTCACTTTAGGGATGTAAAAATGCAACAATCCATTATGATTCTTTGATCTGATAATAAGTTTGTTTACATGTACAAGAACTGATTTCATATAAATCAGCTCATTATAAAACATACCTGTGGAAAAAAACCATGAGAAATTGCTTGGTTTTAATATAATATTGTCCATTATAGTTCTTAGTTCAAAATGCAATTCTCAACCTATTTTAAGAAAAATTGTTATGAAACCAGGCTGACCAAATTTCAGATTTCATGATGCATTGCATCATTTAGCCAAGAATTGTAAAATCATTGTCAGATCAAACATTTTTCTTATTTTGTTTAAGTGTGTGATGGGTGCTTTTATCATGAATTCCATAGGGTTGTTACAAGCTTTGCTCCAATTCTAATTGTGCCCTGTTGTTGAAGGTCCATGTCCTCAGATGTTGTTTTATAACCTTTATTTTAAGCTGATGTGTCAGGGGAAAAATGGCTTATGTGTATCTGTCATAACAAGACTAGAAAGTTGCCCTTATTCATGCAGAAGGATAGACGCTGACATTTGCTTCCAGAGTTCAGGCCTGATCAAACAGCGAAAGGGGAAAGGGAAATGCATGATTTGCATAACCATAGACCCCTGTAAGGAAATGTCAGGGGAACATGTTTGGCTCTGTCTTTGTGGTGTTTCTTCTCTGTCAAAAGAATACTGATGTTAATCTTAATCGAATGTGAGCTGTAGATTTCCATTAACAGTAGATGCTTTTTGTATGAGAATACTGAAATATCCAGCTAAAAACCAGTTTAAGGTGGTAGATGGGAGCATGTTAGCTGGTTTCTAATAGGTCCAAGCTGGTCAGTAGCATTACCTGACTGGAATTGTAGACCATCCTGCAGTAAACAGCTACAATGTTCTCAAAACCAGCTTGACCACTTTAAGCTTTTGTGACCTGGTTTTCCAGTTGGGCCCATTACCAGCTCATCCTTGGTAGTCCATCTTGTCAACCCTGTAAACCAGTTTGGAGCTGGTTTTAGTTGGATTTTACAAAAGGGTAATGTTCAAACCAGCAGAAGTACTACAGCTGCAGTCAGTTAGAGACGTGCTGGAGAGGAACTTATTAACTACATACTCTCTTTTCCAGCTGTCTTAAAGTCTAAAACCAGCCTCAGAATTACAACCACTCTGAAATATTTACATGCATTGCTGTAATATTCCTCAGAACGTGCATGATTATTTTAATATAGTAAGGCCCCCTTAGAGGGCGGAGGGCGGAGCTTTAACAGCTCGTACTTCGGATACTCAACAACAACAAAGATGGAGAATCTCACGCAGCCAAAATGTCAATTGTCAATAGCGGTGTTCAGCCTTACATTTTTGAACCGGAGTCAGACACTGATAGAGAGACTCAGGAAGAAGTAACAACTT
The DNA here is from genome assembly GCA_039654765.1 of Mylopharyngodon piceus. Classification (NCBI taxonomy): domain Eukaryota; kingdom Metazoa; phylum Chordata; class Actinopteri; order Cypriniformes; family Xenocyprididae; genus Mylopharyngodon; species Mylopharyngodon piceus. The sequence continues at coordinate 8,982,103 of CM077450.1, forward strand.
TTAGAATGCAACTGGACGATTCTGAATGGTTAGTGGATAAATTTATGTAGTTGTTGTGATTCAACTCATCGACTTGCATGTACTGTCATGTTAATCTTTTGTGCAAATCCAGAGTTGAACTGACCCTCATTGGTGAAGCTGTCCGGCGTAAAATGATTTGCGCAAATATATAACACTTTACTGAATTTCCTTCATACATGAAATTCAACATGGTTTCCTCAGTGGCTCAGATGCAGAAAGTCTATGGTGACTCTTACGTTTATTGGTACATCCAAGAACAGAACATTTTTAATGTTTTTTGGCGTAGACATTGTATATCTCCAGCTGCTACAGCGAGTAAACAGAAATGGCGGACTGCTGCGACTCACTCAGGGCGGGATCTATGCTAATAGGGCAGATCGTCACCAGTCATTGGCGGGGCTTCCCCCTACTCTTACGTAAGAGGAAAATCTGGAAACGTGTGTTTGGAGATTGGATTTACCATTATAGGCTGGTTGTTTACACACACTGCGGACACACATCTGTGTTCAAACACCTTATAAATGTGAATTTTGCATAATAGGTCCCCTTTAAGATTAAAACCTTACTTGTTGCACCATGTCTACACCAGACACAAGCAGCGCGACACATCAGAAGCAAATAGAACCCATTATAATTATTGATGCTGTCTACACTGGATGCGGCAGGACAAATTAAATTACTGTCAGTAAACTGATACCAAGTTCTATTTCTGATGTACTCCAAGCACTCGCGCTACTTCTGACAAGAAGAACAAATGGATTTGCAATGCATGGCTTTATCGCGTCCAGTGTAGACAGCCTCAAGCTGTTGGGGTGCAGCGCAACGCAACAACTGTCGCATCCGGTGTAGACACGGTGTAAGTGTGTCCCATTATCTGCTTTACTTCAAATTTGCTCATGCAAATTCTCCCACAGTGTCTCCAGTGTTTAAACTAAATGTATGTTGGAAAGGAAGTATTTGTCCATTTCGTTTAGTACACCATGTCTTGTGTAAAACTATCAAAATATCTTCAAAATTAGATAAATTTACCAGAAAAACAAATAAGCATTAGATACAAGAATACAATTAGTGAATTTTATGCCTAAATGAATGAAAAAACAACAACATGCACTTAAATTCAAGATGATTTCTATGAACATAATCTTGATATGCATTTTTGTTTTTCAGATAAATTCAACTTCTTGTAGCAATACATAAAATACGTATATAAAATGTATACGTTGAAAGCAATGTAAAGGTGCGGTCACATTTACCACTGCTCTGCGAATTTTTGTAGGCAAATTCATAGTGAATTTTGCTTAAGGACGAAATCTTTCTCCATTCACATTTCGCAGCGGGTTTAAGTTGGTCATGCGAATTCACCACACTGATCAACAGAAAGCTGCTTGGTTTGAAAGTGACTTCTGTGTGATCTGTTTCTTCATACATCGCTACACTTTTGACAATGAACAACCTTTTTTGCTTGTGGAATTTTGCTATTGTGACAGCTCTTTGTCACTTTGGGTAAAAGCACCTGCCAAATGACACTGACTAATAACTGTTGTTTGTTTACTGTATGTGAGTATTATTTGTTCAAAATGGCTTATTGTATGTGAGTATTGTTTGTTCAAAATGACTCAGCAGTGACATTTAATTCAGATGACTGCATTTGAAGCGTAGGCTTTATTTAAAGTGCATTGCGCTGTTGATAAAATGAATCATGAGTCTCTTCAAAGGTGTTGATGCTTTATGATGTAATCGTGGTGCGGCGTTCATTTCGAAATCAACTTTCACCTTTTTATTAGTATCATTATGTGCTTTGGCTATTGTTGGCGCATGTCCTGATGGTTGAGCTGCTTTGATTTGAATTATTAAGAAAATAGTCCATATGTGAAGGATGTGCTCTCAGCACAGCTGCTGGTTCTCACCAGACACACTATATATAGCACAGCACACTAGCCCGAACAACACATGTAAGCTTGGAAACATTTGCCCTGTTCATCTTACAATCTCACAGAGCCAAATACCTGTTGAAACCGCACCACGTTGCACATTTCTCATCGCTTGCCATTATTTGGTGTTGGTTGAACCACTGAAGGGCAGAGCGTCTCTGGGATTCTCTGTCTGCTATAGGGAAGAAGTTTGCAAATGTGACTTGCGACGGTTCAGAATTTGCGTAAGAACCCGTTGAGGCTTGCTCGCAGTGTTCCCTGGAATCCCACAGGAGCTTTGCTGTCATTTGTAACCAAAACTGCTAATGCTGGCACATTAGAGCTCTGATACTGAAACTAAATCAACAGCTGTTTTACAGCTATGCAAATGAACACTTCATGTAGTTACACAGAATCCATATGTGAGTTTACTTAGCTATACTTGGGGGATGCATTTGTCTCTAGATGTTCGCTAATATGACAAAAATCCTTTGGGGACGTGAGGATGTCCTCATTTAGAAAAATGATTCATAAATAGATGTTTTTATTCTGAAGATGCAAATGCAAGTGTTTTTTTAGTGGGCTTGGGTTATAATTAAGCTCTACATCAACATTTTGAGATGTGTTAGAACACAATTCATAATACAACAAGTACACTTTGTATTAATGATTATAGCACTAGTTAGAGTTTGTTGCTTTAAAGATTGTTATGCTAAAATTCATTGATGCTTCACCTTTTAGCAGAAATATGCATTTAAAATGAAGTCTTCAGGGAGAAATGGCCAAAAATATTGGTGTTTCTGGCTTTACATTTGGTGTTCATGTCAGTTTAGTGAAGTAAACTACAATGTTGTGTTTTAAAAAAGGTAATAAGCTCATTTGATGTTTGTTAGGTGTCTCAGTGGTGTCATAACTCTCATGGTTTGTGTTCTTCTCATCTCTTTGTAGGTCGCATGGGTCTCAACTTTCACCATCCTGTAGCTGAACATATATTACCACCGAACAGTGAGTATCTCTCTCTCTCTCACAGTACTGCATTAATGCTAATGAACACAGGCTTTTCATTTCAGATGAACAAAGTATTGGATTTCTAAGACCGCAAAGACATATTGTTATATATCCCATCTTATTTCAATCAACTGAGTCAAACTATTCAATATACACTACCATTTAAAAGTTTGGGATCAGGAAGATTTTTAATCTTTATGAAAGAAGTCTCTTATGCTCACCAAGGCTGCATCTATTTGATCTCAAATACAATATTGTGAAATATTATTACAGTTTAAAATAACTCTTTTCTGTTTGAATATATTTTAAAATACATTGTGATGGCAAAGCTGAATTTTCAGCATCATTACTCCAGTCTTCAGTATCACATGATCCTTCAGAAATCATTCAAATATGCTGATTTGCTGCTCAAGAAACATTTCTTATTATTATCATCGGTGTTGCTTAATATTTTTGTGGAAATCATAATACAATTTTTTTCAGGATTGGTTGATGAATATAAAGTTCCAAAAAACAACATTTATTTAAAAATACAAGTTTTTTGTATCAATGTAAATGTCTTTGCTGTCACTTTTGATCAATTTAATGCATCCTTGCTGAAGAAAATTATTAATTTCTTTTAAAGATTTTTTTTTTTTTTTTTTTTTACTGAGCCAAATTTTTTGAATGGTGGTGTAAATACTTATTTGCACAGTACCCGTTTGCAAGTGGCATTCTTAGCATGGCAGACCTACACATGGTGATCTGTAGGCCTGTATACTAGTTTCTTGTAGTGGCAGACAGATAAATTGGCTAATTAATACAATCATACTATAAGCCATTAATACTATCGGCATATACAACAAGCTACAGAAATGTAGCCCCCTTGTGTCTATTTCAAAATTCAGTTTAATTGAGAAGTTAAATAATAATAATTAAATTGTGTTGTGGTGTAAATATCAGCATTATATTTCCCATATAATTTCCCTTATCAGCATCAGCCAGTGCAAAACCCATTTCCGTCTTCCATTAGTGTCTTGTAGGCCCCAATGCAATGTGCTGATCCTCTGTTTCCTCCTGTGGTGCCACCAAACCGCACACATGAGCATCTCCCCTTCTATGATTAGCAGCCCTGAAAGCTTATATACACACGGTCCACCTCAGCAAGTGGCGTACGGCCAGAGAAACAAACATGAAAGGGAGGAAACGCCACAAGCAGTTTTACCAGGGTCACACTGATGACTTGAGCTAATTGTGCTCATTAGCCTGATGGCTGTAGTTGGTATCTGCGTATCTGCTGTAGGTACCACTGAAAAGCTTCGAGTGGGATGTTTGAGGTCTGGCGTGTCATTCGTGTGGTTTATGGACGCCGTTTGGTTGAAGCAGCACAGGAAGGAGCCGGCAAGGCCTGAGACCACCCTTAAAACCTCTAATTTGGACAATTTAACTGGGAGAATAGTTTCCATGTCTGTTTGTATGAACTTTCCTTTAAAGTCTGAAGTTACTCAGGCTGAAGGTTGCTAATAAGTCTTTAAATTCAGAACTTATATTTTTAATTGGTTTAGATGCAGGGTGGATTTTAAAATGTTTTAACCACCAGCCACTGCCCAATTTGACCTGCCACATTTTTATAGTATATTGGAAAATAAAAAGTGGCTGGTCAGTGTTTCAGTTTCATTGTCCAACATACTTATATTCTACTCTATCTCAGCTTTCAATTAATGAAAAGTGTTTTAATGGTTTTAGTTTTAGTTAACTATAATAACACTAGTTTACATATAACTATTTGAAAAATGTGCAACAACCTCTTTTAGTCGACCAAATATGAACCCGATTTGAATTTACATTGCCCTTGAAAGTGAATTTGAATCACTTTTTGCTCCACTTTGATTAGCGTCTTCATTAACTGAAAGCAAACAATGACTCAAACACATATATTGATGTCTTTCCATTTCAATGACTTCATTCTTGTCCATATGTAAATGTGTTTATCGTGCCACAGATTTAGCTGATTGGTCTGTTTTAAATCTGACATTGATATGCTGCCCTGCATGTCAAAAGTTGAACTATTTTTAACTCAACACGGCGTCTTAAAAACCTGTCAATCGTGAGACATGCCGTAGCAGCTAAAGACATCCATCTAACGCAAGATTACATGGGTCAGCACTTAAGAAATGCCTTGGATGGACACAAGAAGGTGTTTTTTCCCAGTAAATTCCCTTGATGGTCTGGGTTCATGATGAATCAAAACTAACTGCGCAAAAATTCCTGGATGGTGACTGGTGATAATTTCACACCATGTTTAGATGACAGGGTTTTAAATTTTTGACCAGCTCAGAGTTTGTCGTACTGTGTTCTTGCCCTGTATCCCAGTGTGTCAAAGTTGTGTGTGATATGCTGTGACTTGTATTAAGAATCAGCCCGAGGGACTTACTCCAGTTGCTGTTTCTCACTCTTGAGCCCTTGCTAAATGTGACAGTGGTTATTCTTTAACAAAAGAGAAACTGCTGTTTCACTGGAACTGTCCTTTTTCCCTGCTGCCTACATTCACCTCTCAACCAATACCCCCGTCTGGCTCTCCGGGTGGGTGTTGATTCACTCCAGACACAGTAGCTTTCTCCTTTCATTGTTGCTAGGAGTATAACACCCCTGACACCGCCAGTTAGACGGCTCTGTTTCTGTGTACCCAGAGACTGCAGACCATTTTAATGAAAACCCAGAAAAGTGAGACGCCCCAGAATGAAAACAATTCATCCAACTCTGAAAATGTCATACAGTTGGAGCGTCTCTATGGCTCTGTTTAGACAATAGAGTCTACATCAGGATCCATCATGATTTTGTTTTTTTGTTTTTTTAATTAAATTAGTTAATAAAATACTTTTATCAGTGAACTTGTCAATTAAAAAATGTGTATGTATAACTATAGCATTTAAAAGTTTGGGGTCAAAATCTTTTTAAAGAAATTGGTAACACTTTACAGTAAAGTTCATTTGTTAACATTAGTTAATGTATTAACTAATATGAACTAACCATGAGCAATACATTTGTTACTGTATTTGTTAATCTTTGTTAACATTAGTTAATGAAAATGTTGTTCTTTTGAACTTTCTGTTAATCAAAAAATCCTGAAAAAAAATGAAGCACAACAATTTTCAACATTGCTAATAATAAGAAATGTTTCTTGAGCAACAAATCAGCATATTAGAATGATTTCTGAATGATCATGTGACACTGAATTCTGGAGTAATGATGCTGAAAATTCATTGCATCACAGGAATTTGCATTTGCATCACAGGAATAAATTAGATTTTAATATATGAGGGAGAGAGGGTTATTAAAGATCAATTTTTGAACAGACCCCCAAACTTTTAATCAATATTGCAGTAAAGGCACTATTGCACTATCTATGTCTATATATCACTATAAATATATAAATATATATAATTTCATTTTATTTTTTTTAAGGAAGAATTAATTGATTCAAGTATTTTCACAAAAAAAATGTAAAAAAAAAAAAAGTGATTGTGTTGGTAAAAAAAAAAAAACCTCAATAATCAAGGGGCCAATAGAAATTCTTTCAATTGTCTATGCCATTAAAGGGTTAGTTCACCCAAAAATGAAATTTCTGTCATTCATCACTCACCCTCATGTCGTTCCACACCCGTAAGAAACTTTGTTCATCTTCGAAACACAAATTAAGATATTTTTGATAAAATCCGATGGCTCAGTGAGGCCTCCTTTGACAGCAAGATAATTAACACTTTCAAATGCCCAGAAAGCTACTAAAGACATATTTAAAACAGTCCATGTGATTACAATGGTTCAACCTTAATATTATTAAGCGACGTAAAAAGTACTTATTATTAAGTACTTTTTGTGCGCCCAAAAAAACGAAATAACGACTTTATTAAACAATATCTAGTGATGGGCGATTTTTAAAACACTGCTTCATGAAGCTTCGAAGCTTTATGAATCTTTTGTTTCGAATCAGTGGTTCGGTGCGTGTATCAAACTGCCAAAGTCACGTGATTTCAGTAAACGTGTCTTCGTTACGTCATAAGTGTTTCGAAACGTTTGAAATTTCAATGGTTCACGTGACTTTGCTGTCAATGGAGGCCTCACTGAGCCATCTGATTTCATCAAAAATATCTTAATTTGTGTTCCGAAGATGAACGAAGGTCTTACAGTTGTGGAACGACATGAGGGTGAGTAATTAATGACAGAAATTTCATTTTTGGGTGAACTAACCCTTTAAACTGGATGTGTTGCTTTTCCATTAACTAGCTATAAACATGTCAACAGTTTAGCTACTTGATCTGGAAAATTCTCTTCACATGAAAGACAAAACAAGCCATAAAAAACCCGTGACATTTCTTGCGGTAATGCAATGCATACTAGTGTTGTGTTATGAAGTGTGTCATAATGCAACAAGTGAAACCAAGCTTGAAAAACCCCATGTCTTTCTCTCTCCCTCTTCTATCTGTCTGTCCCCTCTGACTCTTTCTCTTTCTCTATCTTCACCCGTCTCTCTGCTCTCGAGCAGCCAGGAGTTATGGTCGCAGAAGAGGTAACCTGACGCCTTCTTTATGTTTGTGCTCGCAGAAATGATGGGGCTTTTGCTATGGCTGATTTGCCTGTTGTCTATGAGGGTCACAGGGACACATGAGGGGAGGGGCTCAATATCTGCTTCCTTTGTGCAGTGATTGCATTCATTCATGTTAATTTTTCCATTGTTTTCTGCTAATAATTGAATTATTGTTTCCTTTTTTATTATGGCATATAAACTAAGGAGTCCAATGAATATTTTAGCCATTGATTTCCTAACAAAATGGTCAATGATCACTAAAATATTATTTAGAAGGTTGACAAGCCCTGTATATTTGAAGTGAATCATACAGGCTTGCTGCACCTCTCATTACAAGTGTCGGACTAATTGTCATCCTGTTCTGTGTCAGAGGGTTTATACCTCACATGTGTTGGTTTTCGCTCTACTCCTCTCATACCCCTTTTCCACCATGAGCCAATAACATCTAAAAACTACAATCACTGAAGCTGTCTGAAAGTACCCAATGTGGCATGATGCATTTAGTTAATGTTTTTCTATTTCTGTAATACTTATATTTTTGTCACTCTGAAATTCTACTCATTCACCATTTGTCTAAAATAAATTGATTCACAATCATATGTGTTTTTTATTGTTTTTTTCTTATGTTTAAAAAACTGATCAATTAAAACAGGCATCATGACAATGAATTAAATAACTTTGCATCTTAAAATATGTTCTCAAACCTAGGATTAACCTTTTGTGATCAACTGGAATTTAGATGGAAAAGGGATATCAGTGTTTGTGTCCAAAGGTCTTTTTACCGTGCTCTCCTCACACAGTGACAACGCCTCTGATCACAGCACTATTTTTTTGCATTGCAATATGAAAATATACATTGTTTTTGAATATTTGGATAGTAATGCCTACCTGATCATATTGATCACATCTGTGTGTTTCTTTAACATGTCTTCAGGTTAACATTTCACACTTCACAAATATAAGTAAAGAAATGGATTGTTGTTTGTGTAATTATTTAGAATTTCTATTTTTTTTTTTTTTTTTTTTTAAGGGTGATCAAATGTATAATTTTCTAAAAAGCTTCATTGTTTCATTTCACATTGGAACAATCCAGTTTCATGTAATATCTAAATTAATTAACCGTTTTTAACTAAAATATGTTGTAATCCATGCCATTTGAAATAAATATTATACTACCGTTCAAAGTTTTGAGATCGGTATGATTTTTTTTTTTTTTTTTTTTTTTTTTTTTTATAATAATAATAATAATAATAATAATAATTTGGAGTTGAATTTGAATTTAAAAGAAGTGCTTTATGCTCTCTTATTTGATCGGAAATACAGTAAAAACAGTAATATTTTTACCATTTAAAATAACTGTTTTCTATTTTAATTATTTTAAAATGTAATTTATTCCTGTGATGCAAAGCTGAATTTTCCGCATCATTACTTCAGTCTTCAGAAACATTTCTTATTTTTGAAAACAATTATTTTCTTGTGTTGAAAATAGTTGTTCTGCTTAATATTTTTGTGTAAACCATGATACATTTTTTAGGATTCTTTGATGAACAGAAAGTTAAGCATTTTAATGTTAAAGTTATAAATGTCTTTACTGTCGCTTTTGATCAAGAGTTCTTGCTGTATGTATTTCTTTAAAAAACATCTTAGTTACCCTAAAAATTTGAACGGTAGTATATATTATAATAACAATTTCAGCAAGTTTAAATTAACAAGTGTAGAAATTACTTTTTTTGTCCACTAATCTGTTTCTCTTCTCTGGCTTTCTCTCCCTTTCATCTTCTGTCCTGTGTGATTCCTCCTTTTCTCTTTTTCTTGTGTTTGTTTTCTCTGCTTCCTGTTGCAGGTCGCTCTTCACTGTTTCCTTTTGAGGATGGCTTCTTGGACGACGGTCATGGTGATCAAGCGCTGACCCCTGGCCTGAGCTCCCCCACCCGCTGTCAGAACGGAGAGAGGATGGAGCGCTACTCCAGAAAGGTGTTTGTCGGTGGACTCCCACCCGACATCGATGAAGGTACACGGCACACGTACACACACGGCTCACTGATGAACTTGAGTTTAGAGGGTATGTTAATCAATATTAATATTTAATAAATATACAGTAAAGATACAGTATCATAAATATATAATTTTATTTCTATAATTTTCTATCTGCTTACATATACACAATGATTTTTAGTATTTTAGTTTTACATTTAGGTGGTGATGATATCCCTATTAAAGGGTTAGTTCACCCAAAAATGAAAATTCTGTCATTAATTACTCACCCTCATGTCGTTCCACACCCGTAAGACCTTCGTTCATCTTCAGAACAAAAATTAAGATATTTTTGATAAAATACGATGGCTCAGTGAGGCCTCTATTGCCAGCAAGATAATTAACATCAGTGGTTCAGAGTGTGTATTAAACTGCCAAAGTCACATGATTTCAGTAAACGAGGCTTTGTTACGTCATAAGTGTTTTGAAATTTAAATGGTTCACCAACAAAGTGTTTTGAAATCACCCATCACTAGATATTGTTGAATACATTTTTTTTTTTGGCGCAAAAAAAGTATTCTCATCGCTTCTTAACATTAAAGTTGAACCTCTGTAGTCACATGAACTGTTTTAAATATGTCTTTAGTAGCTTTCTGGGTATCTGAAAGTGTTAATTATCTTGCTGGCAATGCAGGCCTCACTGAGCCATCGGATTTTATGAAAAATATCTTAATTTGTGTTCTGAAGATGAGCGAAGGTCTTACGGGTGTGGAACGACATGAGGGTGAGTAATTAATGACAGAAATTTCATTTTTGGGTGAACTAACCCTTTAAAACATTTTTGTTATAATAAAAAAGTGAAGATGAATAGAAATGAAGCTTAAATAAAATATAAATATTAGATGAAAAATGTAAACGAATATGCCAAATCAACATTTTTAATTTTCATTTAGTTTAAGTTGAAGCACTAAAATTACTAACTGGAAATTAAATATTTAAAAACTAATCAAAATGACAAAAGTACATAACAAAATGAATACAAATGTATCTAAAATTAAAACGAAAACAAAGTATAAAAATAAAAGCTAATAAGCTAAGCAAAATATTAATAAAAACTTGAATCATGTCAGAGGCACAGAAGGGGGTAAGGGGGCATAATTGTGCAAATGTATGTTCTATATATTTGCTAAATTATGCCAATAAATAAAAGTATTTTACAAAAAGAACATTTTATTAAATTCAGTGGTGTGGGAAATTTATTTTTCAAGCACTTAGACCTGTTTTTTTTTGTTTTGTCTTTTTTCACCTGGTTGACAATAAAATGGAAAATCAGTCAGTCGGTCAGTCAGTCATTCAGTCAATCAATCTATCTATCAATCCCATAGATTTACCACAACAACAAGTGACCCAAAGTATATCTACAGATTATTATATCTAAATATTTTTTTCTACAATGTTTGAAATCTATATTTTTGGTCTAAATACTTTCCATTTTTCCTACAGATGAAATTACCAACAGTTTCCGTCGCTACGGTCACCTGGTGGTGGACTGGCCTCATAAAGCAGAAAGCAAATCCTATTTTCCTCCTAAAGGTAATGGCATTATGACATGATCTCCCCTGCGGCACTTTAATACAGCTGCAAATGTTTAACAAATCAGAATTATTCCCCTTGACACCTCCTGCATTTGAGAAGTGAAAGTATGACATCACAGTCGGTCAGGCAGCGTTTCTAATCGGCATGCACCTAAAATGAGTCTATTATGTGGATGCTGGTGAGTGTTTACTATGAGCATCAGGAAGCTGTTGTGTTCTGTGCGTCAGATTGGTCTCTATCTGTGTATAGGGCCTCCAGGTGTTCATTGCTGTGGCTTGAACAGACGCACACAGACAAGTACTTACAGATACACACCTAGAGGGAGAGACATTTCATCATGTAACTCACGTACATGTTTGTGTGAGTACCTGGAAAGAGCTGGCAGAGTTTGATTGGACGGGTAAACGGCACAGGTACAGTCCTCATATATCACTGAAAGTTGAAACTTTTAAGAGTGTATGGATAATTTTATTATACACCATATAATAAAATATATTGCCAAACATAGCACTGAAAGAAAGAAGCCTTTCCTGAAAAAGTGCCACACTCATTCTCGTTTTCACTATGCAAAAACACACCTGGAAGACTCGGATGCCATCTGGCAAAAGGTGCTATAGTCTGATGAGACCAAAATTGACCTTTTTGGACTGAAGTCCAAGTGCTATGTTTGGCGAAAAGAGAACACCGCACACACCACCCAAAACACGCCATACCTTCTGTGAAGCATGGTGGTGGCAACATTATGTTGTGGGGCTGTTTCTCTTCAGTGGGGACTGGGCAATTGGTCAAGATTGAAGGGAAAATGGATGCTGCCAAGAATATCCAAATTCTTGAGGAAAACCTGCGTCCCTCTTCTAGACAGCTGAAGACGGTCAGGTCATTCAGCTTCAAACATGGCAATGATCCTAAACATACCACCAAAAGAGCAACACAATGGCTTAAGGATAGGAAGGTGAATGTCCTTGAGTGGCCAAGTCAGAGCCCTGACTTAAATCCGATAGAAAATCTGTGGATGGTCTTGAAGAGAGCAGTCCATTGCCGCTCACCACTGGAATTTGACTGAACTTGAGCAATTCTGCAAGAAAGAATGGGCAAATATTCCCCAATCTAGGTGTGCAAAGCTAGTACAGACATATCCAAAAAGATTAATGGCTGTAATTAAAGCAAAAGGTGGCTCTACCAAGTATTAAATCCGAGGACTGATGACTTTTCCAACCCTGTTATTCTAGTTTTTCAGTTTTTGATTAATTTTCAGAACTGTTGCTTTTTCTTTCATTACTTTGATATGTTATAAGGCAGAATTTGTAAATAAAGCTGGAATATCTATCTATATATACATAGATATTCCAGATATATATTTCATTTGATTAAACATTTTAATTCATTTAATTAAGTCCTGTGCTCTGAGCTGTAACTGTTATTAAAATGTCTGGTGGGATTACTATACTATAAAATACTGTGACATGATTATTATAAAGAGATTAAAATGGGATGCTAAAATTTGATTGGATCATTACAGTGAATAATTGCTTGTTGTGTAAGCTGCTTATGCTAAGTTTTCTCTTTTTTTTACTAGTAACTAATTTTTCTGGTCACACTTTAGATTAAGGTCCAATTCTCACTATTGACTATGAATTTTGCCTCAATAAACACCTAATTGCTGCTTATTAATAGTTAATAAGGTAGTTAAGTTTAGGTATTGGGTAGGACTAAGGGATGTAGAATATAGTCATGCAGAATAAGGCATTAATATGTGCTTTATAAGTACTAATAAACAGCCAATATCAGAGTAATACGCATGCTAATAAGCAACTAGTTAACAACTAGAATTGGACTCTAAAGTGTTACCATTTTTCTTGTTTGTATATTGTGGCTTATTTTTTAAACTTACAAATTGAATACATTTCATAATAAATGATCAAACCAAGAACTTCAGTTTGCTGATTTTAGTGGATATGAATAAATGTCACTTGGTTTTATATTTTGTTAAATAATGCAATGATTTCACACACTAAGAATGGCTTAAGTGTCCAAGTACTTTTTGAGGCCACTGTATTTTTCTTCATTTATGAGATTTGTGCTCTGTATGATGATCTGCACTTGTGGATTTTATATATTTGGACTCCTGTAGACTTCATGCCTGAGCCGTCCTGTCACCGTGTGTAACTGCTGTTTGCAGATGTGTTCATTGTTCCTCCAGCTCATATGAAACACTGATCCAGACTGAGTGAATGGAAGATGCTGGTCATTTTTCCATCCAGTGTTGTGTAAAGCATCATGACTCACAGTGGGCAGGACTGAGGTCAGCCCTGAGGCTCTAAACACATTAAATGGAGTTAAGTGCCTTCATGAGGCTGTTACATGCTCATCAGTAACACTGAGATTTGTTGAAAAGCTCCTTCTGTTCAGAGACCAGCTTGAAAACGGGATGGAAATTAAGTCAAGGTTTACATGGTTAACATGGTCCAGTTAGCCCCTGCTGGTAGATGAAAGAATTACACTATTAAAACAAAAAGCATTGTTCTCTAATGAAGGATTGCAGAAGTTGCAGTGTAATCTGATGAATACATTTTTTGCAAGCATATAAATAATTTTATTATAGTAGATATTTTACCAGTGCACGCATAAAAGTGTGAAAATATTTGTGGACACAGTAGTTCATTTAGGATGAAGTGGGAAAATATATTCATAATAATAATATTAAATAAAAATATTTAATGTTTAAATATATTTTAAAGTGTATTTAATATATAAAAAATATATTTTTAATGTATTTTTTTCATTGTAATCTCTTATTGAGTAGAGTAATCCAATCTGAATTTATTTTTAAATATTTATTTATAATATTTAAGCTTAGGAGATGGTCTCAATCTGTGGAGGTGAAACCTCTGGCTCTAATAAATCTGATGCTTGTACATGAATCTCTCCAAAATCTCCTTTTGATGTCTTTGATTCACTTTTCCAAAGTTGTTCATACGTATTTCTCTCTCCTTTTGACTGCCTCTTACACTCTTTCTTTCTCTTTCCCTGAGGCAGAACGCCTTGTTCTTTTCTTCCTTCTGGTCTTTATGCTGGCTCTGATCCTGATGTTCTCATACTGCAGTGTTATTGAGGAAAAACACTCCTTCAGAAGGAATTGAGAATGATGGACATCATGAATTCACAGACAGCATATATGCTCTCTAAAGCAGTCTAAATGCAAAATGTTTAGGGTCAGAACAATGATAGTTAAACTACAGACAATAATGACTCTTTGTTTATTTATAGTATAACATTAATAATCCTGGTCCTGGATTTACTGCATAAGAGACATAGAGACCGACTGGGTACCTTATAGTTATGTCAAAGAATGTATCTTGTTGCAGAAGGAATCTGCTTAGGAAATATTGTTTAATGAAAATTTGTGACTATAATATTAAATTTATGTTTGTGGTAGTAGCTGTAATGTGAAATAAATGTGACACTGGCAAGTTTCAGATAATTCCATTTCCCCAGTGTTCTGTCTTTAGTAATTCCAGCTACAGAAACCACTCTCAAATCTGTCCTGATTTCACCTCAGCATAACTCCGCCCACAGTCATGCCCCTCTCGACAATGCCCTTCCCACATCTAGTTCTTGCTTTGTTCTGTGCCGTCCTTAGCTACAGGCCTGAGTGACTGAACAAATGAGCATGGGAGACACTAGGTGTACAGTAAATTAATGGTTGATTAGTATTGCATTTATTTATTTAATATATATATATTTATGTACATATTATTTATCATTGTATTTATTATCCAATTATAAATTGTGTGTGTCTATATATATATATATATATATATATAAACATTCCTACACTCTTTAAAGATGGAATTTGTGGTTCCTGTTAGTTTCAGACAGATTGTCTTTATTCCTACATACGCACATTTCTGTCTCTGCCGTCTGTAGCGGTTATGTGCTTCCTGTAAGTCTTTTGAAACTCTCAGTTAGAGTGCTTTTGGTCAGCAGCCAGAGATTGTCTCATCTCTCATGCTCTTCCTTCTGCAGGTTATGCTTTCCTGCTCTTCCAGGAGGAGAGTTCAGTCCAGGCCCTCATTGATGCCTGCATCGAGGAGGATGGGAAACTCTATCTGTGTGTCTCGAGCCCCACTATTAAAGATAAACCAGTGAGTGAAGCACTGCCACAGCTCAATGCCCACTGAAGCTCAGTGGAGTGGATCTGTCAGATCTGTCATCCAAAGAAATATGGTTTACCACCTTATCTAGACAAAAGCACCATTCAGACCAGAGTAGATTTCTAAATGATGTTTCAGATACAATAATTTTCATGTCTGTTTTCATGTCGATCATTTTCACTATCTATCTGTCTGTCCAAAATGTATACATGTATGTAAAATATGCAATATATGCATGTGTGATTGTAAAATGAATAGAAATTACACACACACACACACACACACACATACATATATATATATGTATGTAAAATATTAAATATAAATGATTATAAAATTATATAGTTCAAATCAGGTGGCATTAAAATCACAGAGGGATACACAAATGTACCCAACCTCCTCAGAGAAAGCTAGTTTGCTCCTATTTGGGCTTAAAGAAGCGTCCTACATTGAATTTCTTTTACAGATCAACTGTTTTTCCTCCTCAGGTCCAGATTCGCCCGTGGAACCTGAGTGACAGTGATTTCGTGATGGATGGCTCTCAGCCTCTTGACCCACGCAAGACCATCTTTGTGGGAGGCGTTCCACGACCTCTACGTGCAGGTGACTCTTTCTCTCATATAGTATCTCTTGTGCTGTAAAATTGCTTTTTCACAGACATAGTGCATATTTACAAAATGCGTTATTATTAACGTCTTGCGGATCACCATCATACTGTGTATAATGTTGTGTTTCTCCTGTGTGTGTTTAGTGGAGCTGGCTATGATCATGGACAGACTGTATGGAGGTGTGTGTTACGCTGGCATTGACACTGACCCAGAACTCAAATACCCCAAAGGGGCGGGCAGAGTGGCCTTCTCCAATCAGCAGAGCTACATCGCTGCCATCAGCGCTAGATTTGTCCAGCTGCAGCATAATGACATTGACAAACGGGTGAGTGAGCTCATATAACAGCTACCAAAATCACAGCAAACTCTCGAATGGATCTCATTATACACAATGCAGGGCCTTGAATAGCAAAATCGAATGCAGTACTAACCTATGATCTGACTTTTCGTGACTCTTAATGCATTGATCATTAAGAAGCGATACCCTCGACGGCACATTATAATGTGACATTTAACTTCAAACAATTTGAACTTTCAGAACGCCGTTTGACCTTCTGAAAAGAAGCCAGGGTTTACCAGACAGAAACAGCTGTGTAAAAAACACTTTACAAATGGGAAATCTGCTTAATCACGGGCCATTTAAAAAAATTGCAGGACACTATGAATGCCGCATTGACTAGACGAGTGTCAGAGGAGGTTTTTATACTGTACTTTTATAACTGTAATTCTAGATGTGATTGAATAGTGGCGGTTTCTGTACCGTGGTTTTCCTGTAGGCTGTTTCCATACAGCCAACAATACAGACTGTGGAAACCCCAGAGCAGACTGTGTGTAATCAACATGACCATGGGCTTCTGGAGGCCTGACAGCCATTTGAAGTCTCAGACGTGGCGTTTGTTAATTATAGCTTCATGCTATTCCTGCGTGCATATGTACACACTGGAGTTACTGGACTGTTTTGGGAATGTTATTCAGAAGTAAATAGCTGATGGTCACTGGACTAAAACTGGATACTCACCAGAATTACCCCCTCAGAATGTCACATAATCAAATAATAGTTCATTTTGTGTTGTTACTATAAATGTGAATTTACTTACTGATCCCAAACACACACACACACACACACACACACACACACATATATATATATATATATATATATAAGTCTGGGATTGGTAAGTTTTTGGGGGGGGTTTTGAAAGAAGTATTGTATGCTCAACAAGGCTGTATTTATTTCATCAAAAACAATAATATTGTGAAATATTATTACAATTTAAAATAACTGTTTTCTATTTAAATATGTTTTAAAATGTAATTTATTCCTGTGATGCAAAGCTGAATTTTCAGCATCATTACTCCAGTCCTCAGCGTCACGTGATCAGAAATCATATAGAAATCATACAGTCATTCAGAAATCATTCTAATATGCTGATTTGCTGCTCAAGGAACATTTCTTATTATCAATTGAAAACAGTTGTGCTGCTTAATATTTTTTGTGGAAACCATGATATAGTTGTTTCAGGATTTTTTTTGATGAATAGAAAGTTCAAAAGAACAGCATTTATTTGTAATAGTAAAGACATTTATAATGTTACAAAATTTTTCTGTCACTTTTGATCAATTTAATGCATCCTCGCTAAATAAAAGTACTAATTTCTAAAATATTCATATATATGTATATGGATCCCATTGTTATTTTAACAATTTTTTTTTTAAATTTTTTAATTAAAAAAGGTTTTAGTAAAAGTAATTTTGTTGTCATTTTTTTTAATGTCTATATTGTTTTTATTAATATATAGTTTTAGTTTGTTATTTTTAGTACAAGTTAATGAAAAAGAGAACTTTGCAAAGTTTAAGTTTTTTTAAATATATTTTTATTTCAGTTAAAGTTTGATTTATTTAACAAAAATATTTATATAAAACTTTTATTTTTATGGCTTAAGTCTTAGTTAACTATAATAACCCAGGTGTGTCCTCATTATTTTAGACATAAAACAAAGCTTTGAATTTAGCTCTCTATAATGTGTTCGCAGGTGGAGGTGAAACCGTACGTGCTGGACGATCAGATGTGTGATGAATGTCAGGGCGCTCGCTGCGGAGGAAAATTCGCCCCTTTTTTCTGTGCCAACGTCACCTGTCTGCAGTATTACTGCGAGTACTGCTGGGCGAGCATCCACTCGCGCGCCGGCCGTGAGTTCCACAAACCGCTGGTGAAGGAAGGTGGAGACCGACCTCGGCACGTGTCCTTCCGCTGGAGCTGATGACATCCGTCACATCGCCCTCTCCACCCACCAAACACCTTCAACACCATTACCAGTAACCACACATGGATCTCCCCTCTCATCTTTTGTTTTTAGAAAACAAATATCATGATATCTCTGTCAAGTATATTCTCTGCTTACGAACATTTAGGAAAATATGAATTTTGAGTCTGTGCGCTCAAACCTTGCACTTTGGCACAAACAGTCGATGTTAACGCTTATCAGGATGTTGTGCTTTAATTCTCTCATTTTCCTTCATTTGATCGGTTTAGTGCTCCATATAGGTAACATTAGGCAGTGTGAGACTATATATATAATATATACATTTACAAAAAGGATATATTTTTATTTTATATTTATCTATATACACATAGATAATACATTTTGGGTGTCAGACTTTTTAAAGGAGCATGCACTTATTGTGATGAAAGAGTGATAGGAAATTCCCCTTTAGATGATGACAAAAAAAAGAGTTACCAAAGGTAAAGTTAATTCATTAAGAAAATCATGTCGGGTGAGCTGTTAAAAAACACCCAAGTTATTAAAGTAAACAACCATTTGCTTTCCATGTTGAAATGAATAGTAATACCTCATGCATGCATCTCTTTCTGTTCGCTGAGATTTTTTAGGCTTATTTTTTTATAAGTTTTTTAGTATTATCTACATGTAATTCTGCAATAGCTTTGCTGCTAAATCCATGGTATGAACCCATACCGTCATAATTTATTCAGGTGGACGAGCGCTCCGAGGGGTCTGCGCCTGCACCGAAACTGCATGTAAATGAATCTGCGATGCATGCTGTAAAATCGGGCATCACTTTAATTTCCCACATGAGTCCGGCCAGATGACAGTGCTTAGGAGCTCTTCAGGGAACATGATAATGGGAAAAAATATAAGAGGGGAGGAAAAATTGTCTCAATGCTTTCGTGTTTGCTTGTAAAAATTGTCTTACAAAAGTATTGCTTGTCCCCCAATTAACTTTGCATTCGTTTGCGTTCACTCGCAAAACATTTGTGTTCCCACGAGAAACTTTGTTCGCTCGCAAAACATTTTTTCCATTTGCTCAAAAAAAAAAATTTCTATTCGCTTGCATAACATTTGCATTTGCTCGAAAAACATTAGCGTTCACTCACGAAACATTTGCATCTGCTCGAAAAACGTTTGCTTTCTCTCACAAAACATTCACGTTTACTAGAAAAACATTAGCGTTCGCTCGCAGAACATTAGCATTTGTTCGCAAAACATTTGCGTTCCCCGAGAAACTTTGTGTTCGCTCGCAAATCATTTGCGTTTGTTCAAAAAAACCATTTTCATTCGCTTACAAAACATTTGTTTGCTCGAAAAACAGCATTCACTCGCAAAGTGTTAGCATTCGCTAGTAAAACATTTGCGTTCCCAGAAAAACTTTGTTCACTTTCAAAACATTCGTGTTCACTCGCGAAACATTTGCATCTGCTTAAAGTTCTCTCACAAAAAACATTAGCGTCCGCTTGCAAAACATTAGCATTCGCTCGCAAAACATTAGCATTCCCTGAGAAACTGTTCGCAAACAAATGTTCGTCAAACATTTGTTTGCTCAAAAAAACATTTTCGTTTGCTTACAAAACATTTGTTTGCTCGAAAAACATTAGTTCGCTCGCAAAACATTTGTTTCCGCTTGCAAAACATTTGCGTCCACTCGCAAAACATTAGCATTCCCTGAGAAACTGTTCTCTCGCAAAACATTTGTTTGCTCAAAAAAAAAACTTTTTCGTTTGCTTACAAAACATTTGTTTGCTCGCAAAACATTTGTTTGCTCAAAAAACATTTTCATTTGCTTACAAAACATTTGTTTGCTTGAAACAGTGTTTGCACTCGAAACGTTTGCGTTCTCTCGCAAAACATTTGCGTTTGCTCGAAAAAGTTTTGCGTTCTCCAGAGAAACTTTACGTTTGCTTGCAAAAACAGCAGTATATATATTTTATTTTTTCTCCCACAACATTTTATTTCCATCACAAAATTTTGCAAGCGAACGCTAACGTTTTGCGAGTGAAACCAAAAGCATTGAAATATACTTTTCCTCCTCATTGTTTTAACCATTACCATGTCCTTTTAGGGACTCCAAACAGAACCGCAGTGGTGTTTCAAACCAGTTAGATGTAGGAAATCTTCTAGCAAAATGTCTTTAACAGGTGAAGTATTTTTTGCAGTGATTGTTCATAGAATTGTGCAATTTTTATACACTATGTAGTTCAGTTAGACGACGCCTAGAACTGTGATTCGCTTTAACTGTTATTGATGTCTGACATGGAACGTCCTGTGAAACTAGCGTATGAAACATACGGTCCCTTCTTTCGCACACTCTTTACTAGTTGTTAGCCCACGACACGCGTCCCGTCAGAACCAAAGAGTCCGGCTCGAAACGACCAATAACACTACGTTGCACGCCAACGATTTACAATACTGTGTCCGACCGGTGACTCTGGGAGAATAAGCGAACACTGGCTCTAAATCAGTAACCTAACTTTGAGATACTGCGGGCGGAATAACCTTGAGTGACCGCTGCATTTATATCCAGATTATCCTGCGAAGCTTGAAGTAGAATCATGACCTGCTAATGTCGACGGTGGACATTTTTAAACTAAATTCAGAAAGGTAGAGAGGGTGGAGAGAAACGCGAAGAAAGGCGCCTTAGCTGCTTATCTGAGAGTCAAAAAACTGTCAGCTTTAGGGTGGCACGTTTAGTTCGTTGGTCTGAAAAAATTACTTATGCGAACACTGCTTTTGTACCGATGGAGAAAAAGAGGATTGTGGGTAACCCTGATCCTGATGATGGTGAATTCTGGGTGTTTTTGTGATATTTCTTTCCCTGCCCAGATTTTTCTATGTTTGTTCCTTCTCTGTAGTAGATAATATTTGTTATGCACTACTCTTTGTATCTGGATGGTTGAACAGTCAGCGTTGTTTTGTTTGTTTTTTTTCTTTATTTTTTTAATAGAAAATATGTGTGCTTTCTGACTGACGTAATCTTTTGCAATACCTCAATTTTGAAATATAATAGGAGAGAGATTGATATTTTCTAAGTAAGTTTATTCAAATAAAGACTATATATATTAATTTAATTCTGCTAGAGAAAAAAAATGATTTAACAGATGCTTAATTTTATTTTTGTCATGCTTATTTGCTTTTAAGTTTATTTTTGGAAAAAAATTAAAAACAAAAACAACTGAAGGAGTTAGAGCTGTATTATTTGAATACTGTAGGAATCTGAAGTACAGACGCTGTTCCTGCAACATCACAGTGTTCCACAAACATCTGATCTTATAAATATTATAAAATATATATATTTTATTCAAATATATATATTCTATAGGGTCAACAGGCCGTCAGGTGCTTATAAAGTCAACTGAACATACTACTTACGTTTTATATATTTACAATCAGTCCTTTACTATGCTGACCAGAGTTGTGAAATCTTCTGTTCATTATTTTTTTATGTTTCGTGAAATGATATGTTCCCCTTTGTTTTGTAAAGCGCACATGCCCCGATTTGTTAAACTTATATAATTTAGGGAAAACTAATTTTTTATGGTTTTTGGCAAGATGGAGAGAAAACAATGTTCATTTTGGGAAGCTGGAAAGATATTAAATGTTTCAACTTAATGGAAAGCCTTCTACTCACCCAAGACTTGAATTAGTCCCTTTTTTAAAGGCTGAGAACCTCGATTCTTTGTTGTAATGTGCAATACTGTTTGTACTGTTTGTAAAAAAGAAAAAAAAAAAAGAACAGAAAAAGAGGCATATATCTTTATTGCAGATTTATTTTCATTGCAAGCATTGTGATTCACTAAAATCATTTTCTACTGTGTATTTACTCGACATGCTAGTACCTTCCAGTAGTAATGTAGCCTTTGTACGGAGAAATTTTTTCATTATTTTTTAGAGATTTTTTGCAAAAAAAAAGAAAAAAAAGACGAGATTTAAAACACATTTACATATTTTTCATTGTTTTTTATTTGTGTTTTCTTTACACACTAATTCCTCAACCATTAATGTTAGCTATTTCTGGGAGAGACTTTCATGTCTGGTCAATGTCGTTATTATTTTGTATTTTTACTTGGAATAAATTAATTTTATGGCGCTAGTTCTTAATTTTTTTTCCCATTTTATTTCTTTTTTTAAGCTAAAAATGTGTAATACTGTTACTAAAATGTCAGAATTTTTTTTTAAAAATGCAAAGCTTGTCAGTTTTGTTGCTTACATTAGTGTGATTGGAAAAAAATTGCACACAAAAATTAACACAATCATGGATGGTAATGTATGTGATTGAAATGTAACAATGAATGGGCAATAAAAAATAATGGCAGAATGGAGCAAATGTGAGGTTGTTGTGGTGAAACCCAGTCAAGACAGATGAAACTGAGCTCAGATATTTCTGAAGCTCTGTAGCTCCACATTCAGTCAGAACACAGCATGTGTGCGTTTAACTGACATGATGTTTCCCAGAATGCATTTTATTTATGAGTAGAGTGTAGTGGAGTAGATTTCATGTAGCCATCATAACGGCCTTAAACATGAAAATTCCCTTGACTTGTCACTTTAAACTAACATAAGATTTACACCGTATCTACACCGCACGCAACAAAAGCAGTGAACCCATTATAAGCAGTGATGCTGTCTACACTGGATGCGGCGCGGAGCGACATGACAAATTCCCCGTTCTGACGTACTTAAAGCGCTCGCGCTACGTCTGACAACAACACATGGATTTGCAACGGTCGCTTTGTCGCGTCGTGTATTCACGGTGTTACTCGTTTTCATTCAAAGTATCTTTGTCTTAAGATTTTCCTATATTGCAACCATTGAAACCCTTGATAAGCTGTGCTGTATAGTCAGAAGACAACCTGTGTTTAGTGACAGTTTCACAGAAATCGTCTCTGTAATATCTAATTAGGTCATTTTGGCTTGTGTTTTTTCTCTTCTACCACACTTTTAGCTCCATGTCATTGTTTTAAATGCTTAACTACTTTTTCCTAATGCAGTTTAACTTTTAATTTCATATTTCACGTCTGGAATGGAGATTGTTAACTTGGACTTCTGCTTGTCTAACTTTGCAGTAAAACTGTGATTAAAGGATTTTTTCTTTTTTTGATAAAATAAACGCAGTGCTGCTAATGCTTACTAGCTTTCCCACCTTCATGATTTTTCCCTTTTCTGTACTAAACAGCAAATCTTATTAAATGTAACTGTATGACACTGTGAAACACTGTCATCTTTTCCAGTCCCATTCTCTTGTAAAACTTCACTGCTGAAATGAAACCATACAAACCAACCACCAGTTGCAGGAGATGTTGGACAGTTTATCCAAAATAATAATAGTTTTAACCCAGGCCTTTTTTTCCCCTCTGACACTTTTCACCACAGATGTTTTTCAGAAGTTGTGAATTGATATTTAATATTCGGCGCTGCAGGTGAAAAGAGCAAGACACTAATATTCTACAAAACAGGTGCCATTTGTGTCTCTGGCATATAAACTAGCCTAAAATATAAACATACAAAATTACTTAAAGGTGCAGTGTAAATTTTAGCGGCATCTAGCGGTGAGGTTGCGAACTACAACCAAAGGCAGCTCACCCCTTCTTTTCGAAGCAAAATAGAGAAGCTACGGTGGCCATCTGGCCGAGACAAGTCAAAGATGTCGTCGTCTGAGACAGCAGAGTACGTTAGCCAGTCAAGCAATGAGGTTTCTTCTTACTTCTAACAAAGAACGGTCTCTCCTTCTATTAAACCAGATGACTACTATTACTACTTGCGTATTCAACGTAGTGACGATGCAAGCTGCCTCTAAAAACAAACGATTTAGAAGAACAAGTGATGAAACGCATTCTGTAGTGTGTTTGTCCTTTTGGGGTTACTGTAGAAACATGCCGGCGCAAAATGACGACTGGACATGGAGGGGGGGCCGTGGTGTATGTAGATAGAAATGGCTCATTCTAAGGTAATAAAAACATAACGGTTCATTATGTAAGGTCTTTATACACCACTGAAAACATGATAGTTATGTATATTATATTGCATTTGTGTTAATAGATCTTCCCAAATTTTACACATTGCACCTTTAAACAGATTATCTGTAATACAGTAAGTTTTTCCAAAAATAAAATAAAATACAAAATCTAATAATTGCTACAGTTTTCCCACCTTTCTTTGCTATATTAGAAAATATGTACATTGAAATATATGTAGTATATATCCATACATTTTTTTTTTGGTTTTTTTTTACAATTTAGTGGACAGTATTTTTAAAGCTGTGGCCCCAAATTAGCCTATACAAATCCATCCGGTAAAAAAAAAAATTATATATACACACACTTCAATCTACTCTGTACAACAATGCTTAAATACTTCGTTATATCTGGTTTAGCGGTTCATTCACATATTTTTCATAAATGCAAACCGACACAGACAATACATTTCAAAGAGAGCTCATTAGAATTTATTAAAATTCTACCAGCTTACCCAAAAAAGGCAAATAACAGAAATATTTACAATTCTATTTTTGTTTTTTTCCTTTTAAAACTCTACAATGTTTCCAAGGCCGTTGTCCTGCTGCTCTTCCAGCTGTACCTAAAGATCTCAGTCAGTGCATGTTAGACATTTCTGATGGAGCAGCAGCTACAGGAGTTAGTCAAGCGTCTCCTAGTGGTCTGGATGAACCATTACAGTCATTCTACATGATCATGGAAGCGTTTCAGTGCGTCCAGTCCTCGAACTCACCATCTCTCTTCATTCAGTTCTGGAATACTGTCATCATGGATACTGATGGTGACTTCTGGAAATCCTGAGGTTCAAATATTGTAATTCGTACAACACTCAGTCTTGTAAGATAAGCTTTAAGACTTCCTCCAGTGACACATTAAAAACGGACAGTTTTAGATCTCAAATCTTGAGTGAATTGTAAGAACCTTGAGGAAGAGGAAGAGCTGTAAGACTGTGACGAGCATTAGACTGGAGTGTTTAAGGCCGATAGCTACAGTGCTTGTGCACGTCTCTCTGTTGTCCCATCAATCAGACGGCTTCAAGTTATTTCTGTTTTTGTTGTGCAAGTTGAGCTGGGCTCATTTAAGTGAGTGTATAAAGCTGTCCAGGTCGTATTCATTCTCATACTGCTGCTGGTCCCACAGGTCGCCCAGTCCATCCAGAACAGACTTCATGCTGGCTTTACCAGATGACGACGATGCCTCGTTCTTCTCTGCTTCATCCTAAACATCAACAAAAAGCATTAGAATGAACGTTTATCTCTGTCAGTTCCTCATATTAACAATGTGAAGATGTGCATGTGGAAAAACTAGCATTTAGGACTGCATTGCTTCATGGGACAGTGTCTTCTCTGCAAGCACTGACCTTGTCCAGTGTGAAGAGGTTGAGCAGCTGCTCTGTGCCCATACTCTGCAGACTGGCGTTCTCTTGGCTGATGACTGTATTCGCGATGGTCATCTTAAATTTCTGCAGACCCATGATCTTTTCCTCCAGCGTGCCTCGTGTGATGAGACGATACACATTCACCACACGTTTCTGAAACGCACAAACACGCAAGCATTTTATGGATGCAAATGGGCTAAGTTCACACATTTTTTTTTTTACCGAAACAACAAAAACCGTAAAGTTCATTTAGTCAATCACATTTTTTTTTTAACTCGTTCCCTGCCATTGACTGAATTTTCCAGCTTTCCGTGTTTTCACTGTCATATGGTATGGGGCTCTATTGCTCTTCTGAAAGAGTACAGAATCTCTGGATCAAAACAGGCAAAAAAGGAGCAGAAACAAGCGATAAAAGCGTTGCTTATGTATATATATATTTTTTTTCTTCTTCAAAGAATACAAAGTGATTTTCTCGGCTTTTTGTTCAAAATGTTTTTTTTTTTTTATTATTAAACTTACCCACATACAAGTGTTGATAAAAATGCATGAGAAAACTTTTTATATAAAGCAGAGGCTCTTTCTTTTGATATATTGCATGTTCAGATATTCATACAACAAAATATCCTGGGGGCCATGAAATTGTGAAAATTACCAAAAACGCTAGCGGTGGCTGGCAACGTTTTTAAAAAAACACTGGCGGGGAAAGAGTTAACACTTAAAGACTTAAATTTAAACTGCACACAATGCATTTTTATACAAACTTTTTAAATGATGAATTAATTCATGGTTGTAATATAAACATTTAAAATGGTGGCTGTTATAATGGTATATATATTTAAAACATACATTAAATAACAAAGACATTGGGTTAAGTAAAAGTATAATAATTATGTAATTAGTGCATATATTTAGCAAAATTCTCTAGTTATTTTTGTCTAGCTAACCAACGTTTAGTTTAGCCTAGTTTATGGACATTTTCTTTTCCTCTTACCTCCATATAAATACATATTAAAGTAGTGTTTACAAGAGCAGAGCTGCTTTGTGTACATCAGTAACCAAGAAAACAAAACTGCTGCTGTTCCATAAGCGCCACCTACAGTGAATTTGCATTTTTCATTCAGTCCATCTGCTGGTTTTTGTTTCGTGTAGATGTTTTATGTAGCATAATTTCACAAAGATAAAGTCAGACATTTCTGTTTTTGCTTTAAATCTTGAAATTTTACAATCTTATTTAAATTAAATTAAAAAAAAAAAAAACTGCTCATCCTACATGTGTGTTGGCATTGCTTGGATCATGACTAAAATTCAGTGGCTGCCACTAATTCCAAATGGCTACAGATTTTTTGTTTGTTTAGGGCCAGTTTAGCCTAAAATTAAGCAAATTTATTTGTTGTTTTTTTCTCTAAGAAAAAAAAAAAAAAAAAGATATCTGCCCATTTGCTTAATTTCAGTCCATTAATAAATACCAATGTGGTTAACAAAAATGGTAACTTCCATACCTGTCCTATTCTGTGAGCTCGGTCCATGGCCTGCAAGTCTCTCATGGGATTCCAGTCGTGCTCCACAAACACCACAGTATCTGCCCCGGTCAGATTCAATCCCAGTCCACCCACATGGGTAGTGAGCAGCAGAACATCTATGGACGGGTCATTATTGAACCTGTAGAAGGAAAAAGATCAACATACAGTGACCCAAATGGAACTGCGTTCAAGGTTAAATATTTCTGGTGTAGTTTGCATGGCTGTCTCACCTGGAGACAATGGAGTGTCTGAGGCCGGCCTGAACGCCTCCGTCCAGCCTGAGGTAGGAGATGGTGGGCAGCTGTGGTTTGAGCAGGTCCTGCTCCACGATGTCCAGCATGCTCTTCAGTTGGCAGAAGATCAGAACGCGGTGCTGGGCCACCACAGCCTCTGTGCCGCCATCAGATGCTCCAGATGAACCCAGTCCACAGTCCAACAGCAGCTACAACACAAAACAGAACAAAAATAAATATATCCTGCTAGTACTGCATTTTGTTTGTACTTTACACTAGATGGCAGTTATTGATGATGATGAAAATGGGGAAAAAAAAACAAAAAAAACACCACTGGATATTGTTGATTTAAAATTAACAAAAAATCAATTCATATATGATTCGCTATTCTATCTTCTACCGATTCAAAACGATTTACCAATTTCAAAAATCGATTCTCTAATTGTTTGTTAAAGGGGGGGTATAATGCTATTTCATGTATTCTGACTTATTTACACTGTTAAAGAGTTGGATTCTCATGCTAAACATGGCTAAAGTTTCAAAACACGAGTTGGACGTATAACGGAGTATTTCTGTGCCAAAAATACTCTTCCAAATCCTCATAAATTTTGCGGTCTTTGTTTAGAGTATGTGCCTGTGTGACATCAGAAAGGTCAGAATTCCTTGTACGGGCACTTCTCCTGGAAGAGCACGTGCACACGTCGACCAGAGCGAGAAAACAAGAGCACGCCCATCAACGCCCGTTCGGCTTTACAGAAGTCGTCGGCAGCGCTGCACAGGTCACAGAACTTCACGAAATCAACAATGTCACCAAAGAAGTGTGTTTTTGGTTGTGAGGGAAAGATAACCTTGCTTCCCAAAGAACCCAGTGTTCAGTGGAGCTGAGAGTTTTGTGCTCACGCATTACATTGATGCGCTCTCGATATCGGTTATTAAAATAACCATAGAAACTGATAGTTGCAATCACTTTTTTATTGGTTAAAATGAATGGAGAATATCTTGTGTTTTTCCGTGGCTGCTCAAGCCCTTAGGATCTGCGCTTATGGTTTTATAAACAAGGCCCAGTTCTACGCTGGATTTACAGATCGTTTGAAACTGAAAGATGGAGCGGTCACAGCGGCAATGATCCCGGTCATGAGTCGGAACCGCAGGTGGTGAGTTAAACTGCTTCAAATGTCTGTTTTGTTGGTAATAGGCGCCTAAGTGCATATAATGTAAACAACACAAATGTAGTGAATTTATAAATTCATTATTCATCATTCACTATACGCTATATTCATTATAGTGATTCAAAAGTTATCCATGGATAATGCGATGGTTTATTGTGTGGGTTTAAATACAGTTGTTTAGCTGACCATTGATAGCTTGCAGACGATCACTATGCAAAAGCTGCCCGTGCTCGTCACTCTTTAGCACATCACTCTTTAGCTCCGCTCACACGGCACGCCTCCAGGCGCTTGGTACAGCGTGTGTATCTTTTATAAATATGATAAAACTAAAGACTTTTAGGAGATATGAAGGATGCTCTACTACTCTATAGGTACTCAAGATTAACATGAGATTGGCAGAAACTGTGTGTGATACCCCCCCTTTAATAACATGATGTGAACATCTAAATCACCAAATATTGAGAATGCAACAGTGTGTATTATACTTTTCTAACTCCAAATGATCGGCCACTAATCGGAAACAAGTTGATAATCACTTCCTTGGATACGTCTCTTAACTTGACGCTCAAATAAACCGATCACATTTTAATGATGCAAAAGACATGCGTGTGCTCATGCTGTGACAGACGAATATGAAAGGCTCCACTGGACTAGAGTAAAATAACGCAGTTACAAGGTGTGTATAAGTTAAACTACTTTATTAAGTAACTCTCAACCAATCTGCAGGCAGCGTTTGCACAAGAAGGTACCTCACAAAACCAATTCAAAATCAAGAATCGATTTAATCGAATAGTGATCAAGAATCGATTTGCAAAAGATTCCCAACCCTATTGGTCTGATATTGATGATCCAAAACACTAAAATTGTTTTAAATGATTAATATCAGCCAAACAAACAAAAAAAAAAAACCCATTAACTTTGGCTGATAGCAATAAATCCATAAAACCAAAAAAATGCTTTTTTTTTTTTTTTTTTTATACATATATGTGGACAGTACCTGTTTGAGGGCTGAGAGTTTTGGGGCATGCTGAATGTCTCTGAGGTTGGAGTGTTGGCTGCTCAGCTGTTCTGTGATGTGTTTGTACTCTGGGTGTTGAGGGGTCAGCACCAGTGCTGGGTGATTACACAGCTTCCTCAGATACTGCAGAGCCTAAAAACACCAACACAACAACATTATAGACTGTATGACTGAGAGGAGGATATTCTTGCCCTCTTATATGACTTATATGAGATCAACCTGGAAGACATGTCCAGTGGCCTTTAGTTTGGGTTTCTCTTCATCCTCTTGCGTAGACGTTGTGGAGATTACATCATCCACGTTCACCTTTGCGCGAGACTTGGCAAAGTCCTCGTACAGTTGAACCTTACCAGGCACAGGTGAGAGAACAAATTTTATTTTGTTTATTGTACATAGTGCACTTTGGCTTTTTTAGTAGCAGTTTGTAGCACTGCATTACAGCTATGCCCTCTGACACATAATCCCGATTTCATCAGCCATATCCTGTGTGTGTTTTGTACCTGTAGAGGACTGAGGTTGCAGTAGTAATCTTGTATGATCTTGGGTGGCAGATCTTGAAGCACATCATCCTTCATTCTCCTCAGGAGGAAGGGCAGAACCTGTCTATGGAGTGCTTCCATTGCCAGCACACCTGAAAAACACACACACACACACACACACACACACCAACATGTTATTTTAAACTATAAAATCAAAACTCTGAAAGGGCCACAATGGGGAAAAAAAAAAAAGAAAAAAAAAAAAGAAAAAAAACACTATGGCCCTAAAAATAGGGTTTTTAATCATAGAACACGTTTTGTGAGGTTCATTTATCTAATGATTTAAGCTTAAGAAGGTCAAAAAGAGCCTCAGAATGAAAGGTCAGTGTTGCTAAAATCAGAGAGATGTGATAATCACACCTGCTTCCTGCTCGCGTGAGGAACTTTTAGCATCTCGACTGGCAAGGATGGGCTTCCCATAGCGGGCAGCAAACTGACGTTCAGTACCAAGAAACCCTGGCATCAGGAAGTCAAAGAGAGACCACAACTCCAGAACATTGTTCTATAGAGACCACAAAAACAACAACAAAAAAAAAACAACAAGCACAGTCATTAGCTTCTCAAAAACAAACTTCAGAATGTTTCAAGCCAAAATTCTACTTCATATTGGCAAAATTTGAAAGGTACATTACTGTTCATAAATTTGAATGTGCAATATATTTTTTTTTTTTATAAAGAATTAGTACTGTTATTCAGCAATGACATTTAATTTATCAAGTTTCAGTAAAGACAATTACAATATTACAAAAGATTTTTCAAATAAATTCTGTTCTTTTGAACTATTTATCAAATAATCCTGGGGGGGGAGTATTTTGGTTTCCACAAAATTAAATGTTTCTTGAGCAGCAAATCTGCATATTAGAATGGTTTCATAAGGATCACATGACAAAGAAGACTGGAGTAATGATGCTGAAAATTCAGCTTTGCCAACAGGAATAAAATAAATTTTCAAATAATAAAACAGAAAATAGTCATTTTAAATTGTAATAATATTTCACTATATTACTGTGTTTACTGCATTTGGTCAAACAAATACAGCCTTGGTGAGCATTAGAGATTTTAAAAACATTAAAAATAAATAAATAAATAAAATTCTGACCACAAACTTTTGAACAGTAGTGTATACAAACCACTCAAGAGCTCAGTTCTCACCTGAATGGGCGTTCCTGAGAGAATTATCCTGTAGTTGGCAGTTAACTGCTTGATTGCTTTGGAGAGTTTGGTCTTTCCATTTTTAATGACGTGACCCTCATCAAGGATACAGTAATTAAATTTAATATCCCTGTAACAGAAATAGCCTAGAATTATTAAAGCTTTTCTTTCAACTCCACTGTATATGAAGTCTGATTGATAAAAAAGTAAATAACGAATTGTAACCTGAAAAAGTCAATGTCATTCCTAACAACATCATACGAGGCAACAATGAGATTGTGTTTCTTAACCTGGTGCTGCAACCTGCATAGAATGAAACAGAAAATTATTTTTCAAAATGAATGACGAGTCGATATTCATTTAACAAGCACTTTCTTATGATCATACCGTGCTCTTTCCGTGGGGGGGCCAGTATAGTGCAGAGGATTGAGATACTCTTTAGAGCAAAACTTCCCAACCTCATCCACCCAGTGGCCTGTCAGGGTGGGCGGACACACCACTATGGAGGGCAAAGGGCAACAGTCGGGAGCCTTTGTCCTAGTGTACTCCTGAGTCCTACACATACCGCAGTATTAATCAGCAAATAAAGTATTGTGTTTTAACCTATAATACTGCACTATGAAGAATGAAGTTGATTTGGGGTGTACCTGAGGAAATGATCGCCAGCCAGAATACAGATGGACTGCAAGGTTTTACCCAGACCCATATCATCACACAAGATCCCATGAAGCTTGTACTTGTTCAAAAATGCCAGCCAGTTCACACCATCCTACAAAAGAGAATGAGATTTCATTTAAGAATGAAACTCATTTTTAGAAGGAAGGATTTAAATGACCAGCGATAAATGAAGTTAAACTTCTTTTATATTAAAGTTTACTGTGTTTCCACCCTCACTTCATTCTCAGAAGGATTTGCCAAAAAATAAAACTGACATTTTCATGGGTAGAACTGTGAAATGCAAACACACCTGTTGGTATTTTCTGAGCTCTGCTTTGATGGGCACAGGAATCTTATAATTTTCCAGTTTCCTTCCATCCAGCAGCTGCTCGAGGAAGTGTCGTTCTCTGGCCTTCTGCCGAATTAGATCTTCAGACATAGACGGTGGGTCTGGGATTCCAGCCTGAAAGGGAAAAAAAAAAAAAAAAAAACTAAGACGAAAAGGAAAACAGCTGCACAGAAGTTATGCAACAAGCATCCCACCCATACTGAGAACCCTCTGCAGAATGTCTTGCATCATTAGAAGCTAAAAAGCATGAATGCTGGACTGTGCTGGTTACTGATCACTCACCTCAAGAGGAAGCAGTCGGATTAGAGTAGCAAAGCATTGTGTGGCCATGAATCGCACGCTGTTGCAGGGGTCACTCATACGGCCCAACACAGGGACCACCAACAGCACAATGTAGGGCACAATATCCACATCCAACTGTTCCATCACACCTGGACACGGTGCTCAGGAAGAATATTTGTGTTCTGAACACCATTGTACACACTTTAAATGTTTGTACACTGCTCTACAAAAGTTTGGGGTTGGTAAGATTTTATGTTTTTGAAGTATCTTATGCTCACCAAGGCTGCATTTATTTAATCAAAAACACAGTAAAAAGTTTTCTATTTTAATAAATTTTAAAAGGTGATTTGTTCATGTGATGGCAAAGCTGAATTTTCAGCATCATTTCTCCAGTCTTCAGTGTCACACGATCCTTCAGAAATCATTCTAATATGCTGATTTGTTGCGCAAGAAACTATTATTATTATCAATGTTGAAAACAGCTGCTTAATATTGTTGTGGAAACATTATTCAAAGAATCCTGGAAAAATGTAAGTTCAAAAGAACGTTTATTTGAAATTAAAATCTTTTGTAACATTATGAATGTCTTTACTGTCACCGTTGATCAATTTAATGCATCCTTGGTGAATAAAAGTATTAAAAGTTTAGTTCACCCATAAATGTAAATTCTTTTATAATTTACTCACCCTCATGTTATTCCAAATCCACAAGACTGCTCATCTTCAGAACACAAATGAAGATCTATTTATTTAAATCTGAGAGATTTCTGTCCCTCCATTGAAAGTCTATTCACCCAAAACTCATACTTCAAAACATTCATAAAGAGATTGTGTTATACCAGCGCATTACATAAAAGCCTAAAAGCCTAAATTAAATCTGTTCATCATATAAAGTGAACATGTCAGAAGACTTGGATTAAACCAGAATTCTCAGTTTTGCGTGAACCATTTATTTAATTTCTTAAAAAAAAAAAAAAAAAATTAAAAAAATAAATATCTTACTGACCCCAAACTTTTGAACTGTACTGTGTGTCTTACTCAAATAATGCATCCTAAATTACGTTTAACACCTTGGTGAAACACAAAGGCATTTTTAATACAAGAAAACAGGTACATTTTCATTTGTGACATGCAGAGGATACAGGCCATGGCTTCGATGGCTCCCTCCTGCTTGGTGTTGTCATCAATAGCACCCAACCAGGGAAGCACATGTTCCAGAAACACATTCATGGTCTCCATAGTAGCGATCTTGCTGAGCATGCCCACACAGCGAGCAGCCATGTGACGTACGGCTGTGTATGGATGCTGCAGACAGGTGCACAGGAGAGGCAGCTGCTCCATCAACTGCAGATATAGAGACAACAGGAGACTGGCTGTAATTGCCATTGTTCATGTATTTTGATGCAAGACATTCTTGAAAGTTGTACATGTGCATGTGTACATACTACAGGGATGAGCTCTTGGGACATGGCTCCTGCTGTGACCTCCAGCACCTGCAGAGAGTTCACAAGCTCCTGAGCAATCGAGTCTCCCTGCTTCAACAACTGGCTGGAATCTGCAACAAACACAGACACAAAGTGAGAAGCTGGAAAAGTGTTTATTAACAAACATTCATCTGAATTATAAAGAGGTTTTCACACAAATCGTAATAAGTCACTACTCAAACTCCACTGAAACATTACCAAATCCCTGAGCATTCAGCGCATTCCTCAGCGGACCGGTCATGAACTCCCACAGATATGGCAATGTTTTTGTCAACTCCTGACCGAAATGCCTGGCAACTGTCATCAAGCAGAACTCTGCCCCTCTCCTCTGGATAAGACATGGCTTCTTGCTCTACATTAGAATTACACAGATATTGTTAGCATCAGTCATGAGATCACTGAAGAGGAAACCGTGACGCTACTAATTACAACACTGTAAACACCTCGTCTGTTTCTGTAGTAATACTGCCTCCGAGGGGCAGGTCATTGTTGGTGTTGGTTTTGGGGGCTTTGGGGGTGGGTCCCCTCTTACTGGTGATGGCAAAAGCTGCTTTCTGATGCCGGTAAAGAGTGATGATGCCCTTGGTCTTGTTCACCATATGATGCATCGCATCCTTCTCTGCCACAGACCCTGCAAGACAGATTAAATACACAACAGGTCTAAAACCAGAAACAACAGAACTCACAATTTAAATTAAATGCCAACATTCAAATTAAATTGGATGAACCTGGACAATACTAATAATTAAAAATTATTATAATTAAATTACTATAAAGAGAAAAAAAAAAAAAAAAAAAAAGAAACAAATCTATAGAAAGTTTACGTTTTGAGTTTTATTTTTTCTGCATTATATTTTTATATATTTTATAAAAAAAAAAAAAAAAAAATTATTATATTTTTATACATTATATTTTTTGGTTATATTTTTCACTATCCATTGTATAATACATGAAAATAATACACTATTATTATTATTATTATTATTATTATTATTAATAATAATAATAATAAATAATAATAAATAATAATAATAATGCACAATTATTAGTAGTAGAAATAACGGAATTAATAGAATTTTATTGTATATAAAAAAAAGAATAATAATAATAATAATAATAATCATAATCATAATCATAATAATATTTAAAGGGCCAGAATGGACCTTGTTCTTGAAATAAAAGCAGAATAAATTAGTATAAATTGTTCATAAATCCATTCTTCACATTAAATTGAAAGGGACCATTTACAAACAATTTACCCACAAATTCGTTCTGCTCGCGTTTCATAAATAAGGGCGGCCAATGAAAATATGAATGCTATTGTGTTCCTCTCACCTTTACTGCTCTCTTGTATTGCTGGAGTGCTGGCTGGCGGGACAGGACAGGCAGCGTTAGGGGTGAGCAACGGATCTACACACACCGAGCTGCAGAGATTCTTCACGATCTTGGCGTTAGGACAGGGAGATCTGGCAGCGCACAGCTGCAGCAGGCGAGCGATGTTGGAGGCAGCGTAACCCTGAACGAGTATGTTCTCTTCGCGGCGGGCCGCCTCCATCAGGGGCCTGACCACTGGATTGAGTTTATCCGGCAGCATGGCCAGTCCCACCACAGCGCAGGCGGTGAAGGTATGAACTCTCAGCTGCAGCTGCTGCCATTCCGCGCTGGTCTCGCACACAGTGGAATGAACCTGCAGCCTCTTACTGTCCAAAGGCTGGAACTGACGTGACTTGAGGTTCAGAGAGGAGGTGCATTCTGAGAAGATGGTGGTCACCTTGAGGAAATCAGGGGAGGAATAAGTAGTCATTTTGGAGACACAATCCAAACTGGTATACACTACACTGCTGGTTTTAGAAAAGAGCTCTAGAGTTTGCATCCATCTATACCAATTCTATACATATATTAACAATAATGATGATTATTATTAGTAGTAGTAGTAGTAGTAGTAGTAGTATTATTTTATATTTATAAATTAATTGTATGATGATATATAAACTGTCACATAATTTATTATATCTAATAATAATTATTATTGTTAACATTGTATTTATAATAAATGTGTATACATCACTTATATTTAAATTACTGTATTATATTAATATAGTATATTATTATATAGTTATTATAGTACATTATAGAATTATATTGATAATCAATTATAATAAATGTAGAAATTACACATTATTATATAAACATTAATAATAATAATGATAATAATAAATGTTTATTATATAAAATAACGTAATTATAATAAATTTAGATATTACACATTATATACTAATTATACTATAACAACAACAACAACTATAATTCATATATTTAAATACAAATATCATTATATAATTATAATATTTTTACACAGTACATATAACTTAAATGTGTAATATCTAAATTTTATTATAATTACAATATTAATGTAATTATATAATAATTATACTATAATAATAATAATAATAATAATAATAATAATAGAGTTAAATGATTAACAGTCCAGAACGGACCTTATTCTTGAAATAAAAGCAGAATGCTCTAGTATAGAATTGAATAATAAATCTCAAATTAAATCTTAAATGCTTAGAGATTTGGTTTCTTTTAGCATCTTTTACTAACCAGCTCATTGGCCTGATCGATGGTGAACACAGTGGAGTTGATTCGTTCTCTCACGTCAATTTGGGCGTCAGCCAGCAGTGCTATGAGCTGTTTGCATTCGTTCTGCATGCGAGTAAAAGGAATGGCAATCTCATCGTAGTAGAGTTGCTCTGAGAGGATCAGCAGCAATCGGGGCTGAACCACACTGGATAACAGCTCACACTCCTGTGATGTAGGACAGCATGTCATTAACATGTTTAAAAAGAAACGTAAGACTGACCCTCTCCCGTTCTCACCTTCTGAAGGCCTGCCCACTCACAGATCACCATAGAAACCGCAATCCGCTGCAGGGCCGATTTGGAATTGAGATGGAACAGTAAAAGTTGAGCTAGAGATTCAGCGGGCCGGAGTTCCTGAGAAGAGCTGTTCAACCGTGGGTCACATATACAATTGCACAGCATCCCCAACAGCCTAGGAGGACACAAAGTAGTCAATCAAATATGGCACAAAGGCACAGGGGGAAAAAAAATAAAAAAAATAAAAAAATAAAAGTAAAGAACGTCCGCCTGCATCCCACCCACTTTGCAGCCATTAGACGTGCACGTGTCACCACATAGTCTCGTGTGGCAGGATCTTCTGTAATCGTCTCCGCTCCACCGATGTATTCCTGGACCGTTTCCTTGACTGGAACAGATCCCTGTCGGGTCTTCCCAGAAGCCTTCTCCTGTGGATTAACAGAATGAAGCAGAATGAGTGGGAAGTGTGAAGGTTGTAGGATGGATTAGTCTCAGCCTCAGACAGCATGCCCACGGACCACCCACAGTCCGTTCACTGACCGTCTGATGCATACTGCACAGAAAAAAAACAAAATACTGGAAAGCACTTTCTCACTCTGATGAGCTCTAATCTGAAGTGTAAAATCTGCTTTGTTTGAGTCATGTCTGTACTTATTACTTTTGGACAGGCAGAAAGTTTGTAGCACATGTACACTACCATTCAAAAGTTAGGCATCAAAATATAGTAATTTTGTGAAATTTTAATCACAATTTAAAATAAATGTTACATATTTTAAAATATAAATATATTCCTGTGACAGGAAAGCTGATTTTTCAGCATCATTACTCCAGTCGTCATTGTCACATGATCCTTCAGAAATCATTCTAATAACATTTCTTATTATTATCAATGTTGAAAACAGTTGTGCTGATTAATATTTTATCAATTTAGTGCATCCTTGCTCAAAATATTAATTTCTTAATGGTAACGATAATGTATGTAAAACCACTTTAAAACTTGCATGCTCCAGTGAAATACTGGTTAAGAGATTTTGACCTCCGCCCTCACCTTTAAGCGGGCTTTCACTTCCAGCAGCATGTTGGGGTCTATTGGGATGTGTGGTGCTTGCATCATCAAACAGAGCCAGGCACCCATCCAAGGACAGCTGGCCGCCACCACATACTGCTGCGGGGCCTGTCGCAACAACTCCCCCCACACCTAGAAACATCAACATATTAATAAACTATTTAACATATCAATCAGAGAAAAAAAATTCAAAGAGTGGCAGAGAGTGAGTTTCAGTGGGCAACACCTTCTGTATCAGCTCTAGGATCTCTTGGTTGCTCTCCAGGATGCAGGACTGAAAGATGTGTCTTAACATGTCCTGCATGATGGGATTCAGCCACACTGCACAACTCTAAAGGCAAAATTATAAAATCAGAGCAAGAAACGGGAAAGACAATATACTTGAAACTTAAGATGTCCAACGCTGCATATTTTGATTTTACTGTGCAACCCTAGTTAAAAACACATCTACTTTTATGTTGGTGTGTACACTTGGCTTTACACAGAATATCCAACCTGGTCGGCTTTGGAAAGCAGTGTGAAGAGGGTTTCTAGGGCAGCCCGACGAACAGAAGCAATGGTATGTCTCAGGAACGGCCACACTCGAGGAACCAACACTGTCAGAGACTGATGCGTGCTGGGAAAGACAAAAAACAAAAAAAAACCTGGTTTTAGTTTCCCATTGATCATTGTCAAAAAAGTGGTGTTAATAGCAATAAAGATAAGAAATCCTTTCAGATCTAACCTGCACTGGCGGACCTGTGGGTAAGTGAGCAAGGAGGACAGGAGGGTCATGATGCTGTTAGTTGAGGCTGTGAGATCGTCCAGCTCCAGCAGAGCATTCCACAGTGTCTCCACAATGAAGGGAACCTATTCAGCACACACAGGGATTATAAATATACAGCCATTAACCCAGAGAAATTGCTGTGAATAAGTGCTAGATGTAAGACTGACTTGAATGTGTTGGAAAATTGATTTCATGCACAGTGACAGACTGACTGGCCTACATTGGACTATTTTAAGACCATCAGCATCTGATAATAAGACATGCTCTCTTATACATCTACACTGGCTGTCAAAAACAAGTGAACTTTGAGCTCAGACCTTGGCAGGCTGTGACTGAACCAATCCATCCACCACAGGGATCAAAGCTGCTGCTGCCACAGCACGAACATCATCATCCAGATCCCGCAGGCCTTCTGTAATGGCAGGAAGAACCCGGGGCAGGAGCTCTGTGATCAAATCCTAAGGGTCAGAAAGGTGTGAAGGTCAAACACAGGTTAAACACTACAGCACGAATGTCACTTTAAATCTCAGCCAATAAGAATGTGAGACTTCTTCACCTGTCTGACAGCAAGAACATATTTGATGCCCAGCAGACCTCCGTGTCGAACCTCCCACTGGTCTTCAGTTAGCAGCTTAAGCAGAATGTCTACAGTCATGGCAACGCCACTGTTCGCCATGTGCTTCAAAGCCACTCCCAGAGTTTGGGCACACGTCTCTCTGACAGGTGCAACCACCTGAAAATGTTAAGAAAAAAAAATGCTTCAAGAATAGACTAAGGAAATTAAATCCTTGCCACAAAAAATAAAATAATTATAATAAAAAAAAAAAGCCTCTAGTCTTAAGGGTAATAACTGGACACCACTAATTAAAATTGAATATAAAAATAATGCCCAAAAATGCTGAAAAAATAAACATCATTCAAAAAAAATTGTAGTGACATTGACTCATTATTGTGCAAGTACAGGTTCAAATGTCAGTGTTTTTTTAGCCACTAGGGGGCAACAGGGCTACAGACACTAATGAACAAACTCAAAAATACAGACTTCGGTACCAAGTTGGTACTGAAATTTTAAAAATGTGACGATACCAGCATTTCCCCCTAGCATTTTAAACGCTGTTAAGTGGATTCTTAAACACCTCTGATTGGCCATTGTGTTCACGCAATCAACAGATATGTCTTTGATTGGCTACAATGATCATAACTTGGAAAACATGTTGTAAATAGACATCTTTGACGCTCTTCACCGAGCACTTGCACAGATAGACAGGGGAACGATCCCTAATATATCCGCTAACAGACACATCTGCTAATAGTAGCCTGCTTTCAAATGCTCCCATGCGTTTCTGTGCAAGTGCTCATTGAAGAGCATCAAAGATGTCAATTTACAACATGTTTTTGAAGTGATGAGCATTGTAGCCAATCACAGACATCAGAGGTGTGTTGTCAAAAGTACCGACTTCTGTACCTACTCAGAAATTACAAGATGACAAACCTCATCTGACACAAAATCTCCAAATCTGTCCAAAGCAAAGACACACAAAAGCCGGATGACCAAATCCTCCAGCCACTCCTGGTGCTGTCGCTCCATCTGAGAATGTAGAAGGCATCAAACATCAGAAAATGAACTTAAACTCTGACAGTGAAAATGTCCAATGAGCTGGTGAACACCTGTTCTGCTGTACTGCCAACAGTCTTTCCTCCACCAGCACCGTGACACTTCAGCACTTCCCTCAGTCCTGTGCCGGCACCGTGACGAATCTAAGCATGCCAAATAAAAACTCAGTAAATAAATTCTGTTTACACGCAACTGCAAACTGCACTTAAGATCATTTGTCTCTCAAAAAGCACAAGACCAGCAGGAATCAGTGTTGCCGTTAACTAAAACTAATGCTTTAAAAAAAATTCTTTAACAGAAATAAAGTTCAAGAAAATATTAGATGAAAAATGTAAACTTAAATTATTAAAAAAATAAATAAATAAATATTACCTTGGCAACTAATTGGGAAAAAAAATTAAAAAAAAAAAAAGGTAAAGCACAACAATAATTAAAACTGAAATAAAAATAAATTAAAACTAAATTGAAAACAAAAAATAATAAAATGACAAAGCACAAATTACAAAAAAATT
This sequence comes from Mylopharyngodon piceus, assembly GCA_039654765.1. NCBI lineage: Eukaryota > Metazoa > Chordata > Actinopteri > Cypriniformes > Xenocyprididae > Mylopharyngodon > Mylopharyngodon piceus. The sequence continues at coordinate 9,022,843 of CM077450.1, forward strand.
AAAAAAGACAATTAAAATAAAAAAAAGCTAATTCATAATATTAATAAATACTATAATAGTATACAAAATAATACCAAAATAACACTGACAATCATGACAGCGAGAGATAAAACGCTGCCCCAATTGAAATAAACTGCAGTCTCAACCAGGCCTGGGAGATATTGAATATTTATGATATATTTTAGCAAT